>OU015469.1:7863388-7990888 GCA_907164805.1 Brachyptera putata
GCTAGAGATAGATGAAGAATAAAAATAAATCCATACAACAGATGCAAAATTATAGAATGTGTATGCACAAAATG
Source organism: Brachyptera putata (assembly GCA_907164805.1). NCBI lineage: Eukaryota > Metazoa > Arthropoda > Insecta > Plecoptera > Taeniopterygidae > Brachyptera > Brachyptera putata. The sequence goes on from OU015469.1 coordinate 7,863,463, forward strand.
ACCTCGAACCCCAATATGCATTCATTCTAAGCGACTATCATGTATTATAAACATGTACTCGCTTCTTCAAATCAATACTGTACGACGTACGTTTTAAAACTATTACATTATTCAAGACAGAACGTTAGTTCGAAGGTAGTTTTCTAGCTCGAGTGTCACGATATACCGCCCAGTGGCAGGAAATATATATATATATATATATATATATATATATATATATATATATATATATATATATATAAACGCCCTGGGTAACCAAGTGAAGTGCAAAACCGTAAAATTTAATATCTAATTATACGCAGTTCTTCTGAATGAGTGAATATTGGGGTTTAGCGGCGCGTCAACGACGAGGTTATTTTGCGCCTATTGAAAATAATAATCGAATAAATACACATTGAAGCACTCTTTTTTTATTTTTTATTAAAGCACATATAGCTACATATTTTTACATACTTGTAAAATATCACTATGCTCAATTGAATAAAGATGATTATTATGTTTATTATCATTATTATTACCATTATAATGGAGAATGCATTCATATGGGTGGATCTTATAATTTCAAGAATTAGTGACACTTCCGGGATAAATAGTTCAATTAAAATGTCAATACTCAGTTGATAAAATGGCAGCATTATTGATTCCACACAGAAACTTGTGGCTCTAAGGCTAACCATAATACCAGATACGAGCATATTTCATCAACTGAAATGATCAAACAGTAAAATTTCACAATGAAATCAAATATTGTTGAACCACTTTATACTTCCTTGATTTTGCATGTGTTCGACTGAACTGAAGAATAAATCACTTCTAATAAATACAGAAAAAGTGTGTTCAATGACAAACTGTGCAAGTTATTAGAATTCGAAGAAGTCTAGCGTCTTTCTCCACGATTCGATCCGATTTTAGTGAAGATAATACCAAAAAAATAGCAGAAAATCAGTATTATCCTATACTAACAGAATGGTACACAGCCACCTTGAACTCCATAGTGACATTCATGTCTTCAGAAAATAGTGAGGATACACAACCGTCAGAACCTCTATTTGTTATTCCGACTTTCTGACTACGATTTGTGAGATATGATTCAATCCACATTAGAGGAATACCATTAATTCCAAATGCGCGCAGTTTCAACAGTAATGTGCAATGATCGATAGTGTTAAACGCCTTGGTTAGATCATAGAAAAGTCCAACACAACTTGATTTATGATCAAGGGCATCATAGAGATCCTTCAGAAAAGTAAAAATAGCAGTTGTAGTGGATTTGTTGCGTTGGGAGCCAAATTGTGCGGGTGATAATAAATTGAAGTTGATGAGGTACTTGGGTACGTTTGTGTAGTGCAATTTCGAAAACTTTGGAGAACGTAGATGAAATAGAAATTGGCCGGTAGTTGTTGACTTGAGTATCACTTCCTTTTTTGAAGATGGGTATCACTTTAGAATGTTCAAGTTGCTGGGGAAATATGCCAGTTGCGAACGACGTGTTGATAATGTGTGCTAATGGAGTCGCAATTATGGAAGAGCAATCACAAATAACTGAACCTGGTATTTCGTCAATGCCAGCTGAGTGTTTGTTCTTCAGGCTATGTATGATATGTGTGATCTCGTTCGAGCTCACGGGGAATAAAAAGAAGTTCACGCCCGGATGATTAGGAAGTTGGGATTTATGTCGGATCCTTTTTGGCGAATGAGCCTCTGTCAATATAAGACTATTCACGTGCTGAGTGAAAAAATTATTGAATACATTTGCCACGTCTGTAGGGTCAGTAATGGGAGCACCATCGTTAACAAGGGTTATGTTGTTGTTCTTCAACTTGTTTTGTTTAGCTGTAGTATTGTTGATAATTTCCCATACAGCTTTCCCTCTCTTTTGAGCTTGAACATTGCGCAGTTTAAGTTTCATTATAATATTTTTTTGCAGCAGCAAGGTTCTTGGAGTGAGAGCGCTTCAGCTTGCGGTAAAGATCTGCAGATTCTTGAGTAAAATGTGGCTTTTTCAAATAAGAATGAAGTTCTCGAAGATGAGTTGACATTAGTTTCAACTCAGGGGATAGCCAAGCATTTGTTGAGATCTTGTCGTTTGAAGTTCTTTTCATCGGGAAGGCCAAGTTGAAACAATAACTAAAAGTTGTTATAAACAAATCATATTGATCATTTACAGATTCAGTATTATAAATGTCGACCCATTTGGCATTCTGGAGAAGTTGTACAAAATGCGTTGTATTTGAGATCCCAAAATGTCGACGCATGGAGTATGATTTGATCGGTCTGGAGACTATGTTAGGTGGATTGAAGGTTACATGGATACCGTGGTGATCAGAAAGACCAACTGCATCAACGTGTGACATTAGTAGGTCTTCTTCTACATTTGTAAAAACACAATCGATGAGAGTTTGGGAGTTCAGTGTAACTCTCGTTGCTGATGCAACTGTGCACCGTAGATTATACGATGAAGTCAGATCGAGTAAGGCCGTTTTATGAGGGCTGGAGATCAACAAATTTACATTAAAATCACCGCAAATAATAGTGCGCCAGCGACCCTTTTTGGAGGTTGCGATTTTAAAAACACTTTCAAAGTTCTTCAAGAACACCTGCATATCACTTGTAGGTGGTCTGTACACTGTAACAATGTGTACGTTCACATTGCCAATTGACCATATGATAGATGCACATTCAAAATGAAGTTCAATACAGTATTCAGAAATGTCACTCACTCTTACAATAAATAACAACACCACCGTGCAAACGATTTGATCGGCTAAAAGCACTAATTTTGACATAATCAAGTAAATTTATTTTATCTAACAAGTCCGCGGTTAGCCAATGCTCGGCCAAACACAGAAACTCTGGTGACTTTTCGACGAGCATAACTTCTAGTTCTTCTATTTTATTCTTGATACATTGGATGTTTAAGAAGTATATTGAAGTAGGCCTAGTGGGGCATGTGGGCTTCATGGGAAGAGTTACCTGGGAAACTTCATCCGTGGGCGTGGATTGCATATCTTCATCTAGTCATTGCTGAGTATAGTTTGTACGCTCCCGATGGCTGTCTTCAATACAGCGAAGGACAGGGCACACTCTATCGAATGCAGCGTGGTTGTAGTCAATGTTCTTTGTACCGGCACCTGGTTTTGATGCAAGCCGTTTGCAATTAACGCACTTCATCAAAGTTGAATTACAGTCTTTAGATTCATGTTCCCCTCCTTGAACTATAGATCGTTATTACTTCGTACACTGAGAAGGCTTGTTTACTTACCTGAAAACAATAGACAAGATATTCATCAATGATAATGATTTACTAATCAATCACTTTGTCCCCTCGACCATACCGGTGAAATACACCATAAGAGAATAACGACGACAGAAAGTGAAAGTTTTGATTGATACTCAGCACCCGAGCATAGAAATACCGTTTTGTGTTTCGCTTTCTGACTTCGCAAGTCGAATCAGTTTCAAAATGTTCAAAAATCTTATTCAGAAAAGAGACTCAAATAGAACTGAGCTGAATGAAATGAAGAAATTCTTGTGAAACAGCATACATTAACGTATTGCGAAACAATACTCTTGAGATGTTATACTTGTTCATTTTTGGCTCACAATTTGGTCAGAAAACGATGATTTTCAAACATGCGTCACAAGGTCAGTCATTCTCGGGTTTTGTCTACGTATACATATTCTTGCGATAACTTTAGAATTCAACAATAATCATGTTACGAATGTTATATAGTCGAGTGTCAAAGCAAGACTGTCTCGTGTACGGATAACGTTCAAGTGAGGAGATAGTCATTTGGCAGCTTGCCTGCCAAATAGTATATTTTCCAGAATATTACAGGAAAAATGCATATACTCACAGACACAAATGTAGGAATCAAGATTGGTATGAACTTCGCTGCTTGGGTAATGGTCTCGCAATTCGCTCTGGACATCACGATGAGTATTGACCTTTTGAACTCAGGAGTGGCATCCAACCAATCACAGTCGTAGGCCGCGTTGCCTACTAGCAGGCTCTGAAATTTGTTCACAAGTAAAACAAATTCTAGTGAACTTAACACAATCTTGTAATCAAAAAACAAATACTTCGTTAGATGAGCGATGTAGTATGGGCCTGGTCATATTATATCTCTCTTTTTCTCTCTCTCTCTCTCTCTCTCTCTCTCTCTCTCTCTCTCTCTCTCTCTCTCTCTCTCTCTCTCTCTCTCTCTCTCTCTCTCTCTCTCTCTCTCTCTCTCTCTCTCTCTCTCTCTCTCTCTCTCTCTCTCTCTCTCTCTCTCTCTCTCTCTCTCTCTCTCTCTCTCTCTCTCTCTCTCTCTCTCTCTCTCTCTCTCTCTCTCTCTCTCTCTCTCTTCATCCACGTTGTGGAAAACTATGTTGTCTCTTCAACAAGGTGGAAAATCAACGGAGATTATTGATGAACAAAGAAATCGAGTTGCTACCTTCAATTAACGAATTGAATAACTGACCAATTCCAAACTACTCGGTTGAAAGAATCAGGCATATGACGCTTCTAAATCACTCCTCAGAAAGCTGTGTGGTAAATTCGTCCAGTTTCCCATATTATCGAAACCACTATATCTCTGGATTCAATGTTTGGTGTCACAATAATTCTACGATATGATTACAAATATAACTGCCACGGTGTCAACAATTCTGCCACGGTCTGTTCTTCAATTTCCTTCCTCGTTGAAGATTATATTACAGTTCGTTTCATAGTATGTTAAGAATTAGATCACTCCAGAATAATATCACCATATATTTCATGTACTTGCTCATAAATATATATATATATATATATATATATATATATATATATATATATATATATAAAAATAAATATAGGCCTATATATAAAATGCAAGAAATAAATGTGAAGAATGCGAGTACCATCTGGAGTCAATGTTCAACATGATTCCGTTGGACTCTATGACTATAACGACAAATAAAGACTATTGAAAAAACTGATGATCATCTTACCTGCTCCATTATTTCACTCATCAACCAAGTGAGGATGAAGAACGCTAGGTACATAAACAATGCCACAGTCGAATATAGAATCGCCGCTGGGTTGAGTGAATCCTCCTGTTATGTAAAGACAAATACATCTTCTTGAAATTAAAACTATATTTGAATAATCACGCTAGATTTCCTTTTCCTCTCATGTATATTTCCATGTTATTTGAGTATATCTTGTAAACATTGCTCAAGTTATGAATCACAATTTAGTTAGTTATAGTGTTTGATTCGTTTGACGACCTCAGTCGGCCATGACTCAGGTTTGAAATCGGGGTCGAGGGAGCTTGAGTTCGATCGAGATTGGTTCAATTAATAGCGTTGATCTATCGTCACTGATTCGTGGATACTCCGCCAACTAACCGACTGTAAATTCTCATGACACCCACTCTATCAGCTGTTAACCTTTTTCTTATCATAATGCCTAGAGACTTGTTTCCTCTCCATCCCCCACCATGCATCTGTTTCCAGATTGGTTCATTGCTTTATTGCCGTATTACTATCACGGGGAATTGATCGGGGCACAGAGAAGGTATATGGTTAGGAGATTAGGGTCAGGTGGTTAAATTTGTGACTTCTTGAATGTTCCCCCCGTGTATTTTGCTCAGAATTAGTTGTTCAGATATTGGGCTTCATATTACCATTTACAAGTTCAGTTTGTATGAATGTTATGAGAATAAAAAGGATGGCTGACAGCATACGAGTGCCATTGTGGGGGATGGAGGAGAAACAAGTTTGTAGGTGTTATGAGAAGAGAAGGTAAGCAGGTGCTATGAGAATGAGTGTAGACTCAACCAACTGGACTGTTTGTGAGTTCTCAGCAAACATTCAACGTTACCAAATTAAATAACATTATGAAATATTATCGATCAACATTGGAGAAGTACTGTGCATTGTTGTCTGTCTCTTCCAACAATAAATGACATCAGTTCCGATAAATGATGGCGATTGCGTATATACACGCAATGATTGATCAATGACTAGCAATAATATTCCAAACAAATCGAAGTATCGGTTTCTTGAATTCTCAACATGACGAATAAGAACACAATTTTCAGATACATATCTTGAAACAATAATAAAATTTAATCGGAGAGAATATACAAAAGAGAATTCGAAAGAGAAGCTATAAGAGGAGGAAGAAGAGGAGAAAAGCCTAAAACATTTTGTGAGAAGAACAACTGAAATTGTGAGAAGAAGACGAGGTATAGGCTATATTATTGTGGGCAGAAGAAGCATGACGGATATTGGTGGAGAGAGAAGAAGAACGTGAGGGATGATTTCAATAGGCCTACTCAATTGCAAAAAAGAGGAAGAAGTCGAGTTTGGCCAGCTGGCATCGTTTGGGAGGCCCCAAATAATGATGTGCAAAATCCTCCGAAAGGACATATTTGAACCGGGAGATGGATATTTATTTTCATTCATTTCATCACGAAAGCTAATTTCTTCAGGATAGATTCGCAATTAATGTATTTGAAAATATATAGTAAATATTACCATATTTTGTTTATTTCCAGATTGTTCATTACCTTAGAGTGCATTATCATTGTTAATCCGAACATCACGTAGTTGACGGTTATTGTACAAAATATTACTGGATTCATAATACTTTCGTAATCGCCAATCAACCTGTGAACAATAATTGATCAGTAACTACATTGGATGATTACTTCCCGTTAAAGCATGGATAAAAAAAATGGCAAAAAAGTGATAACATCTACCATTTTGGATCAATTCATATCACATAATCATCATGTTCATCATATCGATTTCAAATTTATTTTCGATATTGAATTAACCTACCTTATGAGTGCTTGGTGGTGGATAACACACTCTGTTAGAAAAAACTTCATTTCATCATCAATCGAGCAATCAACTCCTTGTTGTGCCTTAATATTCCTCGCCTTTCGTGTCACAATTATGTCACCATTCTCCACATTGGTATTGAAAATGCCCTCTGTCGCTGAAGAAGAATTCGGGCCTAGGTTCAATGATGATGGTGTCAACAGCATATTGCAGTTCATTGAAGTCGTATTTTTATATAGTTTTTCTCTCTTTTGTTGCTTGGATATCAGGTCTGATGTGTGAGGATTCTTGATCCGTTCCATCAATGAATATTCATGTGTGCGCAGTAATGGCTTTTCGGTCAAATCTTTCACAAGAATAGATCTGCAATTTTTCAGTTTCAAAGACACTTTCGCAGCTGCGGTTTTCCGAATGTTCTCCAAATTGTATCTCAATATTTTGAACTGAGCGATGATGTGTATTGGTATGTTGATCAGAATGGTAAATGCCGTACCGACTGTACTGGCAGCGAGTTCAGTTAGAAATATCAAGACAAATTGTGTCAGTTGATAATGTGGGGTTAGTTTTCCATCGTATGGCAACCACATGCTGAAGAATGATAACACAATTGTTAGATAAGACTTCATGTCATGCACAAACCATAATGATGAGAAAGCGTACTGTTGTTCTAGGTACGGTACTTATCAAATTAAAAATTGAAAAAACCACCACAATATTTCAACAGCATGCTCGGCTGTCTTCAGGTTTTTCGTTTGACAAGTACCGAACGTGGTCCAACAGTACGCTTTTGTATCTATATATTGACGATATATTATTCTTCTGTATTTAACTAAAAACCATAATGGTCTATCATATGATTGAAAAAATATACATTCTTATGATTGAATGATGATTTTTCATCAATCAATTTCTAATATATTTCAAACAATTAAGAAACAAGAATGAGAAAGAAACTGAGTTCTCTAATTCTGTAAAAAATGAGGTGTGCTGATAACAGCTTTATTGTACTTCAGCGCACCCTTGTTATTCCCACCATCCATTATTCGAAATTCTTTTCCATATAAATCAAATTCAGAAAATAGAGTTAGTCATGAACGTACTCGCAAAAACATGGCGATGGATCCTCAGGAATCAGTGTCGCCTATGTCTGATTGAAAGTTAGAATGAAACATTATTCTAGTTTTTCAATATTGTTGTCGTTAATGTGGTTCATTATTTACCTGTGTATGTATTTCCTTTCCTGATATGAGACCGTGATAATAAGTGGAATGAAAACTGTAGTTACAAATAACATCGGGGAAAGAAAACCAAATTTTGTAATCCACCGTGTATATTTCTCCGCCTTCTCACGAACCGATCTGGAATATTCGTCACTCAGCTGTTTGGGGTCCTGCATTTCACGCAGATCTTTTACCATCTGTTGTATGCCTTCATTTCGATCAATCAACGTCATGTAAAAGACAATTGCGTATGAGTGTATCACGATCATACAGGCCGAAGAACACACTTCTATTGCATCATCTCCCCAGTTGGTAACAATGTTCATCAGTTGCAAGACACAGATTTGAAGCAATGAGTGAACGAGGATTGCTGTTCTGAGTGATTTCCGAACGAGCGTTAACCAGTTCGTTGCTTCAAACTTGGTGTATCCTGAAAAGAAGACACAAATCATGACAGCAATCATTCGTTCTAGAATGTTTATTGCATCAGCAAGATTTCTTTCACGAATGTCACCAGGTAACAGTTCGTTGGACAATTTGTGAAGTTGATTTTCATGTTTCAACAACAGATTATTGGAAACACTCGATCACATTTCAACTAAATGTACTCTCTAGAACCCCCAGGAAGCCTTGACTGACCGAAAGACTTGTAAAATACCTTAAAAAACGTATCCATTGTGTCACTTCTAGCCACTGTATTCTGTGCCTAGAATTCGAAACTCCAGGATGTATTTCCAGGGCACAGATCTATTTAAAACTTATCCTTGTTACAGTGTGCCTTGTAATTTCCAGGAAGATGACTTCCATACAGTCAGACCCGACCCACAGTTTCTCAACCGAACCAAATCTAACATTCATGCACTGAATATCGTCACGCTGTATTTGGAGGCTCAGTTTTCATAAAAGTTGAAAGAGAGTTTGGTATAGTCACCCCCGACTCCTAAATTCAGTGAATCAAGACTTAGCCTTGACTCATGTCAACCTAGCACAACTTACAGGTCTGACTTTTCCAAACCTCACTTTTTCAGCAATTGTCGAAGCTCACTAACTCTCCATCAAGTCCTATAGTGTACCTTGATACCTATCCTCCATGAACACGGCCTTGAAAATCACGAATCAACGCACAGTATATCAGAACTGACTTTTCCAGATTATTGGGGCTCAGTCAATCGAGGCTAGTATTTTGATCAATTCGTGGTCGAATAGTGTGAGCTGGTGAGAGTAGAAGTATTTTGCAGAACTGAGGCTGTTGAGATGTTTACCTACCTTGCAGTGATACGAGTTTCAGCTCCAGTTCCAGACTCTTTCTAATTGATGGATTCATCACTTCTGATTTAGCAAACCGTTCCATTAGCCAATTTGATACAGTAATTTAGGTCACACTTTCCTCTTGAAGAAACAAAAAGATTACATATTGACAAAATCAAATGAGCTGTGAAATACAGTTCGGAAGCTGACATTTCAGTTTGATTTCGTTATACTTCATCCATTTAGCACTACACGTCAAATGTTACCACATGTCTGTAAAATAATTGCCACACTCTTATTTGATGCGACCGTGTTGTTTGAAGACTTTGTGTCGAATACACTTTTCGTGCTTCTCTGTTGTTTCAATATTGTGAGGTGTATTATGTTGCGTGTGTTTAGGGGAAATATAAATGCCTCAATCATTACCTCAGAATGAAGAGGTAGCTATTCATACTGATATCACACACATAGCATGTCTTGTATTGAACTCGTACTTCTACGAAGTTACGCCCACAAGTGTATTGTTCATTTATATTTCATTCGTCTTCACAGAATCTGGGAGCGTATAGATTTGATGCAGATACTTTTAATATGACCCCGTTTGGGTATGGTAGGGGAAAAGCCAATGGCACACTAATTGAAATCGTTAAAACCATCTAACCCACCTAACATCTTTCCAAGATGATTGTATATGTGCGACTTCGCATCATGTTACTCGAATTGCATTCGAGTTCAAGCTTCAATTTATTCAAAGGGGATCTGTGAAGAATATATATAATATATTCATTTTGATTCCGTATTATTCATATTTATATATTATATATATATATATATATATATATATATATATATATATATATATATATATATTATTCTATTATTATTAGACGAGCTTTAGCGAGGATTCAATTTGACATACTTAAAAAAATGTTGTTCGTTTTTATGTGTTTTTTGTCGGTTCTCCACAGGTCAACGGCTACAGCTAACAACTTCGAACTTTTTTGCAATATGGTTTCCTCATCTAATTTAGATCTGTATAGTTTTGTGGCATTATCGGGTGTTAACTTTTTGTTTCATGAATTTTAGAACTTTCAAAAATACCCATTAAAATAACACGGCGGAAATGAAATAAAATATTTTCATTTTCCCAAAAAATGAAATTTTGCGTTTTTTGTTGAATTACATTTTGATGCACATTTCTGGAAATTGTAAGCTTGATCAAGTCAGCCATTTTGAAATAAAATATATAATTTTCTAAATAGGTACCACTCGGAGCAGTTCTTACCCATTTTCACCCATACTATTACTATCCGCTCGTCTAACAACGCATATATGACGTTTCCCCAGTAACTAGGAAATTTTCAACCGCGTCGACGAAACAAATGCTACGGACGAGGGAACAGACAATGAGTCAAATGTCAGGTTAGTTCACTTTATGTTCTCCCTACTTTCAAAGTACCGTATATAGATTAATAGCAATTACATTATAAATCAGGCCGATACGAGGCCTACTGATGTTTATAAGCTTCACATTTCAAGTCAGTTAATCATTTGAGTTACACAACTTTTCCATCAAAGATGATCATACAAATATAATTTGGACCCATTTTGTGTAAAAACTTCACTTTATTACAAATCATCATATACTCAAGCACCATAAAATAGGGGCTCTGTTTATTTTAGTAGGCCTAACTGGGCATAATTTTCAAATATAAATTTCAATCCAAAATGAATGTACCTAAGCTATAAGAATCTCAAAATTATTCATCTTGCAGGAAAAGCAGGAAACGGCAGAAACATGAAGATCTATGGAAGGCAAATATCAGGAAACGAAGGCGTGCGTATGACGAAGATTATCGAGATCGTGATGGTAAAAATCGTGTGAATCGTACAGTTGGTGGAGGCTGTAGCGCCAAGTGCTATTTCAAGTGCAACATTTTGACCTAAACGAGCGTACAATTATTCATGATAGGTTTTGGTCTTTATCAGACACAAAGAAATCACATTTTCATACCCAGTTTGTGAAGCGAGTTGAAACGCAGAGAATTCGTACACATGTAGAGGAAAGCCGTAAAGCTTTCAGTTTCAAGTACTTCTTTGAATTTGATGGATCAAAAATCCGATTGTGCAAGCTATTTATATTTTAAACTTTGGACATTTGCCAGAACAGATTGTATTATTGTTTCAATAAAATGGTAGATCATACGACTGGGTTACCATCTTCACCACTTGTAGGTAAAAAAGGTAATAGGGCCACGCAAAACGATAAAATTAATGTAGTCAAACATCATATTGAGTCTCACTATTGTCGAGCGTCTTCGAAGCGTAACTATCAAGATGGAAAACTAAGCCTTGCAGCAGGTACCCGAACCGAAATAATTAAAGGTTCCGGTTCCGTTTCTATATTTTCTCAAAAGAAGGTTCCGGTTCCATAGTGTGTTTAAGGTTTCCGGTTTCGGTTCTTTTTTATAAATCGTTTCATAAGTTTTTTTCCTCGCTTCTAGTGGTTCTACTTTTGGTGGTTTTTGACACTTTGTTTTGTTTGTCCATCTGCTGGAGACAGATCTTTCCCCTCACACTGGGTTTCGAGGCTGCTTGGCACTCAAGCATGCCAAGCTGCATGAATCAACGATCGTTTTCGGAACAATCCCGTGAAAAGGAATTTTAATGTGTGAACTAAAAAGTTATAAACGAAATGAGTGAATAATGAATCTGAATCAGGTATTGAAAACCTTTATGGAATCTTTATGAAACCAAAAAAAAAGGCTTCTATGGGTTCCAGTTCTTGAAAATCAATAATAAAGGTTCCGGTTCCGATTCCTCAAAAGTACGTTTTTTTTCGGGTTCCGGTTCGGGTCCCTGCCTTGCAGTAATGTATCGCCTATATGTAGAACAAGTTGGGGTGGAAAACGCAGTCAAACTTCACATTTATCGAAGGGTTTTCAACAACGATTTTAATTTTTCCTTCCAAAAGCCGAAGAAACACCGTTGCGATATTTGTCAAACGATTTATCGAAGGGTTTTCAACAACGATTTTAATTTTTCCTTCCAAAAGCCGAAGAAACACCGTTGCGATATTTGTCAAACAATGAGCATGTCGCAACAACCATCCGAAGCGGGAAAGCGTGAGCACGAAGCGGACTAGAAACGTAAAGTAGAAGGAAAGGAAAGAGCGAGATCAAGATCGAAATGCGGTTAATTCCAGAGTAGAGAACACTACGTCGGTTTTAACTTTTGACTTGGAAAATGTCTTTGCCCTCCCGCGTGCAAATGTTTCAAATTTCTTCTACTAGGAAAACGCCATATGCGTTGTGAGACGAGCGGATAGTAATAGTATGGGTAAAAATTGCTTCGAGTGGTACCAATTTAGCACATTTCATGTTTTTACTTCAAAATGGCTGACCCGATCAAGGTGAAAAGTTCCAGAAATGTGTATCAAAATGTAATTCAACTTCAAGCAAAATTTCATTTTTTGGGAAAATGAAAATATCTTCTTTTTTTCCGCTACCGGTACCGTATGTTATTCTAATGAGTATTTTTGAAATTTATAAAATTCATAAAAAAAAGTTACCCCCCGATAATGCCACAAAGTATAGAGAAAACTACACAGAGCTAAGTTGGATGAGGTACCATATTGAAAAAGCGTTTGAAGTTGTTAGCTGTAGTCGTTTGACCTGTTGGGAACCGACAAAAAAACAACATAAATGATAAAAACGAACACCAATGTTTTTCAGTATGTCAAATTGAATCCTCGCTAAAGCTCGTCTAATAAACGCATGCTCAACAATTACAATTTGACAGCTCACAATTCTGTAAATGGCCGAACATATTGTGCACTATGACATGAAGGTATATTTGGGAGAGCAGGGAATCACATCACATATGTACACCATTCTGAAGAGGGTAGTTGCAGACTGTCCAGACGTTGACCACCTAATCCTGTGGTCGGACTCCTGCGTACCCCAGGAGTCCGAGTCTTGATTCTACCGTTTTCACAGATGAAAACGAAGAGGTTTGAGCTCGTTTTCGTTTTGGGTTAGATTGGTAGTCTCGAGTTCGGCGCGGGCGTTGTGGGATCAACACGAAATTGCGATTAGTCCGCCGAGGCAATTTTCGGGCCGAACCCCGAGTCTCTCTAGGTGACCGTGAATTTATTGCCACGCACCAATCACGAGCTCGCAATGGTTTGCGACTACAGCGCTCGGTGTAAGAGGGATGAAGAACGACTAACTAAAAGAGTAAACAAACCTGTAACACGTGCCATATTTGAAAAAATCTAGTCGCAATGCCTGTGCAATCAACGCTGTTACAACAAGAATGTTTAGTGAGTTACATAGAAAATGACCCAGGATTAAAAAATGGAAAGCTAGACAATAGCTTTACGAAGGTGGATTAGTGTAGAGCGTGGGATGAGCTTGCAGAGATACTGAATGCAATGCCGGGAGCAGTGAAAACTGCCAAGTTATGGGAAACGGTGAGTCGATTTTATTATTGTATTACTGAATAAGCCAATGTAAAAGCCCAGGCCTAATAACTGTGTTCTTTCAATAGTAAATGCTTGGAAGGGATTGATGAGGAGTACCAGGGACAAGCTGTGTATGATTAAGACGCAGATTACTCAGACGGGCAATCGCGAGCGAGAAGACGTAACGTTAACACCACTACAAGAAAGGGTAGCCGATTTGATTGGCGAAGTATTCGTGAATGGCCATTCAAAATCAAAGGAGTCGCCAATTGGGAATGCTCCGCAAATTTCACAGGTAATTTAGATGAATTAAAACTACACTAATGTATAGGTTCTGCAAACTGTTGGGTAAATATAGGCCTATATCACTTGACCTAACCTTGATTGCTAGGCCTACGTGACAAATATTTGACCCAAGTATTTTTGCAATGGGAGACTGAAGTTTACTTAGACTGCACCAAAGATGTCTGCATTGAAGAAACTATGCTACCCATCATCATTGAAGCTGACGTTACATACGCCTCGACTTCATCAGCGTCTTCGAGCAACCCGAAGACTCCAAATACCGTAAACCCTGATGCCTACCTTTCGAAAAACACGGCAAAGGCAAGGAAGAGTTTATTACGGAAAACTGCCAATAATCCTCTGAAAAGTGAGTTGATATTTTGTAGGCCTATTAATATTTGTTAGTCTGAAGCATTGAGTTTGTAGTTATAAAGTCAATGTCTGAAGGGATCCCCGGTTGCACATAGCTCGAGTATATTTCTCATCCACTGGTATTCAATATACCTCTACATTTATGTCAGAGAAGTAGTATCTTAGGTTTTGTTTACCAATCTGTTTCCATTGCTATGATTCTACCAACTCTCAGAATAAGACTTGATTTGGCAATACTGGACCCAATCAAACCCACTAACCCTAACCTGACCTCGACGATATATTGACGTAACCTAAATACACTACACCATCCACCCCTTTATGTTCGAAAACCGCCAAATTTTATATAATTTTTTATTTGATTTCAGAAGCAATTAATCGCATGCGTATGCCAGAGAAGCAGCTTGCCATAACGACAGAAGCCCATGCCAACTTCATGCAGACGCAAGAGAAAATGCTGAAGGTTTCCGAAGAACAGCTCCTGATATCGAAACAAGTACTCGAGACGAAAAAAGAGAAGGTCAAGGCACTGCAAAAGATTGCTGAATTGGCAGAAAAAATGTGTACTCTTTTCGAGTCCAGACTTATTTAAAATATTTGTCACTTGTATAAGCAGAGATTTTTGTACACTTGATTGTTTCACATTCTTATTTTACAATATTATATACATATTATATTTTTATAAGTTGATAGGTTCAGGGCCTATGTTTTCCTATAATTCATGATAGAAAAAAATGTACAATCACATTGAAAATTTCACGACCTCTGATTGAGTCCACATATTTTTCATTTTTGTTCACTAGCAAGTTTCTTTCTCATTTTCTGATGTATTTTGTTTCATCATTCTTACTCTCATAATTTCATAATATGAATGAATGAAGAATGAATGTTGGGGTTTTGAGGCGCGTCGACAACGAGGTCATTTTGCGCCTGTCAAATAATTTTATCAACAGATAACCCATGACTAGATTAACATCGAAACTAACTAAAAACACCGAATATTCTAATTTTAGTTTCTATTTACTATGCCTATTACTATTATCACAGATCGTTCATATATGAGTATGGTTTAGAAGGCCATACACATATAACAGAAAGTAAAGGACGACACAAAATAAATAACATGTACTTAACCTATAGCTTATGAATAAATACACGTTAAAACTTGAAACCTTTCTATAACAACGAGTAACTATATATCTAGCAACAAATTGTGTGTACATGGTGTAAAGGGCCATATACACACTCTAAATAATTAATAACAACTATGCTAACGTACAAGTCTAAAGCTAAATGTTGGTGATTGTTAAAACGTATAACTAGTAGTAATAGAAAGCCAGTTAAAGATATTGGGTTACTTATTAAAAACTGATACACGAAGATTTTATAAAAAACGTCTTCATGATCAGGTACAGAGCGTTTCGACCCAGTACTAACTAATAACTATCAAGTATACATTAAATAACTAACTAATATCATAAAATAACATGAATCAATAGAACTTGTCAGATGGCATCCAAGAGGTTCACCAATCTCAGAAACACGAATAGCTTGTCAATTGAAATGGGGCTATTCTCAAGTATCTGCTCTATCGTGTTTCCGAGGGATAACCGTCTTCTAATAGCATTGTATTTGTTGCAGGTTACTAAAATATGTTGACTGTTAAAGTATCATTGCACGAGTCGCACACTGGAACAAGTTTCTCGGGCGTAAAAAGGTAAGAATGAGTTAAAAGTCTGTGTCCTATTCTAAGTCGAGTTAAAATCACTTCTTGTCGCCGTGAGCCACGGATAGAAGAACCCCAGGGATCAATTGTCGGTTTGATTACCTTCAACTTATTGTTGATTTCATTGTTCCATGTATTTTGGAATTGGTGTTTGAAAAGTTGTTTAAAATGTGCCTTAAGGTCGTTAAAAGGAACTCGAGGCGCGTCAATTTGGGGCTTCTGCGTCGCATCCTTAGCTGCCGCATCAGCTTGCTCGTTACCCTGAATTCCTGCATGTCCAGGTAACCAACAGAACACTACACTGACATCCTGCGAGGCAAGGGCGGTCAGGAGTGTCTGTACTTCCTGGATCAAGAAGTTATCAGGGTAAATCTGAGCAATAGCCTGGAGCGAGCTTAAGGAGTCGCTGCAGATCAGACACTTCTTCTTCATTCTCCTTTTAATATGTTCGAGTGTTAGTAAAATAGCGAATAACTCTGCAGTGTACACACTACACAGAGGGTTCAATTTAAAATTCCTGCACTCTGTATCACCAGAGCAAAAAGCACTTCCAACTTGACCGTTGAGTTTGGATCCATCCGTATAATATGTCGTGAAATCCTTGTATTTTGAACAAATTTCCCGGAATAGTTGCCGTTATACTAGTTGGCTAGTATCTGCTTTTTTGTAATAAGAAAGTTGGAGGATACATTTAGGTCTGTCAACTAGCCAAGGGGCGATAGGACACACTGATACAGTATACACTTGAGGACGACGGAACCGAACATCAACTAAAAACCTATCGAGACGGATACCCGCAGGCGCCGTTGACGTAGGTTTCGCATCGAAGAGAGGCTGAAAATTAGGGTTGAAAAGACAGTTGTAAGTAGGTAGCTTATCCTTGCCGAGTTGTATACAACACTGCCGTAATCTAGTTTTGATCGTACTAAAGCACGGTATAAGCGAAGCATTGTAGTACGATCAGCCCCCCACTTGGTGCCGCTCAGGTAACGTAACATATTGAGAGATCTCAGACACTTGGTTCGCAATTGAGCTATATGGTCGATCCAATTCAGTTTTTTTATCAAATACAAGACCAAAGAATCTTGTCGACACTGAGAATGGTAATGAATCTCTGCCGAGGAAGATGCTTGGGTCTGGTTGCGCACCTCGCAATCTACTGAAGTGCATGCAGGTAGTTTTAGTTGCAGAAAACTTAAATCCCGTTTGGTTCGCCCACTTCTGTAGACTGTTTATTGATAGTTGAATCTGTCTAGAGGCTACATCCACGTTTGCTGACCTGCTGAAGATGGCCAGATCGTCAACAAACAACGAGGTGGAAACTGGATGCTGTACACATTTAACTATTTGATTTATTGCTACTGCAAATAACGTACAGCTGAGAACGGAGCCTTGAGGTACTCCGTTCTCTTGACTAAAATTGTCTGATAAAATGTTTTGAACACGAACACAGAAACGACGATTAGACATGAAGTTACACATAAAAACGGGAAGGTGGCCTCTGAAATTCCATTCATACAGAGATTTTAAAATGTTATAGCGCCAGGTCGTGTCGTAGGCTTTTTCAAGATCGAAAAATACACCTACAACATGCCTCTTTGTGAGAAATGCCTCCTGAATCAAGTTCTCCATACGCACGAGGTGGTCTAGAGTGTTCCGATGTTTTCTAAAGCCAGACTGCTCTGTGCAAAGGAGTTTTTTATGTTCGAGCCACCAAACAAGGCGATTGTTGGCCATCCTCTCCATCACTTTACACAAGCAGCTGGTTAAAGAAATAGGTCTATAACTAGAGGTTTGTTTCTTATCTTTTCCCGGTTTTAAAATTGGTATCGTTATGGCTTTTCTCCACGGGTCTGGAAAAGTGTCCGTGGTCCATATGAGGTTAAAAAATGAAAGTAGATGGTCAATCGTATCGGAAGATAAGTGTTTTAAAAACTGATTGTGGATCATATCTTCTCCTGGAGATGTGTCGTGCGATTTCTCAATAGCGTTTTCCAGCTCCCATCGATTGAACAGCGTGTTGTAACTCTCTGTGTTACTAGACGAGAAGTTTAGAAGCTGTCTTTCTTTATCATGTTTTATTTTCTGGAACGACGCCGAATACTGACTCGAGCTGGAAACATCTGAGAAATGAGCGCCAATGCGTCAGCTATGTCTTTTGGTGCTGTGACAAGATCATTATTCACTTCCAGACCTGTTATAGTTGATGTCTTATATTTTCCATCTATCTTTCGAACCTTGTTCCACACTTTCGTTGCAGAGGTGTGTACTGTAATGGTTGATATATACGCATTCCAAGAACATTTTTTAGATACTTGAATGGTGTAGCGAGCCTTTGCACGAAGTTTTCTGAATGCCATCAGGTTGATTTCTGTTGGATATGTATTAAAAATGCGTAATAGTCGTTTCCTTTTCTTTATAGCCATTCTACATTCTTCATTCCACCACGGAACTGGAGTGTGACGCAGTTTTCCAGACGTGAGGGGGATACTGTCCTTAGATCTACAGATCTATAGATCCCAGATACAGATCTCAGATCTACATCTTCCATATTGAGTGAATCTTCTATGCGACAGAGGCCTGAAAACAGTTTCCGATCTGCACGTCGAAGATTCCAATGAGGGCACCGTTTAGCTGGTGTAGTTCTCATTGTAAGGTTCAGAAGAATGGGAAAATGGTCACTACCACATAGATCATCGTGGACATTGAATTCTAAAAGTGGAGCAACTGCTGAGGTACAGACAGAGAGATCAATGGTTGAATATTCACCATTACACGCATTAAACCTAGTGTTCTCCCCAATGTTCAATATAACCAAATCTTCATCGTTGAAAATTGTTTCTAAAAGACGACCTCGCCTGTTGGTATCTGTACTACCCCACAGTTGATTGTGGGCGTTGAAGTCACCTGATATAACGAAATGACGTGGTAGTTGAGCAATTAGATCGAGAATGTTGAGTTCTGTAACCGGTGCCTATTCCGGAAAGTAGATGTTACATAAAGTGATCGGCTGTGGTAAAGATATATGGACTGCCACTGCTTGTAAAGGTGTCTTGAGCAGCAGTGGACGCACATGATAATCATCCGACACAGCCGTCGCAACTCCTCCTTGAGCTCTCAATCCGGTCAGGTCGTCGAGACGATAGAACGTGTAACCTTTTAAAAATGGGGAGTCCGTTTGTCCAAAATGCGTCTCTTGGAGCAAGAAACATATAGGTTTAAAATGACATGCTAAAATCTTAATTTCCTCTCGGTGTCTGTAGAAACCATTAGAGTTCCATATTATAGAAGCCATAATGGTACTAAATGGAGAAATGAACAATACGGATATAAAACTACAATAAGAGGTTTTATATATTCAAAAGATAAGTTCAGGTACTGTACTGTACGTAGACTAGTTGATAATTTTCTTTCTAGTTGTGCCAGCTTCAGGTTTGTCTATGTGGTCTTCTAACTCCATCTTCTCAACAGAAGTAAGGGTTATTGGGCAGCGCTTTCGACTGATCTGCCTTATCGATGTTTTCCCTTGATAGAGATCGGTTGATTTTTAGAGTATTGCTCTGACACGACACTTGTGGAGTACGAGAGGTCTGGAGCTTCTGTTTCGTGATAAGACTATTGATAGTTGCATCTTGTTCCTGCTTATGTTTCAGCAGTTCGGTAATTTTTTTATTTTATTCCATTATTTGTTTGTCTTTTTCAGCTATCACCCTTGCTTGTTCCGACAGAAGATGTGATTGCTTGTCGAGCTGCTCTTGTACTCTTGCAAGCTGCGTTTGTAGATCTTGTATAGCCTGCATAGTACTATTAGCAACCACAGGTACCGGTTGTGGGGCAATTCGCTGACTCAGGGACTTTATTTCTTCCCCTTGTACAATCATTAATTTTTTCAGCTCAAGAAAGTCACTGTGAACCGGAGCCGTCTGCTTCCCTCTCCCAGCGACTTCAGAAAAGGTAAAGTTGAACGTGCTAGAGGGAAATATGGTGTTGAATTTACGCCTTGCATTGTATGGGGATAATTTCTCAGTCGTCATATACTCTAAAATCTTCTTTTCTTTTCTCCAGGTCGGACAGTCTTGTGAATTGAATTGAATTGAATGTTCTGTTTTAGGTGCTTCGACGTCGAGGTCATTTTGCACCGCTTCAATATTTGTAAGCGAACACAACAGTGTCCTCAGATTGTATCATCGACAGATGGGAATTTCGTGTAGAAAAATACATCAATCTCAATTGGTAAAATATAACACAACTACATGCATAGAGTTAAACTTAGGTCTAATATCACAATTTATAAATATTATAATCTAAAAAGTAAACAAACCCATTGTATCGGCTGGGCATCTACTAATTATTAACAACATTAAAAATTTACTACTATTATAAAAGCACTATCTATAAGCGCATTAAAAGTGGAATGAATAATTAATAAAGATGAGATCAATTCGATCACATCTTGTCAAGTAAGTTTGAGTGCTTTAGGAAGTTGATAACCTTGTCTACTTCTCTTCTGTCATTTGATAATATCGCTGATAAGCTGTTGGTCATTTTTAGTCTCTGTCTGATACCTCTATATTTGCTACAATCGACCAGGATATGCTTTATCGTGAGGGCTTCATGACAGTGATCACACGTTGGAGGTATTTGGTCAGGAGTCAATAAATATGAGTGTGTCATCAGCGAATGACCTATTCGTAATCGAGACAGTACGACTTCCTCGCGACGTGAGCCGCGAATGGACGAGTCCCAAGGTTCGATTGTTGCTTTTATTTCCTTCAGCTTGTTGTTGCTCTGTTCGTCCCATTCTTTTTGGAATTTCTTTTTATGAATTTGCTTAAAATGTGCTTTCAGGTCACTAGGTGGTACTCTGGTATCGTCAATGCTGGCTCTTTGGGTGGCGTCTCTAGCAGCGTCATCAGCTATTTCATTCCCTTTGATTCCCACATGTCCAGGTACCCAGCAGAACACTATCCTGACATCCTGCGAAGCAAGGGTGGTCAGGAGTGTCTGCACTTCCTGGACAAGTGGGTGGGATGGGAAGATCTGTGAAATAGCTTGAAGCGCACTAAGTGAATCTGAGCATATTAGAAAGGAGGAGAGATCTTCGCGTAGACAGATATGTTGTAGAGTTTTATATATAGCGAACAATTCCGCCGTATACACGCTACAAATAGGGCTGAGTTTGAAGCAGTGAGAAACTGATTGATCGGATATGTACGCACAGCCAACATTGTCATCAAGTTTCGATCCATCGGTATAATACCGTCGATGACCTGGATAGTTGGAAGTAAGTTCTTTGAATAGTTGGCAATAAACAAGTGCGCTCGTATCGCTCTTGATGTGATCAGCAAGTCGGGTGTTGCACACGGGACGGGGTACAAGCCATGGAGGAGTATTGCGACATCCGACTGGGTACATCTCAGGAAAGACGAACCTCTCCTCATTTAAAATGTTGATGAAACGAATCCCAGCAGGTACTGTGGAACTTGGTTTTGAACCATACAATGCTTGAAATCTTGGGTTACGAATCTGCTGGTAAGCGGGATGTCGCCGAATACACAGTAGTTTGGATACATAGGACGATAGTAGGTATTGGCGTCTTATCTGCAGCGAGGGCTCACCAGCCTCACAATACAGGCTCTCCACCCGACTGGTCCGGAGTGCTCCGATGGCCAGGCGGATGCCTGTATTGTGGACGGTGTTGAGAGGCTTTAGATAACTAGTTCTGGCTGAATCGTATACAGCACTTCCGTAATCTAGTTTAGATCGTACCAGTGTACGGTACAACCGGAGCATCGTGGTACGATCAGCACCCCATGTGGTGCCACTTAGATACCGTAAAAGGTTCAAAGATTTGAAGCACTTAGTCCTAAGTTGGGCGATATGTGGTTTCCAATTAAGCTTCGAGTCAAAAGTGAGGTCAAGAAATCTAGTAGTTTCGGAGAATGGAAGTCGTCGTTTATAGAGGAAAATATCTGGTTCAGGGTGTAGTCCTCGTAGTCTATGGAAATGTATGCAGGTTGTCTTTGTTGCTGAGAAGGTGAATCCAGTGCGGTTCGTCCACTCCTCTAACCTATTGATTGTCAGCTGTATCTGCCTGGTTGCTGTTTCGAGTTTTACAGACTTGCAAAAGATGGCTAGATCGTCTACAAATAAGGAAGATGAGACTGGTGAGCGGATACAGTCAATAATACTATTAATGGCAATTGCGAACAACGTGCAGCTTAAGACTGAGCCCTGCGGAACTCCATTTTCCTGGGTAAAACTATTAGATAATATATTTTCAACACGAACACAGAAACGACGATTTGACATAAAATTCTTCACAAAAATAGGCAAGTGACCTTTCAACCCCCATTTCGACAAGGTTTTTAAAATATTATGCCTCCAGGTCGTATCATATGCCTTTTCCATATCAAAAAATACTCCAATAACATGTTGTCTTGTTAGAAATGCGTCTTGTATGAAACCTTCCATACGAATAAGATGATCTGTCGTGTTTCGATCTTTCCTGAAACCAGACTGTTCGATGCAGATAAAGTTATGCCGTTCCAAGAACCACATTAGACGGTTATTGATCATCCTTTCCATTATCTTGCATAAACAGCTGGTCAGGGATATTGGGCGATAGCTGGATGGCATATTCTTATCCTTGCCGGGTTTCAAAATGGGGACTTGCACAGCGTCTCTCCAACTGTCAGGGAATGAGTCACAGCTCCAAATTAAGTTATATGTTCCGAGTAGAACATCGAAGGAATCTGATGAGAGATGTTTGAGGAATAGATTGTGTATCTTGTCAGGTCCGGGCGATGTATTATTGGAGTTATCTATAGCGTTCTCTAACTCCCACCTACTAAACGGCACGTTGTAAGACTCGTTGTTGGCAGAGGCGAAGTCAAGTTGTCTTCGCTCTGCCACATGCTTAATATTCTGGAACGATGCCGAATAGTGTAGGGAGCTAGAGACATTCGAAAAGTGGCTACCAATAGTATTTGCAATGTCGAGAGGTACTGTGACGATGTTTCCGTTCAACTCAATCCCTGCTATTTGATGTGATTTGAATTTCCCTTCGATCTTCTTCACTCTGTTCCACACTTTGGTTGGATGTGTGAAACAATTTATAGAAGAAACGTAACTGTTCCAAGAGGCCTTTTTGGAACGTTTGATAATAAAGCGTGCTTTCGCACGAAGTCGTCGAAAGGACGATAGGTTTAATTCAGTGGGATATCGAGTATAATACTTGAGTGCTTTCTTGCGTTTCCGTATCGCTTCTCTGCATTCCTCATTCCACCATGGAACAGGAATGTGTCTCATGTTTGTGGACGTAAGAGGGATACTAGCTTCCGCAGCACGAATAATTACTGCCGTTATACTGCCAACTCTTTCTTCAATGTTTGTTATGTTTCCTGTATCTCTCAAATCAACAAGAGAGGTGAATGTCGTCCAATCAGCACGGCGCAAATTCCACTGCGCCCATCGCTTTGGTTGTTGATGATCTGCGAGTAGGTTGAGGATTATGGGAAAGTGGTCGCTGCCACAGAGATCAGTGTGAACAGACAAATTAAAAAGGGGGGCAATAGACGGGGAACAGGCGCAGATATCAATGCTCGAGAAATGGCCATTAAAAGCATTGAACCTCGTGTATTCTCCATTATTTAATAAAATTAGGTCATTATTATTCAGAAATGCCTCAAATAATCGTCCTCGTTGATTTGCAATTACTCCTGTGTCACCCCACAGTGGGCTGTGGGCATTGACGTCACCTAGCAGCACGTAGGGACGGGGGAGTTGTGACACAAGGCTTTGTAAGTTTGTGTTTGATACGGGTGCCCACTCAGGTAAGTATATATTGCAGAAGGTAACAGGCTGAGGGAGAGCAACACGAACTGCCACTGCCTGAAGAGGTGTTGTAAGTGGCAGTGGGCTTACGTGACAGCTGTCGTGGACAGCTGTGGCTACTCCCCCTTGGGCTCTGTTACCTGTCAAGTCATCAAAACGATAAAAACTATAATTACTTAGGAAGGGTGAGTCTTCATGTTTAAAATGAGTCTCTTGGAGAAACATACACACGGGTTTGAAATTAGATGTCAACAGTTTAATCTCTTCTTTGTTCCTCATGAAACCATTAATATTCCACTGAATAAAAGCCATAATACTAATAAATAAATAGGTTATATAAATCAATATATAAACAAATGACTTCTCTATACTAAAAACTATTTATATACTTGAAGCTGATAGTTAATGGTGTTTGTTGTTGCTACCGCCACTATCTTTTCCCTCATCCACATCCATATCGTGTACAGAAGTGGGCGGGGGTTTGTCTTGAGAGCTGCTATTCAGCTTATGAGTGCCTCGTAATCTCTCCTTAGACGATGATCTGTCGACCTTGACGCTTCCAGGTTTGAGACCGACTGATTTGTGAGTGACAGGTGAGTGGGATCTAGGTTTGGTCAGTAGTTCTGTTGTTATTGGAGTACTTTCCTGGCTCTGTTTAGCAAGAGCTAGTATTTTCTTGGCTTGTTCTCTTATTTTTGCATCCTTCTCTGCTAATTCCTTGGCCTGGTCAGCGATTTGCAAAGTTTGCTTATCTAGCTGATCTTGGACACGAGCTAGCTGAGCTTGTAGTTGTTTAATTGCTTGTTGCATGGATGTATTTTCGGATGATTCTAGACAAGGTATCGGCTGTGATTTTTGTAAATGTAAGAGCTCAATTTGTTTGCCCTGCTCGATTAAAAGTTTCTTCACCTCAGACAAGTCATCATTGGATGAAGGTATCTGACATCCATTATTAGCAGCTACCTTTGCAAAAGAGAAGCTGAATGAACTTGGAGGGTGAAGCGTATTAAATTTTTGTCGTGCGTCGTATGCCGAGAGTTTTTCTGTAGTCATAAATTCCAAAATCTTCTTCTCCTTTTTCCATACCCTACAGTCTTGAGAAGTAGCAGCGTGACTTTCTTTACAGTTGATGCAGCGCGGCTCAGACTTACACGGGTCTTGTCCATGGAAGTCCATGGAGCAAATCGCACATGTGCTTTTCCCTTTACAGTATTTCAGTGTGTGACCGAAGTAATGGCATTTGGGACATCTCATTGGATTTGGTATATAAGGACGGACATTGAGTTTATTGTATCCTATTAGTATCATAGATGGTAGATTAGGAGAAGCGAACGTCAGGATAAGAGCAGGTGTGGGTTTAGGTGCACCACCACGCCTAGAAATTATTCGGTAGACATCAATTACCTTCTGGTTAGTTAACGCAGATTTTATTTCCTCGACTGAAGAATCCAAGAGATCGAAACACGAAACTATGCCCTTCGATGTATTCAGATGTTTGTGTTCATTAACTTCAACGTTGAAGAAGCCGGGTATTGACGTTATTCCCATCACAGTTGCACGTTGTGAATCGCTCAATGTCTCTAATAAGACAGTACCATTTCTTAATCGCTTCAGGTAACGGAGTTCGCCTGTTAAATTGACGATAGCTTTTGTTATTTTCAGGAGGCACTTGTGAAGAAAGTTCTTTCCTTCTTCAGAACTCTCGATCACGTAGAACCTAGAAGTCGAGGTTACATCATCACCAACCAAGTCTTGCGAGTCGATTGGAGATTCCATGAGCGACCTAAATCTTTTGTTGTTTTCATTTTTATTTTTCAGGGGAGGGAAATCAGATTGACAAGAGTGGGGTTCCATAAGTATAATAGGGGACAACCTATCACAATTACTTGGCTTACTCATTTGAGTAGGGGACTCAACTAACCCATGTTGGTGCTACCACATAGGGCCTTGTAAACAATACCGGGTGCACCCCATGCTAATAGCATGAAGTGGAGCCGGTAAATGATTTCCCGTTCAACAAGTGGCGGATAGGAAAGTGCCAATTTTACGTCCGGACGCTCATGAACGCAATCGATCTTTTCACAAAATAGTCGGAAATGATATTGTCATACAAATCTTCCTATTAAGCTATTACAACCGACGCAATCCATGAGCGAGCCCAAATACAATCTTGACCGATCAACTATCCAATCAAATTCAGATAAATGCCAGAGTCGTCAACAGTCGTGGGTGTTTTAAGCAGATGGAGGGAGCTGGCATGAAGAAAGAAGGTAAGAGAAGAAGAGAAGAAAGAAGAAGAAAGAGAAAGAGAGAAGTGAGAAGAAAAACGCAATACTCAGCACTCCCTCCACACTCCGGTCACCAGAAGGAACCCACTCGACCGACGGTCCGA
The DNA here is from genome assembly GCA_907164805.1 of Brachyptera putata. Lineage (NCBI taxonomy): Eukaryota > Metazoa > Arthropoda > Insecta > Plecoptera > Taeniopterygidae > Brachyptera > Brachyptera putata. Next base: position 7,889,826 of record OU015469.1, read on the forward strand.
ACTTAGTCTGGACCCTCACCCCAGACCTTATCGCCATGGGTGACCCTGCTGGGAGCAAATGAATTGCTCCCGACGATAGCTCTGGGGATCACGGGGCCACGCAAGCCCCCACACCACGTCAAGGTGTTCGGATCCTTCGAGGGGGGACAGTCTTGTGAAGCAGCAGAATGGTTGCCCTTGCAATTGATACACAACGGCTCAGAAGAACACCGCTCGTTGCCATGAGGTTCCATGGAGCAGGTAACACAAGCTTCTTTACCTTTGGAGTTTAGCGTCGAGTGACCAAATCTTCGGCACTTGAAACAACGCTTAGGTTTAGAAATGTATTGGCTAACTTCGAGCTTGTTGTAACCTGCAACGATCATAGAAGGTAAAGTGGGAGAAGAAAATGTCAGAATAAGTGACGGCGAAGGGTCTCCACCTTGCCGAGTTGGGATCCTATATACTTCGATGACGTTTTGGCTAGATAGCTCAGCTTTAATCTCATCTTCGATAGAGTCGCTAAGATCGTAGCTTCTAACGAAACCTTTAGTGTAGTTGAGAATTTTGTGGGCTGTTACTCTGATGTTGAAGAAACCGTTGAGCATTTTGGCGTTTTGCAGTAGATTGGATTGAGAGTCATTCAAAGTCCCTACTAACAGAGTTCCGTTTCTAAGTCTCTCGAGGGATTTGAGTCTTCCTGTGAGGTTGTTAATCACGCTTGATATTTTGAAGAGGGAGTGTTTGAGGAAAGTTTTACCTTCTTCCGCACTTTCGATAATGAAATATCGAGGTGAGCAGGAAACTTGGCAGAACAAATCTTCATTTTGAATAGGAGATTCTAGTAGATGGCGATACCTCTTATTGTTTTTCTCTTTATTTTCAGGGGGACGGGGGGATTGTGAACAATTAGAGGGTTCCATAGAATATTTGGGGACAACCAACAACAATTGCTCGGACCAAGGACTCAACTAACCCTGGCTGGCACTACCAGACAGGGCCTTGTAAACAGAACCAGGTCTAGGTCTTGCAGCTGCTAGACCTGATCAACAACACTGCAAGACAAAGAGCAAGTTATGATTTCCTAAGCAGCAAGCGACGTGCAGGAAATTGCCAGTTTTACGTCCGGGCGCACATAGACGCAATCGACCTTTTCACAGGATAGTTGGAGTTGACATTGTCATACAACCCCTCCTACCCTGCTATTGCAGCCATCGCAATCTATGCACGAGCCCAATGCAGTCGAATCATAATAGCAGATAAGTCGAGTCATGTCCTGTTATCGCCAGAGTTGTCTACAATCGTGGGCGTTTCGAGAAGGTGGAGGGAGCCGGCAGGAAAAAGAAAGGTAAGAGAAGATGAGATAAAAGAAGACGATAGATTGGAAGAGAAGTGAGAAGAATGAAGCAACACTCAGCACTCCCTCCACATACTCCGGTCACCAAATGGAAGCCACTCGACCGAGGCGGTCCGAACTTGGTCTGGGCCCTCACCCCAGACCTTATCGCCATGGGTGACCCTGCTGGGAGCAGATGAATTGCTCCCGACGATAGCTCTGGGGATCACGGGGCCACGCAAGCCCCCACACCACGTCAAGGTGTCCGGATCCTTTGAGGGGGTATTCATTACTCACGGAAGTCACGGTTGTTGTTGTTGTTGCTGCACGCAATTTATAAAACCTAATGCAATTAGTTGACCAATATCGGGCAATGCAGGAATATAATTCGATTCAATACAACTTCTTGATATAAGCGAGTCCTACGAGTCTGTCGTTCAGCGGTACATCAATATGAAGGCGTTACCAAAATCGTTTTTATACAACAGAAAACAGTAAGTCTCTTGTGGCTGCCAACAATCGCATTCGAACTGGAAATGCTTACAACCAATTACTAAAGTACCAAAATCTAGTTCTTGGTTGTTAGCATTTTTGTAAGAAGGGTTAATGGGAGAGAGTTCACTGGTGGGTGATGGCGGCTCCAGTAACCACAGTAAAATGGTTGTTCAACGAAACACAGATTAGAAATCCCGCATTGGCCATCATTATCGCAGTTGCAGTTTTGCACAATGTGGCATGCGAGATGAATAAAGCCGAGCCACCGAATGATCCTGACCGAATCGGAGCCATATTGCTCGAGGAAGACGAGATGAACGAAATCGTGGCCCAAGAGGTTGGAGGCCGGAATAATCGGTTGGAGCAAGAACTAATCTACGGCTACTTTGCAAGGTAAGCAGTGCTAATGCTAACTCATATAATTTCATGATAATTCAAGACTCGCTGTAATTTTACTTATACCGGTATTCAAAGAGCTTATTACCACTTAACAGTAAAGAGACGCAACCACGGGTTAAACGGAAATTCCTTATTTTTACGCGACATTAGCGAAGTCTAGGCAGTATTACCAGAACTAACAGCAACCGTTCACAGTGGCTCGTTGTTGTGAAAACGAAAGTCGTGGTAATATCGATTTGAATAGCTTGGAACCACGAATTTGTGGTGCAAATAGCGAATTCACATCATGCACGCACGTGGCACACGCGAAGCTGAAGTATCGTTTACTGACTCGCGTTGAGCGCGACAAGCGACGAGCGGCACCAATCACAACGCTCATAGCTCGCGACAGGCAACACGGCGCGTCGGCCTTCGCGTGTTGCTTCCATGTTGAACTCGGTCCAACATTTCCGCTCGGTTGCTCGCGTCACTGGCCCACAATGCACTCTGTTCAACCATCAGCGCTGTGAATTTCACGGGATTTTGATGAAGATTGGACGGATTCTAACCTCTTTGTAGTTTTTTGTCGCTGGTGAACAACAACGCTGGTGTAGGCCATAATTTTCAAATATTTTCTAGTGGATCCTCAGCTTAGCCATCTTTTATCATGGATTCGATGGAAGTCGAAAGTATAATCATTTCTTTAGTTGAAAATGAAGTTATTGTGGGATGTCACCCACAGTAACTATAAAAAAAAATCATTACGAACGCTGGCGTGGGCGCAAATAGCCAGTGTCGTTTGTGGTAAGAAAAATATTTCCTAGATAAATAGTGGCTATTGATACAGTACTCGGAATAGTATACCCTAGGCTAGAATAAGTCTTGCAGACAGACATATTTAGAATCATTTGTCTTTGATTATACTTTCAGGTGGTATGTATGATGTTAAGACCATCAACTAGAAGTTTAAAAGTCTACGGGACAAATATGTACGTAGAAAGGCGAAGGGAGGACCGAGTGGCTCTGGCACACAAAATCAGACCCCATGGCCACTTGAAAACATGCTGATGTTCCTTGATGGGAGTATTGCGCCAAGGAGGTGAATGATCAATTCTGTATTGGTTGAATAAATATAGACATCTGCCTTAGGCCTATTACGCCTCTTGGTAGGCCTACAAAGTTAACAAACTGCTGTCCGCTGTGGTATGGCTATTGAGTTAGTAGGATGTACGATAATTAGCGTCTTTCCATGCGTCGGTGCATAAAGTAAGTTGTTAATAGAGTCTAAACAACATTATATTTCATTATTCATTAGGACAGTTAGCAGTTTTGGGCTGCCACCAGGCGTTGTAATGCCAAACCGCCCTCCAAAAATTGCCGACACCGTTTGCGAGAGAACGGTCGAAGAGGTCGACCCAGATGAGTTCTGGCTCGACGATACGTGCGCCAATGATGATACGGCTTCCTGCTCTGCGTCAACAATAGCCAGCTCATCGTCGCCGCGCCAGACACCAACCAATCCCCATTTGCCTTGAAAGGTGTGTAGCAAACAAACTATTTTTTCTCTATTTCTATGGACATTAGGCCTAGGCCTACTCTCATACGGGCTTTAATCTACTGAAATGCTGGGCACCTCGACATTAAATAACAGTATGTTTCTGATAAACGCCCATAACATAACACTAATAGGAATACGTCATTAAAATTGATATGGTTTAGAATGTATTTTTGTCAACAAATATGTTGCATCTGTTGCAGCAACAAAACGCAGCCGTGATGCGTCCACTCTGGACATGGCTGTGAGAGCTGTGTTGGCACAGCCGCCTCCTGCCCTGCCAACTTTGATTCAACGTCCGGCGTCACCCCCCCAAAATGCAAACTATCATTTCTGTGAGATGCTTTATTGCACTTTGCAGAACCTGCCACCTCAATAGGCGGCCAAGTTCAAGGCTAACCTCCACAATGAGTTGTACAAAATAGAGTATTTAGAATAGGTAGTTTCAAAAATAATACATTCAGTTAAATTAATATCATTCTTATTCAAATTCAATTAAAAGTCATGTTAACAATAGTTAATCTTCATTTTATTTCCTTCAATTATATACACAAATACATAACTACATTTGAAAAATCTGCATACTACTGTTTAATCTTTTTCATTTCAATCTCCTTCAACTTTCAGTTTTCATACTCCTGACAAGATTTATAATTACACTTCTTCTTTTTCATCTTTCACTTATAAGCTTGTATTAATCATTTTTGTTCATCATTAACAGGGCTTAACTACGGAAAGCTAATTCCGGGCAAAACGATGATTCAGAGATTGTATTAAGAGATTTGCGAAAACTTCTCGTCGAAGACCCTGACCCTTCAGTTATAAGCGATGCATCGGACATGATTGAGGTAGTGTTTTTCCAGACAGGAGAAATGCGACGGAAGTTCAATCAGATTCCCGAAGTGATCTGGACTGACGCTACATACTGCATTAACCCCAACAAGATGCCATTGATAATTTGCATGTGTATGGATGGTTTTGGTAATGACTGTTCTGTAGCTTATTGTTTTATAAGCAATAAGAGACAAGATACTGTAAAGCAGCCTTTGAATTATTCCGCTTACACAATAAAATATGTAGGGTCTACCACCCATACCAAGATCATCATAGTCGACAAAGACTTCTATGAAATATCATATGTTCATCTGTTCATCTGTGCTGTTTTCACGTTTCTCGAATCTTTCGAACTCAAACGAGGGACGAGCCGGATGCCTTCAAAGAAGAAGTTCGCCGCATTCCCCGTCCTTTCTTGACTATTTTGAAAAGTATTGGAGTAAATGCAAACAAGCCTGGAGCAGCATTGACAGGGTGAGTCAGTTAATTCCAAAATATTGTCACGATATTGGAATAGCGTAGCTACCCCGCTTATGTAAACAGCATCCTATAGTCTCACTATCCACAAAGTGCAAGGCTTGCAAAGCCAGGTAGATGCACTTGTGGATCAGCTGTTTTACATACGCGCGTCACTCCACGAACACGCCGTCGTTCTCTCTTAGACCAACTATCGACAGGGACGGACGTGTTTCGGGAGTGGACCTCATCGGGACGCGGCCAGGAAGGCGAAGGGAAGATGGAGGAGTCCCGGGTTCGCGTCTCGCCACGGTACCACTCTGCGAGACTCGCCACGGCGTTCTTGTCGTAAAGTATTAAATAACCTATATTGAAGGTAAAGTAGCCAGCCCAGGCATTCTTGTTCCACCTTTTCGTACATTCGTTTATTCATTTCATAACCTCTTTCGGCATTTGTACTCTAAATTATCTTTAATTCAATAAACACTTATTATTCAAGGTCCAATAACCTATAGATTTGTAATTAACCCTAAGATCCCTACGACTACCCTCTCACTATACATCCCCACTGTTTAGGTTCAAACCGTACTCGTAACATGGGTTGCAGAGCGGTTTCTTTTCAAAACGTAGTCGTAACAATATATCATCAAAATCGAAATTCTCTCAACCCATGCAAGGTCTTGGGAAATTAATATAACGTGTACATCTTCTATTCAATTTATGTTAATACATATCATCTATCTATTGCGAAGGTCCTTTGTCAATCGAATCTTCACTCTTGCTCATCTAATGAAAATGCTTTCTCTTTCATACCTCAAGACAATATCTGTGGATTTGGGGTCTGGCAACACACATTTTCGCGAATCTCAGAATGCCAAGGTAAAACTTGTCCTTTCTCGAGATGAGCTGCTGTCGGAGGTAGTTAGCGGAAGTCTATTCGCTGTATGCCATGCAATCCTTGGCTATACGCTATCAACAATTTCGTAGCTCGATGACTACAAGACATGTGCCCCACAACATTGCCAACACCAGCGTGGACAATGTTTCGAAGTTACGTACGCCTTTGCTGGTAACTTGATCATAAAGCAAATGCAGTTGAGCTATCAGCTGGACCCTGTGGAAGTGACTACCTCAGGTCTGCAAACTGGGAAAGTCAAAAGAGATAAATAAAATTACATGCTTTTTTGTATTAAATGTCAGTATCGGGTCAGCAGAATTACTGTGTAGAAAATTATGTTATTCGTGTATTTTGTAGACCTACTGGAAGAATATGTAAGTACAGTGGCCCTCTTCTCAAAATTCATGGCACGTAGAAATCAGCATTTTGAATTTTAAAGTTTGAATTACACAAATATTCATCATTCATTAGAATCATGCACAGATAGGCAAAGATACTTACAACATGTATCTTACATAATAGATGAAAAATATTCTCTTGAAATCCCAAAAGATTCAAGATTCAAGAAGTTTGTCAACTAGCCCCGGTCTCCCTTACATAAAGCTGGATCCAACAATAAAACCTGGTTACGTCATTGATATTTCCGTTAGCTATGACGGTGGTGACGTCATTGATATTTCCGTTAGCTATGACGGAACTTGGCAGAAGCGAGGATTTACATCTTGCTACGGCATTTGCTGCGTTATCGACATTGACCGCCTTTGTTATTGACTACCAAGTCCTGTCAAAATATTCCCAAGAATGTAAAATGAATGAAAATTGTTAGGAAAAGATTCTGCCGAATATACTTCTGTTGGCATGCTGCTCATCAACCTGTCTGCTTGTGTTATTACACCGGATCATCTCCGGGAATGGAAGTAAGCAGTTGCGGATATTTTGTGGAAACGATCGGAGGAAGGGGGAACGGTTTTCGATACACCCAACGCTGCTCTCCGACGGTGACGCAAATAAGCATCCATTCGAGTCAGGTCTACGGAAAGGATGTAGTTATAGAGAAGGAGGAATGTGTGAACCATGTAGCCAAGCGCCTGGGAACAGCTCTCCGTCAACTCATCAAGGAGTGGCGTACAAAAGGAGTGACACTAGGTTGGAATAAGAAAGGAAGCCTCTCCGATAAAATACAAATCAAACTAGTATAGTACAACGATGTAGCGATTCGAAACAAAGATAATGTCCACAGTACAGATGCTATAAAGACTGCTGTTTATGCTACAGTTTACCACAACATCAAAAGTGCTGCATGGGACTAAGGTCTTGGTTTTCTTTCAATAGGCTGTGGCTGCAAACTTTGTTCCAGGGAAGTATGAAAAAGAAGTAGGCACTTAACTGAGAGAGGAAGTCGTTGCTAAAATCCTGCCCGTGTACCAGCGACTCACGGCTGATAGTATGCTCGAACGATGCATGAAAGGACGGACCCAAAATGCAAACGAATGTCTCCATAGTCGGATATGGAAAAAATGCCCCAAAACTACGTTTGTTTAAAAATATCGCGTCGACGACGCGGTAGGTGGCGCGGTAGCCGAGTTCAATCTCGGATGCCTCGATACTGTTTCAGTAATGATAGAGAATGCCGGTACACCAGGTGAAGATAATACGGCAGCATTATCACAACGTAAAAATAGACGCGAAAAAATATAGCTAGAAGCGATTCACGGTCGTTCGCGGAGTATGAAAAGAGACGAGAAGGTGTTAGAATAGCACTCGTTCAGTCCGAAGAGGCGAAGAAACGCGCTGAAGGAACAACATAGAGAACAGGACAATTCTAAATCTTGATACCAACCAATACCTAGGTATAAATGATATCACAGTTATAACTATTACCATAAATAATGTCTATTATAATTATGTTTGAATTCATATTCAAGATGGTGGACGTACCGCATCACGTATAATTTCGCTCTTCGATATTATTGAATAAAGCCTTAATTACAGCCTTCAATTACAGGTCACTGGCATCGATAACATGCAACGTAACCTGGACATCTCCATACAACCCAACTTTCAATAGATCACTGCTGCTATCAAGGAAATTCTAACTACTATGCAAGGTATGACCGATACCTTTGGCTTCAGTAACAAGATTTCACCTGGAGATATGGACTTTATGAGGTCTGATATTCTTTCAGACCCTCAGTACGAGAGCCACTATTGCAGATCAAAATCGTCACGCAAGTATCTTCATCCAGACTTGAACAAGTCCAAGATGTATCGAGTATACAAAGAAGTTTGTGAAAAGAATGGTAGAAGCAGAATGGCATATGACAAGTATACTGAGATTTTCAAATCCGAAAACTTGAATTTCGAACATACTTGCAAAAACGATACTGCACGATATTTGCAACGATATTTTCAAAACTTTTGATCAACTGAAAAATCACTGAGAAATACTCAACTCGGTGCAAGAAACCCTGGACGACACTAGAGAACCAGCTGAAAGCGTATGTTGAAAAATGCAATCTGCTTATCAAAGTCATCATTATGTACGCCAACCAGGTAGCCTGTACCGCCGTACACCAGCTACCCATTCAACACACAGTACAACTAAGCATCTAGGCTTGGCCCGTTAAGGAACGATAAGCTACCTCAGGGTACCGATGGAGTTGATTTTCTGAGCAGAAAACGTCCGTAAATAGCGGGAGGTGTGCAGAAATCAGCACATGCAGACTGCCACCATCTTTCGGGGCACTTCCAAACAAATTCAAAATTTAATTGACACTATAAAATCTACAGTCATCCAGCAAATAAAGCAGGAAGTTGAAGAGACTCCGTTTGTGGCTATCCTCTTGTGGCTGTTACGTCAGTAACAATTCACAAATGTCGAGCGTATTGCGTTATGCGACTAACGACGGAATAGTGCAAGAAAGGTTTCTGGGTTTCACTGCCATGAGTGATAATAAGACTGTTGGTGCTCTTTTTGACCATGTCGTGAAGAATGTGGAGGAATGTAACATCAGTGAAACTTGTAGCGCAAGCTTATGACGGCGCAGCTGTGATGTCTGGTGAACTCACTGGATTCTGCACCAGCGTGCAACAGTTGTATCCTAATGCGATAATTGTGCACTGTTTTGCACATAAACTCAATCTAAGTGCTTGCACAAGTATGTAAAGCAATTCGAGAAGGCTGCGTATTTTTTAATACCGGTACTCTTCAATTTTTGGCGTCGTTTTTCTGAAAGTCACCAAAGAAAAGTGAAGCTTTTAAAATGTACGTGATCCGCGAATTACCGAAGGTACCTCCGACTCGATGGAACTTCACCTCGCGTTTAGTGTACACAGTATATGAGGTCTTACCATAGCTCATCGAGTTCTTCGAAGACGCCACAGATAACGCTGATGTTTGGGATCAAGATACGTTACAAAATGCAAACGGATTCAGACTTTTCCTTACGGACTACAACAATTGTTTCTTACTTTATGTATTGTCAACGTTGTTTGGGTTTACTGACGTCTTGTACAACAATCTTCAGACCAAAACTTATGACATTTCGTTTTGCAGTCAGAAAATTGAAGACACCAAATAACTTATTAGGACTGACCGAGAGCGATTGACAGAGCTCTGGCAAGATACGGAAATAAAACGGAAAGAATGCGACATAATCGAACCTGGAAGAAACAGCCGCGGTGGGGAAAACCTGAAGATCCAGGTCGACGTGTTTTCCAAGACTGTATTGACACTCTTTTAGTACAGCTTACCGCAAGATTCAAGTTTATTCTTCTTCTCAACCCTGAAAAGTTCCCAGAGCACAAAACTAGATTTCCCGTATAAAATTTTCAAATTCTGAGTGAAACTATACTACTATCCTGTATGTGTTCATCGTTTTTATCAAGAGTAGCATAACCAGCGTAAGAATCACCGCACGCCTCTGTCAAATGTGAATCATCAACACAAAGCAGTTTCAGAACTGAAACGGAATGAATGTTTGTTACAAGTTGACTTTTCAGAGAATTACAACTGTAAATACACAAATGAAGCGCAAGCCGTGCACTTTGGTGCATCTCGAAAGCAAATCAACTTGCGCACAAGTATGATCTACAGCAAGAACTTCAAACAGGTCTTGTGTACATTGTCTAACAGTTTACGTTACGACCCTGTTGCACATCTTCAACCTATTATATCTGGATTCCATGGAATTCCTAGCTTAAAATTGGATTGACTAGAATCACAATCAATTTTCAATATAGGTCAGTTTAATTTTTTTCGCATGTAGATTCAGTTTAAAATTAATATGCCTAGGCTCAACCATTGCTTTTCTTAGCTGAACAACAATGCCAGCTTGTTGACTAACATGATTACACTAAAGCTAAATGCATAAATTTCATCACTAGGTGAAGAAATAGAGATTAAAACGAAAAATATCAAGAACCAGTTCTTGGCAGAGAAGAGGAAAGTCAAGAAAACAACAAAAAGTGGAGCTGGTACAGACGATGTTTTTGTGCCGAAGTGACAGTACTTTACACAATCCAAGTTGTTGGATGCCAGCAAGCCAGTTATGACCAGCTCATCAAATCTGGTAAGTTTACATAAAAATTAAAAATTAATAAAAATATGAATTAATAACATGGTTACAAAATAAAATGGTTTATTAGAACAGTTGATCAGTACATTGGAATGAAGAGATTATTATTTTTAAGAATCTGAAGCCTGGGAACATCATTTTGCCTGGGCTAGGCCTAGTAGGCCGTTATAACAGAGGCCTATCCACCGCTTAACAAAGTAGGATTAGATTTTGCGATTCGACTGTCTATGAAGCCGCACCTCCTGTCAATGCGTATTGTTTTGCCTGGACGGAAGTTAATGGCAACCGAGGAAGTTCAGAAATTGGAACTTGTCTTTACAATTAGATCAAAACGTTGCCTGAAACAATCAAAGAGATTTCCTCACTCTTGTGGAGAGCAAAACCGCAATCAAAATCTTGCTGTTCTCTCTCTCAATATTATTCACACTACTGCCGTAAATGCCACTGAACATAAGTTTCTGGAGAGTGAACACTCACATGGAAGCCGATTCCATAAAATATAATGCGATAGTGATTTTTAAAAAAAATTGCTGTCAATACAATGCAAGACTGGCTCAATACTTTTCAATTAGCGAGGTCTAAGAGAGGTAGAAATAAAACTTCAAGCCCGTTCATCACGAAACAACTACATTTTCGACATTTCATTGACTTAGCGCAACTCACAAAGCAGTTGGAAAATATAAATCTTTATGGAGACAAGAACGTAAGAGTCCATGGGAGTCGTTTTAGCGAAATATCAGTCTTTTGGTGATGACTTGAACGGTAAAATGGCGAAATTCTGACAACGAGGAAACACAGATAATTGTAACACCTACAAAATAGTGTTCGTAATAACTATTTATCTCAAATCGTCTGATTGTCAGGCGTATACGCCTGAAAATTATGCGATGCGAGATAAATAGTTATTACTTACACCATCTTAGAGAAATTATCTGTGTTTCCTCGTTTTCAGAATTTTGATATCTCATACCGTTCAAAAGTTATCACCAAAAAACTGATACTCCGCTCAATCGACTCCCATGGACTTCTAAAGTCAAATGTTTTAGATACGAGGAGACACAAAGTGGTATAATCCAATATCGCTATGATCAGACGGGGTCGTACAAGAACATGAAGACATTCGAAAATGGGAGGGGTCGACGATCATCTTTCCATCCAATACGGATAATAGTTCCACTCTACGATTCACCGCTTCCCATTAGTGCAGTCAAGAAAGCAGACCTGATGAAACTTTGCCAGACTGGAGTAATTGCCGAAGAGTATCACCTTTGCTTCAGCTCACTTCCATCGTCTAAGAACCAAACTGTGAACCGAGTACTCAGTAGTACCATGTTGAAAAAAACTGTAATTTTGTATTGCAACATGCAACCATAATTTAAAAAGGAAAAATGACATCTCAAAATTGTTCATCACAACATTTATGTGCGTTACACGATTTTTTGAAAAACAGTCATCTTCTCATCCAAAATAATCAATACAAAGTTGGGAAATCAAAATTGTAACAATTATATTGTACCTAATTGCAATGAGTTGGTGAGTTTTATTTTCCAATCTACTGCCAATTCTCAGAGGTAAAAGTCACTTACTCCTTCAAATAAATGTAATAATTAATAAATACAAAAATGTATCAAATTTACTTTTGACTCGATGAATAAACTAACAACTGATTAATGCAGAATTCCGTTTTTACTTTTTCCTAATTTTTTCATCTGTATTTTATACAAAGAGTCAAAGTTAAGATTTCATTTAGCTCAAAACTATAACATCAGCATCACTTATAGACTAGCAGGGCTCGGCAACTGGCGGCCCGCGAAGCCGTTTTGATTGGCCCCCTTACAACTTTGATGCCTGCCCATATGTAGGCCTACACGGAGTGTGACCCCATGCATGCTACAATCGAATCAGCAAGCGAGTATTCACAAATATACACTCCACAATACTGGTATAATGTCGTGCGTTTGGCCAAGAAGTAGCTACTCCCGTGTAATGTATCTCAATTTGTTTTCAATATTTTTTTGATTATAAATGCGTCAAGGAGAAGATCATATCCAATACGCGCCAAGCCGAAGACAACGTAGTCCTTAAATGGGAAGAGGTGAAATGGTTGCGATTCCAAACAAATGAACCATCATGCTTTCATTAATTTTTGTGAACCAGATTTTGTTCGGATGAAACTGATGCTATCCGCAAAGGCAGGCAGGCGGGCAAAGGCAATCAAAGGAACTGAGGCTGAATCGGTTAGAACGGTGCGGCTACCTCAAGCCTATGCAACAGATATTCCAAGAAGCGAGGTTGAATTCAAGGATTCAATTGAGCTCTGTAACAGTGGGACAATTGCGAAGCAACACCATGCGTTCCACCACAACCTGCCCCATAGAGGAACAGAAATGGAGGCGATTGAAGACTCTGATCAGACGACGGTGCTTCATGAGCGGCCATGAGGGCAAAAATGCTTTCAAGGAAACGAAAGCGTAATTGAAATTTCGCACTTTGCGAATGTGCCATGGGTTGTTTCATCCGTTCTTAGAATATAATTATTTGAATAATTTTTAATTGTGTTCAAAATCATTCAATATAGGTATTTTATAAATGAAAATTTCATTTATTATATGTATCTCTAGTTATACAGCATAACTGGCTTGTATTTTTGGGAAATTAAGTAATGATTACGCATAATTATTTATAATGAATATGTATAATGTACTACTCAGTTCAATGTTAACCCAACAGCAAGACAAGGGTGCAATTGTGGTAACAGGGCGTATGAGCCATTATTTCCAATAAATACATAATTGTGAGATTTTTGGTTGTGTTTTTCCATCTCGTACAAGTGATATAATATAAAAAAATCAAATAAGAAGAATCAGATGAAAACTTCACATTTTGAGAGACATTGAATGTGTTTCTTCATGTACTGGCCATTTCAACTTTTGGCTGATGCGCCCTTCTTCCTTGAGACTCTCGAATTGTGTTTTCTGCTCGACATTTAGTTGATACTGAATAATAATATCCATCATAAATAACAGTACAGTGTTTGGTCACAAGACTGATACATTTTTCATTTAAAAATATCTCAAACCAAAGTTTGTGTTGAAATCTGTGATATTAAGTGCATATCTGTAAAGAGAAACCACAATGGTACACTATTACATAAAAAAATGAAATACTGTTGAAAAATGGAGGAAAAATAATGTTAATTTATTTACACCACATCATATTGGGTCACAAGACTGAGAAAAATAAAATAACTGTTGGTTATTTCATTATGAGTATAATAATAACTATAACAAATATTTCACATGCAGGTACATATGTGAGCGACACACGCGAAAAAAAATGGTTCATATATGATGAGTAGTTTTGATTTTAATTCAAAATGTTTGAATTGACTGACGGACATTTTGACTGACATACAGATCAAGTTGTGTATAGGTGGGAGAAACAAGTGCAATAAGAAAGTAGAAGAGGATGATGAATCGATAAAATGTGAAGGAAATTGCAATAATTGGTTTCATCAACGATGTGCTAACCTCAAGTTAGTTAGCGTAGAGTTTGAAGCCTTGTCTACAGCAAGGTCATTTTGTACCTATGTTCACGTCCGTGTTCTTTGCCATAGTTGTCAACGATGTTTCAAGAATATGGAGCGAGTAGTTCAGAAAGTACTAGAAAATTGAGATAAGATAATATAAAATACGATAAGAGAAGGCGACACATGAATAGAAAAGTAACAAGAAAACGAAATAAAATACAAACGCAAGGTTCAGTACTCCCTCCATATACTCCGGTAGCCAAAAGGTTTCCACTCGACCCAGACGGTCTGAACTTGGTCTGGACCCACACTCCAGACCTTATCGCCACGGGTGACCGTTTCAGAAGCAAATAAATTGCTCTCGGCGACAGCTCTGGAGATCACGGCGTCACCAAGCTCCCACACCTATTCTCCTCCAAAGCCAGAACGCATTAACTCGCAAAATACACATTTTGGTGTTATAGTTGATGTTTACTAATATAGATGCCGCGATCACGTTAAAATCGACCTCGAAGTGCTCCGACGCACCATTTTCGAGATTTCGAGATTCGAAACGCATTAACTACACACATCTCTGTCCAAAACTTGGCCAAAACGCATCAACTACGATGAGCCAATGGGAGAAGTGGCGTAACTACCGCAGGGGCAGCCGGGGCAGTCGCCCCGGGGCCCACGGCCCCGGGGGGGCCCATGCTGTATCATCCGAAATACGTTTCAACGATTACCGAAAAATAATAAACGTATTTATATCACTTGAAAAAATACTTTTCAATATTATCTGAAATTACTTGAAAAATGACTGACTTTATAATATGCCTGACTCGATTCATGGGAGCAACAGATGAATAATGGCCTGTCTAAATTAGCAGCTCATAGTACTGATTATATAGTTGCGTTCAACAATGTAAGTTGTACAGCTTATAATCGGTAATCGTTGGAAACATGATCCCGACTCGTGTATTTTTACGCAACGTGCCGCCAAAGGGTTACTGAACAGTTGCAGTGAAAAGTGCTTTTGCAGTAAAAGTGTAGCTGTTTTCAGAAATCAATGCGGCGTTGTTTATTGTGGTGAATACGACACATGATGGAATGAATTTATCTGTCACTGGCTTACTGTTGTATATTTATAATGCTATTTTCTCTCTCATTTTTAATATTTGCTGAAGGGCTGAGAACAATGAATTTTTTAGTAGTTAGTGTCTCGGGAGGGACGCGTATAGACGTGTGGATTTGTGAATAAGTAAGCTGTAGATATTATTATGTCTCTTAATAAACCGTATCTAAGTGGAGCACAGAAAAGGAAGATTCAGCAGTTGAATAAAGCTAAAGTATCCAAGCTTCCAAAAATAAATGAATTTTTCAAGTCCAGTGATATTATAAATAATGCTAAAAATTTGAGTGTGCCAGTGAGCGAAACTGAGGATGAGTGTCTGGTTCAGGATAGGCCTGAAAATAATCCTTTAGAGTGTCATATTGACGACGTGTGTGATAACTCGTCTGCACCGGACGACGGTGACGCAATAAGCGGCACACCATTTGAAAATGAGGTGAGTGGGTTAAACTTGAGAAAAACTAGTGAACTGTGATGATCGGTTTTAACATGGGCGCATTCAACTAATCATAACGTTTATATAAAAATAAAGTTTAGGTATGAATTATTTCTCTCGTTCTCATTATTTTCTAGGAAACCGATTATCAGTCTGATAGCGGAGATAGTATAGACTTCAATAAGTTCCAGCATCCCACAGACCGATTTAATTTCCCCGTTAATATAAAAAATGTCAAAACCAAGAAGTTTATTGTTAATAATGGACCATGTAGACCCCCAGGTCCTTTCCCAAAAAACAAAAAAACGGGAAGGAGTTTTTCTTCTGTGCACTACAACACGATTACGAAGTCGGGTGTAACGTTGCCCAGGTTATGGCTCTGCTACTCACCAAGACTTGACAGTGTATACTGTCAGTCATGCTGGTTGTTTGCCGATCGTAATAAGCCTAGTGCCACATCTTGTCTTGCATGGGTGGAAGGAATTCGTGATTGGAAGCATTTATCCTCAAAAATTGAATGTCACGAAATGTCCAACTCCCACATCACAGCTTGCTTAGCATATGAACAGTGGAGGTTGAATGGTACGTTGATTGAAGACTTGGAGAAAAACATTCGAGTGGAGAAACTCTTTTGGCGAGACGCATTACACCGTATTCTAAATACAATCCTTACGTTAGCAATTAATAATTTACCTTTGCATGGACACTTGGAAGATGTTGAGGCAGGTGTACGTGGTAGAGGTAACTTCTTGTCGATTATTGAGTTGTTATCGGATTACGACCCTGTTATGAAGAAAGTATTGGACCGCCCTAAGGGGAGTGTTAAATACCTCAGTCCTGCTATTCAAAATGAGCTGATTACCCTTATCGCAGACAGAATCGAAAGTGAGATAATAAAAGATATTAAATCTGCTCCTTGTTTCACAATAATTGTTGACACAACTCAGGATATCTCCAAGGTTGACCAAATGAGTGTTTGTTTTCGTTACGCTTCCATTGTGACTGAAAACAATAAGCCCGTGAATGTTAAAATCAAAGAGTCCTTCCTTGGGTTTGAAATCGTGAAGGATCAAACGGCATCTGGCATCGAAGAACTGATTATCAGTAATATTGAAAAGAGAGGTTTGAAATTGGAGAGTTGTCGTGGTCAAGGTTATGACGGTGCAGCCACAATGAGTGGTGCTTACACAGGAGTGCAAACACGCATAAGCAATAGGGAACCAAATGCGGTATACGTACACTGCGCATCACACAACTTGAATCTTGTATTGAACGACGGCGTTCAAGGCATTACTGAAGTGCGTGAATTCTACGATACTGTTCAAAACACTTATAACTTTTTCGGGCATAGCATCCGACACTGGGCTTTGTTAGATCTACTTGAAAGTCGCGAAGACGAAGAAAACCATGTTGGCTCCACTTCTAAAATAACATTGAAAACCCTCAATCCAACTCGTTGGGCTGGTAGACATGATGCCGTCTTTGCACTGAAAGTGCGATATCGTAACGTCATCATGGCTCTTACAAAAATTGCCTTAACTGGGAATACGGTGGATGAACGAAATAGAGCTGATGGATTAAGAAAGAAGATGACTTCATTCGAGTTTGTATTCCTTTTGATTGTACAAACGAAGATACTCCTTACAGTGAACACTGCATCGAAGGCACTACAGGCCAAAGATTTAGATATCTCTAAAGCCACTGATCTACTGGAAACAGCCTCGAAAACACTAACACGATATCGTGATGAGTTTGAGGAGGCTTTGAGAGAAGCTGAGACTCTGGCTAAAACGTGGGGAATAGCAGCCGAATTTGAGAAGAGAAGAGGTAAAAGAGTGAAACGTCATTTTGATGAGTTGTGTGAGGACCAGAGGCTTTCTGATCCACAATTGCGGTTCAAGGTTTGTAAAGCTGAACTAGCTTTTGTCGCTTCCTCAATCTTAGTGCTACAATGGGCTTAAATCCATTTTTTCAAATCCATTTATTTGTATTTCATGAAAAAACCTGAACTAATGATAAATTATTAAATAAAATCAATTAAATAAATGATTTCATTTGAATGATGACCATGCGTTTATTAAAATTACTTGAGAATTTTTATGAAAACAGATTCTCGTTTTTCAGGCTCAAGTGTTCTATGGCATGCTAGACATAATCAACAATCAGCTGCTGAAACGATTCGAAGGAATGAAGAAAGTGCGAGATCGTTTCAAAGTTCTAGAGCCTCAATTCATCACCGAATCGTCAACAGATGAACTAATTGCTGAAGCAACAGCATTCTGCATGCAGTATGGCAAGGACATTTCCCCAACGTTTACAACTCAACTATGTACGTTACGAGCATCTCTGGGACACGTCATCAAAAAACTGTCGGGGATTAAGGAGTTGAGTCACTTCCTGATTGTAGATAATCACTACATATCCTCGAGCTTTCCCGAAGTGTGCACCGCGTGCCTCATTTTTCTTACGTTACCTGTGACTGTTGCAACTGCGGAGAGATCTTTTTCCAAACTGAAGCTTATAAAAAGTTATTTGCGCAGCACAATGAGCCAAGAAAGATTGAGAAGTTTGGCAATTATATCAATCGAAGCCGAGAAGGCGAGGACTGTGAATTTCGATGAGCTCATTGACATTTTTGCCGATAAGAAAGCACGCAAGAAGATGCTAAAATAATGTTAAGTGAAGCAGCGCGCACAATCGTAATAGTATCCTATTAAGTCAGTTAATCAAGTCATATTAGAGTGTTATCAAGTCAAATATTGTATATCGAGTATATTGAGTTCAAGTCATATTGAAGTGTAATTAAAATCATTCCATCGTTCGGTCAAATGAAAATGTAATTTTAAAAATAATTCTACCATGAAGAAATTCAAGTTGAACTTGAATAAACAATTATATTCTTGAATACCAATCCTATCAGATTCAGAAACACTGTAATATTTTTCCGCTGAACTCAATTACAGGCTTTTACAGCACAGTCATGAAATAAATAAGAGGTTGCTACTTTGAGCCTTTGACTTCGTTTTGGTGAAAAGTCAACTATTTTTTCTCTCAAGAGTAAGTGCCATTTAATATTTCACCATTTTGTTTCATAGAATGACATAATTCTGAATGTATTTCAATCATAATCGTGAGTGTATTTTAATCGTCTACTAAAGTAAATTGAAAAAGCGTGAAACATGGAGGACTTGGGGGTTGCGTGTTGAATGATCGAAATTTGATCATTTGAATTGATATATATTTTTTTGTGGGGGGGAGGGGGGCCAAGTGAGTCCTTTGCCCCGGGGCCCAAAACTCATAGTTACGCCACTGAATGGGAGACCTCCATTCAGGCACGTGATTGAAATACTGTGCATGGTAAGAATTGTGTTTCATGTAATCGTTATTTGAATAATTTACTACTTTAATTCTGATCGACCAATATGAGAGATTTTCGATTAACAGTTTTGAGAACAAATCTGTCTTCCCATCTTTGTTATTACGAAGAAAAGTTTTGAACATTTTGGTATTCAATTTAATACGAAATAGTCACACTCATTCTAGGCCAAATTGTGAGGTTATGATACTAGGACAATTTGAGTCATATAATACCTCTAGGCCTACATCCGATTGATACAATCAATGGTATTCGATGGAATTGAATAAATCGATTCATCATTGGTCTATATTGTAATATATAGCTAATACATCAAGTGTTAACCCGTGACTCTCACTCTTAACAGATTAGGAATGGCCAGTTCAAGTAGACCAAAAGTGTGTCTGAAGTCTGAAGTCGAGACAGCAAATCCGGGTAAACGTGTCCCGATTATTGTTATCCAGGTTAATGTGGACGACCCGATGGTTGTCGTAAACAATGGAGTAGATTGGACAACTGTAGAATCAGTTGACCTGAATATTATTGTGAACAGGGAAGTAGATGTGAACACTGGAGAGGAGATTGTTATACGGGCTACTACAGACGAAGCAGTTGACCTGGTTCTAGAGACTGAGAAAAAGCGTGATCGCAAAAAAACAGAACAAACTGCGAAGTCCAAAATCAAACATCCCATGTTGGGAGGGTGCAAAGAATCGTGCCGTAGGAAATGTAGGCAAAAAGTAACTGAAGAGAGAAGGAGTGAAATATATCTGCAATATTTAAACCTTGACTACTACCCCCGTCGACTGTGGTCAGCGTCTCAAGTGAAAACGCTAAAGTCAAGAGACGAGCGCAAGTTATGCAGGCAGAAGTGAATGATTTAGAGTTGGAGCAAGCAGCTGTTGATGAAGATGCACCAAAGAAGAGAAATGCTTCTAATGGATACTTTTTACCAGTCTCACATGTAGATGATGTTGAAGACAATCCAGAGAATGACGATGTAGTCAGTAATGATCTCAATGTTGTTCAAGTGTGCCAGACATTTTTGGGTTATACTTGAAATATATCAAAATGAGGAGTGAATCCAAATCCAAAGCTAAGAAGTTTCTTGAAGAACATTCCTTTTATTTAATGACAAAATATTTGACATATGTAGATGCTGACAAGTATTACTGAATGTATAGGCCTACATCTTATTCTATTTTACAGAATGTATTTTATTTTACTGATTTTTTTTTAATACTGACTGTATTTTATTTTACCGAATGTACTCATCACAATGACAATTTTTATACTTGCTGGTTTTAAAACCATGTGTATAAGTGTATACAAAAAGCTAATAAAACCGAAGTAAACGAGTGGAATAGCAACTATGCTAGCATCCTGTCAGCCAAAGGAATTTTTCCTGTAAAAGAAAAGTCGGTCTTTCTTTGAAGAAACTTATACCTGTACGATGCCCCCACCAGATAATTCGAGACTTGGAAGAGAGTGGCTCTCGTACTCCCCATTCGAGGATAGAAATATACTGCATCACTTGTGTTCTTCACGGTTTGCCTAATGCCCAACACGACATCATTGTTCGCACTAGTTTCAACGACTAGGCGCACTTATCCCGTAAGCTTTTGAATCACGAAATTACTACTCGGCATGTTGAGTCTGAATTAAAACGTAGACTCTACATGTCTAATCAGAGAATAGACGCAGATATCGTTTCAGGGCACAACTCACAAATTGTAGAAAATAGAGAAATGATGAAAACTTTGCTTCAAATAACACTCTATCTTGCCCAGCATTGTCTACCTTTCAGGACCCCTATTCCTGAGATAAATGAGATGTGAGAAAAATCAGTGAGAAAACTATCTCATATAATAATGAGTGACATATTTCATCTCATATTTTATGTGAGATACTCGTTTTCTCACTCATTTTTATTTTTCTCACATCTCATTTATCTCAGGAAACTATCTCATATAATAATGACATATTTCATCTCATATTTTAAGTGAGATACCGGTACTCGTTTTCTCCAGTGGCGGTGCGTCCATTAGGGCATTAGGGGCAGTGACCCGGCTTAGATTTAAGTAATTATAATCTCAGATGATAAACTATGCATGAAACTGGTGAATATGATTTTGTTTGTCACTGTGATTCAATTTGTTATTTGTTTTTTCTCATGATGAGAATTATTAACAAAAGTGTTTCTCTTATGTGTGGTTTTACTATGGAGTCTGCTAAAAAATTTGGCTTTGTGGGTGTGAAGTGAAGAGTGCATTTTTTTGTTTCCCTTGTATTTTGTTTGGGGATGAGAGAGCCGATAAAAATTGGACACTGAAAGGAATCACTGACATAAAACATTTGTCTGAAAAATGCAAATCTCACGAGCGAAGTCCAGTTCACATTAATAATTCAACAGATCTGGCCATCCTAGGCAAAGTTAGCATTGCTACGCAACTAGACACTGGATATCGAGCTTTCATGAAACGTCATAATCAACAGGTGAACAGAAATCGCTATGTATTATCGAAGTTGATTGATTGTGTCAAGTTTTGTGGTGCATTCGAGTTGGCATTGCGAGGACATGATGAGTCGAAAGAATCGTTAAATAAGGGCATTTTTCTGGGCTTAGTTAATTTTGTTGCTGAGATAGATACAGCAATGAGAGAGCACTTGAATTCAGCAACGGCATTCAAAGGCACGTCTAAAGACTGAAATATTAGACTATGCTTGAAGTTTGCCGAGACAAAATAACACCGCAAATTGAAGAGACACATTTCTCATCAGTTCAAGACTTCAAGCAGATGAGACCACGGATTCGTCCACAAAATTACAACTGACAATCGTATTTAGATACGAATTGGAGGGAAAAGTGGTCGAAAGATTCTGGGTGTTTTCAAACCCGATCAATGCCACTTCCGATTCAATTTCAGCCTTGATTATTAGTGAGTTGAATCAACATTTAAGCAACTGTCCTGAGAAACTAATATGCCAAACCTATGACGGCGCAGCTGTCATGAGTGGGAAAAATGGTGGCGTCCAGGCAAAAGTTGAAAGTTACTACCCTCACGCTCACTTTGTGCACTGCTATGCCCAACAGTTGAATTTAATTATGCAACAAGCGACACTCTCTATACCTGTGATTCGTGTGTTTTTTCTCAATCTCACTAAATTCTCAACATTCTTCTCGCGGTCTCCGAAAAGAATGGCTGTACTGGACTCAACAAGAAACAACGACTTCCTCGAGCAGTAGCAACGAGATGGAATTTCATTACCAGGGTCGTCAACACAGTTTTTGAATATAAAGACGAGTTGCTCGAGTGTTTGGAAAAAATAGAACTAAGTGGTGACTTTGACGGTACAACTATCCAAGATGCTACCAGTCTCATTGACCAGCTCAAAAAAGACTCTTTTAATTATTGGTTGCGTCATTTTCACACCATAATGCCTCACGTTGACTACCTATATTCGGAACTCCAAAAGGTATCAACAGATCCAGTGCAGGTTAATCCAGCAGTTCATAACTTCGATGCTGCAATTGCTGGTGTTCGAGATGCCGTTAATCGTGTTGACGAAGAGGATGATGATGAAGATGCTTCTGGACCACCTCACAAAACACGTCGAGTTACAATAGAAAATCCCACCCGGAGTCGGGCAAAAGTAGCTGCTGCCAATGAGGTGTGTGATATAATTAGAATGCAAATTAAAGACAGATTTGCTTTTTCTGGCCACTTACGAATTTCAAAGCTTGTTTCGTCTACAAACTTTGAAAACTACTCCAGACAATTTCCAGACAGAGAATTAGAGGGTGCAATTCAGGCATACCCAGTATTAGAGAGGGCCAAGCTCAGAACAGAGCTCACCACCCTCTACTCAAGGAAGGACTTCAGAGCTGAAGGCGGTGCAATACCACTACTGCAACTATTCCTGGAAAACAACTCGACTGATACCTACTCTGAAACGACGAAACTTTTGAGAATTTTAATAACAACACCCATGAACACTGCCGAATCTGAGAGATGCTTTTCAGCCCTCAAACGTGTCAAGACTTTCCTCCGTGGCACGATGAATCAAGATCGTCTGAATGCTTTAGCCATGTTGACAATAGAAAAAACTAGTTCATTCAATTCCCCACTTTAACAATAGAGTAATAGACAAGTTTGTGCAATTGAAAAATCGTCGAATGGATTTCTTGTTCAAATAGCTGTTCCGGTAAGTTTGGATATACTGTCATAATTATATAATGATATTGAACTTGGAAATAACATGATTGCCAATCAAAAAAATCTTATTTTGTATAAAGTACGTTTATTAATTGGACTTTTTACCAAAAAATATTTAGAACCGATAAGTACAAAAATAGATTCTAATGCTTACTGAACCATGAAATGACATTTATAAAAAAAAAATATAAAAAAAGTCTTTCACAAAAAAGTTATAGCAGATACACTGTGGGGTCTGGTAGACCCTGCGCGACCACTGGTGTTTTAGATTAGGGCGCACCTACTGGAGGGTTAACATCCCCTGGCATTTTTGGATTTAGTAGGTAGTTGGAGGTGGGAAGAAGAGTACGAGTACGGCAAGACATCAACCTCTGTACTGGACTCCATGAACTGCGATGTTCGCTCAATGATTTGTGTGGTGGCCGGGTTTGGATAAGGAGATAGAAGAAAAGGTTCACAGGTGTGATTTATGTCGATCATTCCGACCGGCACAGCCCCAGGTGCCACTTATGCCATGGCAAATATCAGATCGTAAATGGGAACGAGTACACATGGACTATGCTGAGAAAAAAATCAACATACATTTCTGTTGGTGGCAGACAGTTTCACAAAATGGATAGAAGTGTTTATCATGCCTACCATTACAGCAGCAACAACTACTAAGGACACCATTTGCGAGTTTTGGCAGACCAGAAAATTTAGTTTCAGATAATAAGTCGCAGTTTCAGTTCCCAGAACTTGCCCAGTTCATGAGAGCCAATGGAATACGGCAGACCTTCACGCCGCCCTACCACCCACAATCCGCTGGAGCAGTTGAGCGAACGGTCCAGACCACCATGAAAGGGTTAGTACAACTAGTATTAGAAGATGAAGACCAAGGAAATCAGAGTTTGCTACAGCATAAACTCAACTGTTTTCTTTTTGCATACAGAACTACATCACGACAGGGACACACACCAGCTGAATTAATGCTGAGGTTTACCTTGTTACAACCAGAGTTGGCTCGGCACATGAAATCCAAACAAAGTGTGAACACCGAACAGTTCAATAACAGAGAAAACCGCTCCAGGAGAACCTTTGAGGTGGACAAGCAGTCGGGTGAAAACCGAGAGGGGGGGGGGGGGGGAAATGAATTGGATATCAGGAACAGTCATCTCAGTACTAAGCCTTGGACTTATGAAGTGCAATCTGAGGTGCAACTAAAGCAGGTGCACGCAGACCACTTGAGGATTTCAAGAGCGGAACAGACTATGGAGGACGAGTCGCTCAGTATTCCATCATCCACTGGGATGCTGTACAAAAATCTCGAGCATATAAAAAAAAGGGGTGATGAAGATCACCCTTATGGTGTCCCATCCTCCATTTCATTCTTAGCCTCAATTGGGGAACAATGATTTTATGCCACGTTTTAATGTTGATATTAAATTTTTCTACCACCCTGGACAAGTTTCTCCTCCACACCACTTACTCTGTGTGTTGTTACTTGCACACACCATACATTTATCACAGAGTTAGGGGACATTCAGCAGTGCAATTACCAACTTCAATCTTCAAATCACAATCTCAAACTACAGGGTTGAATGTCTTTACCACAGAAATCTGTAATATCCTGTTTCCTAGTTTCAAGATTAGGGCCTACAGTCTTCAAGTTGATAATTGATATTTTCTCATGGCTCTAGAAGACCCATGAACATATTGTAACACATTAAAGACTGCATAAAATGGTATTCACATAATAAATTGAATATGATCAATAGATATTGAATAAAACGGACATTTCACATCACGGTAAATTATTTTGAATTATTGCGCATACATTTAGCAATAATACGCACCCATGACTTACAAAGTGCTCAAATGTATTCTTGAACCTGCCTTTTCAACGTTAAAAGTGTGATGGGCACAAAACCTCAACTCCAACCTGCTGTCAGTTGGTTGTGTTGACTTCCATTTACCCTCTGTGGGTTACACTTGAATTTATCAACACACTTTGAAATGAATGGATAAATAATTATGAATGAGTTTTTCTTTAAACTTTTACAGTAAATGAAAATACACAAACCACTGAACCGAGTGGCGGCAAACTCAGAGCGTTCACAATCCGGTACGCTTCAAGTCTCCTAAACCTCACATCGACTGGGGAAGTGGATGGAACACATGGACGATTGAGATGTAGATTTGAATGTAGCCACAAGAGGACCAGTCACACAGTGACATCACAAGCAAAAGTATATTGGCATCACAACTACCCTCGCCCAACCTAGAGCTCACAGTCAACTCAACCTCTTGCTCTCACTTTCCCAACTAACAATGCGCATGTTAACAACTACAAGATAACACGACTGCACAACTCAGCAATTGTGCGCAGCAATGTGGATGAGGGCGGGAACCCTGACACTTGGTGCTTGTTACGACGACAGGGCCTGTTGTCGCCGTGAGACATTTGCTGGCCGTAAGAGATATCAATCTTTCAATTATATACACACTACCGGCCTCACAGGAAACAACTGTTCACCCAAGCCACAGCCATGTATATTATTACCCCTGCAAACAAGTCATGGCCTCACAGCCGGTATCGTTATGTACATAAACAGGAAAAATAGATCCTTCCCCTAGAGCTCTCCACGTGAACTGACTTTACGTGCGCAGATATTTGATATTTATATCGACACTTCACAGCCGGTATCGTTATGTACATAAACAGCAGAAATAGATCCCTCCCCCAGAGCTCTACATCTTCATGTGAACTGACTTTATGTGCGCAGATATTTGATATTTATATCGACACTTCACAGTCGGTATCGTTATGTACATAAACAGCAGAAATAGATCCCTCCCCCAGAGCTCTACATCTTCATGTGAACTGACTTTATGTGCGCAGATATTTGATATTTATATCGACACTTCACAGCCGGTATCGTTATGTACATAAACAGCAGAAATAGATCCCTCCCCCAGAGCTCTACATCTTCATGTGAACTGACTTTATGTGCGCAGATATTTGATATTTATATCGACACTTCACAGTCGGTATCGTTATGTACATAAACAGCAGAAATAGATCCCTCCCCCAGAGCTCTACATCGTCATGTGAACTGACTTTATGTGCGCAGATATTTGATATCTATACCGACACTTCACAGCCGGTATCGTTATGTACATAAACAGCAGAAATAGATCCCTCCCCCAGAGCTCTACATCGTCATGTGAACTGACTTTATGTGCGCAGATATTTGATATTTATATCGACACTTCACAGTCGGTATCGTTATGTACATAAACAGCAGAAATAGATCCCTCCCCCAGAGCTCTACATCTTCATGTGAACTGACTTTATGTGCGCAGATATTTGATATTTATATCGACACTTCACAGCCGGTATCGTTATGTACATAAACAGCAGAAATAGATCCCTCCCCCAGAGCTCTACATCGTCATGTGAACTGACTTTATGTGCGCAGATATTTGATATTTATATCGACACTTCACAGTCGGTATCGTTATGTACATAAACAGCAGAAATAGATCCCTCCCCCAGAGCTCTACATCGTCATGTGAACTGACTTTATGTGCGCAGATATTTGATATTTATACCGACACTTCATCGAACAGTCGTTACACTGGTATGGCTGCACTCCTGTATGAATCAACATGTGTGTCCTCAGATTACCAGCTTTTCTACCCTTATACGAACATAACGTACACTGGTATGGTAGTTCACCGGTATGTGTTAACATGTGGGTCTTCAGATAGCTTGGTGTTCTGCACTTGTAAGCACATGACGTACACTGGAAGGGTAATTCTCCGCTATGTATCATCTCGTGCGTCTTGAGGCTACCCGCGCGACTGCTTTTGTAAGAACAGACCTTGCAGTGGTACGGTCGCGCACCAGTGTGTTTAAACATGTGACTCTTCAGATCACTGGAAGTGCGGCACTTATAGGCACATAACGTGCACTGATGTGGGTTTTCCCCTGAATGAATCATCATGTGCGTCTTGACATGGCTTGAACTTCGGCACTTATAAGAACAGACTTTGCACTGGAAGGGCTTGTCACCAGTATGTGTTAACATATGTGTCTTCAAGTTGCCTGACTGACTGCTTATATGGAAACATATCTTACATTGGAATTGTTGTTCACTAGTGTGTTGAAACAAGTGTTTTTTCAGACCAGCTGATGACTTGCACTTATAAGAACACTTACTGCACTGGAACGACTCGTGTTTCAACATGTGTGTCTTGAGATGACATGCGTCATTGCTCTTATAAGAACACTCACTGCACTGGAGTGGCTTATCACTTGTGTGAATCTGCATGTGTGCTTTCAGATCACACGGTTGAGCAGCCTTGAAACCACACACGTTGCAAGTAGTGGATGAAACTGTGGCAGTCTTCTCGACAGCTTTCTTTTTTCTCTTCTCCTCAGATTGGTCCGGTCTCCTGTTCCTCGCTCCGGTAGGTTCCCTAACATTGTCCACACTCGTACATGTCTGTGTGGAAGTATCCTGCTCAGAGAAATGGTCTGCACTTTTACTCGTGCTGACATCATCGTCTGCTTGGTTGTTGGACACTGCACACACAGATAAAACACCATCATTAGAGACCTTTACAGTATTGTTAGTGAACCATTGCTCCGATGTTCACTAAGCTGAACGAACTTGATAATCCACAAATATTGAATATTCAAAATGATTAGAGTATGGTGTTTTTTAAAATGAACACCAGAATACTAGTGCACAACCATCTGGTTTTCCAGCTCCATTGATTTTCATTAATATTTATAATCCCTTATGATCCACCAAAAGAACTCGCTGACCTCAACTTTGCAAACCTCAAAATCCTCACCCTTACATGTACTCTCATTTAAATTGCCAGTTACTATGTTCACTCCAATACCAGCCTCTTTCCTAAAAATTCCTCTATACATAACTACCCTACAAGTCCCAGGAACTCAATCCGTTTTCTCACACACTCTCACGCTTTTTTCACTCACAGCCCTCTCCATCTTTGCACAACTATTTATAATAAACTACCCGCACATATAACCAGCCTTACCAAACTTCCATCTTTTAAATACAACCTGAAATAATTTGTATAATTGTATAATAACATATATTTCTTTTGCACGCCTATACATATGGGATATATATATGTATATATATGTATATGTATGTGTGTGGGTGTGTATGTATGTGTGTGTGTGTATATATGTATATATGTATATATATATATGTGTATATGTATGTGTATATATATATATATGTGTGTATATATGTGTATATATATATATATATATATATGTATGCATGTGTGTATGTATGTGTGTATGTGTGTGTATGTATATGTATATGTTTATGAATGTATGTAGGCCCTATATATATGTAAATATATGTACAATCTTTATCAATCTTATATCAATCTATATATCAATCTTTTTACAGTGTCTACAAAAATTTAAAATATATTGTCATTTTGATTACACTTGATCCTTGAATTTGGAATCTTAAATCTTGAATCTTGAATTCTTAAATCACATAATCTTCAATATTTTTAATATTGTAATACTGGCCCTTACTGAATTAACTTATTATATTTTCTACATGTCTTTAGTTCAACTGATTATGCCACAGATAAGCCTCCTCGAGAGGCTTTGTGGAAGACTGTTTATTTTGTTTGTTATGTGTTATATTTAAAAATATATAAAAAAAAAAAAAAAAAAAATCTTTTCTACTTCAGAACCCATTCTATGACCTCTATGAATTTTTGACTTCAAAGTCACACTAGTCAACCATCCCATTACATGTATTGTCTCTCCTTTTCAATTATCTCATTCTGTTTACTTATTTTCATTTCTAGTTTCAAGTTTGGATATTTTTTATATTTGTATCATGTACAAATCTTTGAAAAAATAAACAATGTAATGTAATACATCAATTGGTGAAACTCGAAGGGTCATGAATTGAGATATCTGACATCACTAACTGCGTCTGGTGTTGTTGCAGTGTCAACCACCAACTTTGATACATTCTTTACCACAGCTTTACTGTGGTTAGCGAAAATAGTGTGAATCAGAGTAGCCTACAAGAATTCAGTCTTCTATTTTGCAATGGTGGAATTGAAGTAGAAATAGAAAGATATTTCCAGCACTTGAATTTTGAAAAGCAAGAATCTTACTACCCTAAACGTTCATCCCTCACA
Source organism: Brachyptera putata (assembly GCA_907164805.1). Lineage (NCBI taxonomy): Eukaryota > Metazoa > Arthropoda > Insecta > Plecoptera > Taeniopterygidae > Brachyptera > Brachyptera putata. The sequence goes on from OU015469.1 coordinate 7,919,180, forward strand.
CGCACGTTCAACTTATGCTCCTCCCCACACACGTACGTTCAACTTGTGCTTTGCTTCGACCAATACTCAGTTCTGCACGAATCTGATGAATATTTCATTTCAGGATTAATAAGCCTGGAGATAATAGTAAACAATACAATGACTAATCGATGCTGATGATGTACGAACACAATCGATGATGAATCAACATATTAATGTCATATAATATAATATAGGCCCTGTCAATATAAGCCTACATAATTTATAATATATCATATAATATCATTTAATCAACAAATATATATATATTGACATAATTATATTATATGCAAAATGTTAAATACTCTTACAATCATCAGTTGCTTCTTCTTTGACGTCAACAAAAGCTATCTCGTCTAATTGCTCTGGCTCGAATGCACTTTGATTCTCGTTGTCCAGTTCTTCCTGTTTGAATACAAGTAGTCCTTCCTGTTCTATTCCCTGCTCCGTGCTTGTAGCGGCCGGTTCAAAGAACTGTCCCGTCGTTTCACACTCAGTCTCGTTGGCAGCCACTGAGAACAAGAACACGGTAAATTATCAAATAGTGATAGCGACAATCTTCATCATAATTTTCTGTGATAAACTCAATTGAAACCATCCAAGGCAATGTTTGCGAGCAGCCATTTTGAGCAGAAAAACTTCTGATGTGATTCTCGCAAGCGTGAGCGCGATCACACAGGACACCAAGAAGTATTGGTAAGGTGGAAAGTGGAAGTACAAGATGGAGCCAGAGCTCGTCCATCGATTGTTGACGTCACAGCAGGTGCGGATCAAGCAACTACTCGAATACAAAGAGATTGATGATCGTTCGAGATATTTAGTTACGCAATTGCATGTTTCGATTTATGAATCAAATCCCATGCAAAAACGTGGATATATTCATATCATCAATCCCTGGTTCTGAAACAACACTTTATTTCGCATATTTTGCAAATAAAATGAAATGAAAATGCACCAAAAACCTGGTCGGGATGGATTGAACGATGGAGGATTGATGAGTCAATTATATTCAACAATTGTCGATAAAACAGAATACTAGAGCAAGACTATCGCCAAACAACGGTAATATTCTGCTGCACGATGTAACTGAGAAGTTGCATATACCTAGGGTACCTGAGTTATGGTGAATAAAAGTGCTTAATTTCGTCATAAAAATATAAGTCGAAGCGCTGTGAAAACTCTAAATATCTTGAATATTAACATTTTTCGTGTAACAACCAAGTTAACAAAAATTCAGTGACCTTACATATATCCGTTGAAAGTAAATCTGTGTGTAGGTATTCATAATGGCGTGTATCCTCTACCAACATGCAGGCTGATGAATACCTGGATTCGGACATCTCGCTTCCGCAAGAAAAAAGGGGTTTGAATTGTCGTTTATTTCCATTTCCAAGGATCACGATGTCGCTTACGCCATGTTCTAGGCCTAATCGATTCAGCAGATCAAACTTATTTGAATATGATATAAAAATGAAAAGATTTTGCTTATGTTCTTCTGCCTATTCTAGATCAATTTAATGCTTATTGATTGCTTAACGACCCTACTAACAGCTAGGTTATACGAGGGTAGAATGTGCAGGTGATTATGGAATTATGAAACAATAAGAGAAAGGAAGTTTACAAAAACACATGCCTTACACGGGACTCGAACCCTTACCCAACACTGACTTCAGTTTCTAAAGTTGTGGCTTAGCTGACTGAGTAACAGAGGAAGGCTAGATCAATATAAATATCTCACTCATCTTAAAATTCGTGCTGCATTTTCCTAGTTGGGCTCAGCATCAAATAACAGTAATAAAATAGCACAATAGTCTTGCTGTCATACCTGTAGTCCAACTAGCAGACACGCCGGCGTATTCCAGCGAAAACTCGACATCTTCCTCCTTGATCGGTAACAGTAGAGGGTCCACCTCGGTGCTGCCACCTACATCGCTTGCTGTGGAAATACAAAACATCACAACAGTTCAATAAATGTATTTGTAACTTTCATTGAATATTCAATCTAAAATGTGTGCTTTTGTTTGACCTATAGATGGAGCACGAAGAAAAAATAATGTATAATATAGGCTAATAATGTAAAATTATAACATTATACAGTAAACCCTCGATAATTCGAACTCGGTTAATTCGAATTTCGCGCTTATTCGAACTAGAGAAATGACCCCGGCCGCAGGTATAGGGATATCAATGTTAATTCATTTCGATAATTCGAATTTTTATTATTACGAATTTCGAAGAGATAATTAGTCCGAACTTCTGTTTTATTATTGTTTTATGTTTGTTTAATTCGAATTTCAGCTAAAATTAGGTGTCACAATCAAGTATTTTATTACGTGAAATCGTCTGTAATTCGAACTCCCCATCACTAAACATGAGCGGTCGGGCGTCCCGACCGCTCGACACGTCACAGCTGACTTGCTGAGTCAGCGCGTGCCAGCATGATGAGAGGCGCCAGGCGGGTGGGTTATTCTTACGACACAATGACAACTAAGGACTTCTTATCCCGCCAGGACATTTATTTAGTCAAGATATGCTCATGTCCATTGAAAAGTTAACTACTCTGTGTTGCAGTCAAAGAAAATCACTTTCCCGATAATATATTTGAGACCCATCTTTATTTTTCAATTAAAATTGTTTGATTGACAGAGTGAATATATTGATTGTAAATAAATCAGCCAGTTAGTGCTGCAGAGATCACGATTCCTTCTTTCATTCTACGCCCCAATATTTATATATTTTTTCCCACTACACTGCTTTTTACTTTACATTTGGTAATTTGACTCTTTTAACCTGTGAACTGACTGTGATAAGTATCTCCTAATGAGTGACATGATAACATTAGTATTCATCCACACTTTGTTGTGCGTAAAACACTTCACACTTCACTTGAAGATAAACACATGGCTGTCAAAAGATCCCCATGTGCGCTTCTTACACACGCACACTATATACTATACAAACAAAAAACATTTTCTCATGCACACTATACTATACAAACAAAAAACATTTTTTCATAATTCGAATTTTTTTAATTCGAATTTTGATTTTTGGGGTCCCTTGGAATTCGAATTAACGAGGGTTTACTGTAGTAATACAATAATTAATACATAAATGTATGAAATAAATGTTAATAAAGAATGCCATAGGCCTACTATGATCAATGATTATACCATGATCCCGGTTAATCGATGTCAAAGTAATTTATAAAGTTGAAACCTATTTCAACATCAAATTTATGTTTTGTTTTACTAAGTACGAGTTCAAATTTTCCCTGACTTATTTCCAAGGTACATACAGGTACCGGTATAGGAGTGTATTTAACGTAATCAACTGTAATTGGTGTATCATGTGAATTAGTTTGTACATCTCCATTATCAGTCACTCTCAACATAATTGTTTACTGTTGACTTGCCTAAAATATTTTTCAATGCTTTATTAGAACGTCATTAGCGGTATCAATATTATACTATTATCCAACTATCTACATTATCCCAAGCTGTTAGTTTTCAATTAATAAACTGAATGTAAAAGCTGTAAAAAAGACATTAAACTACTGGTAGGCCTATCTAGCTATCTATCTATATAATTGAAAGTAAGTAACATTTGAAAACGGAGGCCTACGTATCTTCTAATGTTATAGTCAAACGATTGAAAGTAAAAATAAGTAAAAAGGAATACCTATATACATCAAGATAGAAGTACAAATTAGCACAAGTTGAATGAACGGTGGACAGCGAAGTTATTTTGAACTTTCGAACTTTACCCTGTATCAGATCGGCACTCATGATTTAAATTAAAAACATAATATAATAAGATGTTGGGTAACATATCCACTCGTCTTTCATCCATCAACGCGACGAGTACAGAGCGTTTCCCAGTCATCGTAATGTATCCCGCAGGCGAGGTAAGCTGTTGGGTTTATCAATACTAGCAAGACCACAAAAGTAGGGACTCTCATCATCAGAGGCATCCCACTACAACAACAAATAATGCAGTTTTGGTTGAAATATCATTAATAGGAAATCAGAGAGCAACAGTGAGTCTGCGAGAGAGAAAGATGCTACTCTAGAAGCCAATAGATACAGGTGTCGTTGAATACTGATTGTTAATGTGTCAATGGTGTTCATTACGCTACCTGATTCAAACACATCCCATGTTTCGTGCTGCATCCGTGTGTCCGCATGATCTGCCTCATTTTTCACCGTGGTTGGGGAATCCAATGTTTCTTCCTTTATTACAGCATCCATATCATCTACCTCTTCTTTTACCATGGGTTGGGGATACCACGCTTCGTCCTGCATTACAGCGCCCGTACGATCTTCCTCCTCTTTCACCGTGGCTAACGGAGCCTGATACATCCAACTGCTATCCCTCAGGATCAAGCTAGAAGATGAAGCAACAAGTACCGTACGCAAATTAGATAAAGTAGGCACGATCAAAATATTATTTCTTTTATTTGGTATTTCATTAGCCTAATTTGTGTATAATGCTCTGGCGAGAGTGATTTTTTGGTCAGCCCTATTCCCACGAACCACTCGTGCTGGCAAGACTAACTGGCAGACACGACCCTTTGAACTGTTTTGCCTAGGCTATGTTGATCACACAGTTGGAAAACGGTTCAGCAGAATCAATTTAGCCCGAAACGGTTCCAACATGCTGATATACATGTCAATTTTGCCTAAATCAATCAAGTTCCAGTAGTTTAAGAAGGCCAAAGGAGATTGGAACCATTGAATCACATCTAAAATGTGATGAGCAGGCGAAACGATTAGGAGGGGGCAATAACAAAAGCCTATTCTCTAGGGTAATAACAAGGCAGTGTAAATGAACAAATGATGGCTGGCATCTTTTGAATTTTGATTTTCAAATACCAGTTTAGACCAAAATGATTCAGATAGGCTAAACGTAAAATATTTAATAATTTTGACGGGTAATTTTGTATTCATTTTGTAAACATAGTTAGTTCCTTGTATGTTAAATCTACGTAGGCCTATCCCCTACCATTGATTCTCAATTACCCATCCAGCTTGAATGACCTAGGCAATGTGTCTCAATGTTTGTTGTAGATGGTAGGCCTAGTAGAGTATGGTATAACTACAAACTCAATGGCCTACGTCACTTAGTTCCTATACGAATATTAATAGGCCTACCATAACGTCCACAGCTCACACTCGGTTTAACACTGCTTCTAGATTATTACATCTCTCTCATATTTCAAGAGATCCCAAATATTGATGCAGCATGCCACAAAACTCAAGCTACCACCATTGAGATTGTATCTCAAGGCACGGAAATCAAGCTACCACCCAGCCCGGACGATATTGACCAGCACCCCGAGAATATGAAGTAGGCTTCAACGCGCAATTTTCCAGAATAGCCAACGATAACAAAAAAGAGCTACAGATTGAGAAAAGGGTTTAGGACACGGAAGATTGATTCTGACCTTCAAAGAATATAAGTGAACACTTCTGCCTCATATACTCACCCCGGAATTCATTTGTAAGACACCTAGTTTGATGAACCCCCCCCCCCCCCTATGGGTACGGTATTATCGTGTATTGGGTGCTGAGATTATAGAACCCCTGTGTAAGAGTTGTGTGAATTTGTGCCGGGAACTGACTATATGAGGGTGGTTCCTGAATACCTCTAGATCATATATCCAACCCTAACTTTTTTGTATTACGCTCGTTTGGAAAAAAATAACACCCTATGGGATTCGGTATTAGGCCTATCGTGAATTGGGTGCTGAAAGTACAACCCCTGTATAAGGCTTGTGTGAATTGCGTGTTTCCTGAACACCTGTCTGTTTCAATGATCGCGCGCGACTCGTGTGTGTGTGTCTCTTGTGGCAAATCAAGAATTAGCGGTCGATCGTGAAAATAGCCCCGTGAATGCCTACAACTCGGCCGGCGGTGCGTCGGAGGTGGTTAGATGAAATGACGGGGCTGTCCACACCCCCGTGTGGAACTCATTCAAGATGGCGCCCGCCTGAGTTTACTGTGCAGAAGTGCTCCTCCTTTTTATCATTTTCCCCCCCGTTTTCTAAAACTGTGAATTAACTACTCATCTACTCTATCTTGGCAGAGGACTCCGTGTTATTTCTTCGTCACTTGTCATTTCCCATTTTCTCTGAAACTCTCAAAATGAAGAATAACGAAATCGCATCAGCAACCTACATCAACAAGGCCTACTGGATCCCCCCAAACAATAGGCTAGAAGAAATACTGGCCAACAACAATAATCATCAAAATCAATGGACCATCAATGCCTTACTGGTACAAGAGGTAAAATCACTGAGATATCTAATAAGTCTACTTGGTCCTCCCAAATCGACCCAATATGTAAGAAATTCCCCAAACATACTTGGCACAGCACATCTGAATATTAGCCCAAGTTGTCCAAGCTACCACCAGAGACCACCACCTAACAGCTCAAGAATAATGTGATATCTTTTCGGAATGCCGTACCTTCGATCAGCGTTCTCATTGGCTGGAAGCCAATACCGGGCGACACCAACCTGACCTACCTAACCCTAACCTTGATCACCTTTCCGCCCTAGAATGTGGTGATGTGCTCGATACCGGGTCGGTATACCGGGCGACACCAACCTGACCTACCTAACCCTAACCTTGATCACCTTTCCGCCCGTGAATGTCCCACCGAGCGCTGTAGTAAAGTACGGCATTCCGAATTTATGCCACTCTCGCTCAAGAACCAACAATAGTTCTTCTGTCGCCCACCGGATCACGCCACTAGTCACAACTGTTCCTGCCAAGACTGCCATTGCTGCCATGAATGGAACCCCTCCCCCTACACAATCATCCGAAGAGTGTATCACGGTAATCCATGGAGATTTATTGGAAGCACCTTCCCACATGGCGCTAGTTGTATACAACTCAGTAGATTTTGATTTAAATTCAAACAATTTCTTACCCAGCTACCATCACAATAAGGAGCACCTACAGAACCAACTATGTGATCTAGGCCATGTTGCCACGATCTTTGCAAATGGCCGCCTAACATTCCATCTTATCATCAAGAACCATAGCAAAGATACGCCTAACTTCAAATCCATAAAAAACTCACTACACAACCTCAAGCACTACTGTCAATTCCATCACATTAAATCTCTCGCAATGCCTCAAATCTGCTGTGACATCGACAATTGGAAATGGCCTCCCATAAGGAACCTGATCCATAATACCTTTCACAGCTCTGGCATCACTATAACCATCTTCACACCCATAACTTCAACCCCATCATCACTTGTTGACGTAACCCCCCCAACTCAAGTTGAATTGCCAAAACATATCGAGACTGAAGTCGCTACGACAGATTCAGCAGGCCAATTAAGCCGCCATGGAGACTTGGAGGCCTATCACGAAGAAGTCCAGCGATCCCCAACATCCCCGTCGTCTCCTATACTGGATACCCAGGACATGTCGTCTCCAATATTGGAGCCCCCACCATCGCCCCCCAAGGAGGACCCGTCGTCGCCCCTCCAAGAGGACCCGTCGCCTCCATTATTGAACCCCCCACCGCCGCCACACAAGGAGTACCCGTCGTCGCCCCCCCAAGAGGACCCGTCGTCTCCATTATTGAACCCCCCACCGTCGCCGCCCAAGGAGGACCCGTCGTCGCCCCTCCAAGAGGACCCGTCGTCTCCATTATTGAACCCCCCACCGTCGCCGCCCAAGGAGGACCCGTCGTCGCCCCCCCAAGAGGACCCGTCGTCTCCATTATTGAACCCCCCACCGTCGCCGCCCAAGGAGGACCCGTCGTCACCCCCCCAAGAGGACCCGTCGTCTCCAATATTGGAGCCCCCACCGTCGCCGCCCAAGGAATACCCGTCGTCGCCCCCCCCAAGAGGACCCACCGTCTCCAATATTGGAGCCCTCACCGTCGCCGCCCAAGGAGGACCCGTCGTCGCCCCCACAAGAGGACCTGTCCTCCCCAATATTGGAGCTCCCACCGTCGCCGCCAAAGGAGGACCTGCTGCCCCTTATTCTGGAGGTCCCGCCATCGCCATCCCAGGAGTCCCCAGCTATGAGCAAGACTACCCACTTACTATCCAGACTATCCACACCTACCCAGTCGAAGGACCCCTCACCCTCGCCACCCTTACCCTTACCTCATCCTACAAACAGAATCCTCCCCTCACGCACCTCTAAAACCAACCACAAAGTCATCGTTTCCAGCCGTCTCCCTCTGCAACCAAAGAAACCTCTACCCAAACGGACAAATTTTTCCTCGCTCAAACTCATCCCTCCAACAACCTAGCAGGCCTCTCCTCAACCTTCACCTCCACAGCCTCACACTCAGTAATAGCACTCAACATTCAATCAGCTCGAAACAAAATGAAGAACTTGAAATCCTCACCTCTGAACTCACCCCAGACATCCTCTGTCTTTCTGAGCACTGGCTTACCCCTTCCATGACCTCCTTCATTATCCCCCATTATTGCACCAGTAGCATATACTATCGTACCTCCTCTTCCTACGGTGGTGTTGCCATCTTTTCCAAACTTCACTGTAACATCACTCCCCTACCCTTTCTCCATTCTGCCTGCATCGACAAGGTCTTCGAATGCACAGGAGTCCTCTGGACCCGCTCACCTACCTCTTCCACAGTCACCCTCAGCATCTACCGCTCACCATCAGCAGACATACCCAGATTCCTAAAACTCCTTGAGCAAGTCCTCATCCTTGTCACCAAAAAGTTTCCCCGCTCTGAACTCCTCGTATGTGGCGACTTCAACATCGACATCCTGATTCCCACTCCCAATTCCACCAAATTCCTAGACACCCTTCACTCCTTTCGTTTATTCGAAACCATCACCACCGCAACTCGTGTTACTCCCCACTCGTCAACTCTCATTGATAACATCTTCACCACCCTGCACCCAACCTCCTTCACAGCTTCCACCTTTGATAGTGGACTCTCAGACCATCTCGCCCTAATCCTATCTATCCCCCTCCCCAACCTAGCACCTACCTCAAACAACTCCACCAAGACACAACACTATGTCTCCAAACGCTCCTTCTCGGATTCCAATGTAATCCATTTCCGCTCCCTACTTGCCCAGCAACATTGGCTACACCTGTCAACCGCCACCTCCACAGACAACATCTATTCTCTCTTCATTAATACCTTCCTCTCTCTTTTCAATCAAGCTTTCCCCCTCAAACTTAAAAAGACAGATCCCAACCTTTCCCACACCAACAGATGGATCACCCACGAAATCACCAAGATGGGGGCTGAGCTCAGGCTGCTTCACTCCTCTCTGAAAATGAACCCTAATCCGCTCCTCAAACAACAATACAACTCCCTCAAAAACTCCCATGCCAAAAAAATTCGTTCTACCAAACGCAGCCACTTCGACAATATCATCCTCTCCTCCAACAACAAGTGTAAAACCTCATGGAATATCATCAAAACTCTCTCGACCCCCCCCAAACCTCCAACAACCCTCTCCTTGAACATCAACGGTCAAGTCACCTCAGAACCCCCTATTATCGCCGAACATTTCAACAGCTTCTTCATAAGTGCTGGGAATGTCGCCCCCCCGCTTCCTCCCAACCGTCTGAACCAACCCATCACTCCAACTCCCTCTCCCCCACCACCACTAGTTCTCACACCTACAAGCCCTCTCGAACTCATCCAAGCTACCTCTTTTCTCCGATACAAATCCTCCAGTGGACCTGACGGCATTCCAGGCACTATTCTCTTCAAATCCATAGACCTTATAGCCCTCCCTCTCTCTATTGTCATCAACCACTCACTTACCTCTGGCACCTTCCCATCTCAACTGAAACAATCCACGGTCATCCCCATTCACAAAAAAGGCAACAAAGCCGACGTCAACAATTACCGCCCAATTTCACTCCTTTCCTCCTTCTCGAAAATCTTCGAAAAAATAGTCCTATCCCGCGCAACCTCCTACCTCTCCGATCATTCCTTGCTAGCTGACTGCCAACACGGCTTCAGACAAGGCAAATCCACCACCACAGCCATTTTCCAATTCCTAACCACACTTCACATCCAACTCGATAAAGGCAACCACTCGTTAGGCATCTTCTACGACTTGTCGAAAGCCTTCGACACCATAGACCACGAACTCCTCCTGCTCAAACTCAAATCCTATGGCATACAGGGCATCTCAAACGATTGGATTGCCTCCTTTCTATCCAACCGCACCCAACAGGTATCCCTTCCTCCTACCTCCCCTTCCTCCCATTCCCCTTTCCTCTCCTCCGCCAAAACCGTTCGCTGCGGAGTGCTTCAAGGCTCCGTGCTTGCCCCTCTTCTCTTCCTCCTCTATATCAATGACCTACCCAATCTTCTTTCACTCGGCAACCTCTTCCAATATGCCGACGACACCAACCATCTCCTTACCTCTTCTAAAACTCAAGCCTTTACCACCCTCATATCTTCTGCCAACCAGCAAGCAAACGCTATGGCCTCTTACTGTTCCAACAACAAACTAGCTTTACAACCCTCTAAAACTGCCTTCATTCACTTTCATCTCAAATCCAACCCACCGTCAACCTCACCCCTAATCAAAATCAATAGCCATACAATTCCCAGTACTCCAGCCACCAAATTCCTAGGCATCTACATCACCCCCACCCTAGATTGATCCACTCACATTCAACACACTCACTCTAAAATCCAAAGCACTTGCTACCTTCTCAGACGCCTTAAGCCCATTGTCAACCCCAACTCCCTTCTCCTTGTCTATCACGCCCACCTACACTCTCACCTGTCATACGGCCTTCTCTTCTGGGGCAACTCAACCTCTTCCAAACGCATCCTCATCCTTCAAAAACAAGCCATCCGCATCCTTGCCGGAGTCTCTCGCCGCCAATCGGCTAAACCCCACTTCATAAAACTTGGCATCCTCACTCTTCCTTGCACACTCATACAGATCGCTTCCACCTTTGTCCGCACGCACCCCGAACAATTCCCCCTCAACTCTTCCGTACATCACCATACCACCAGAAATAGAAACCACATAAGACTTCCAACTCACTCTCTCTCGTCATTCACCAATAGCCCCCATTATATCTGCACCTCCATCTACAACAAACTACCTCCCTCTATCACAAACTCAACCACCCGCACCTCCTTTGATAACAACCTCAAGTCTTTCCTAACCCAGCATCCTTTTTACAGCCTCTCAGAATACCTCAACTTTGATATCCCTCCACAATAAACTCTCTGCCCCACATTTCACCCTCATTAGGCCTACACTCTTTTATTATCATTTTCTAATTGAAACATTTTCATGTTTTTCTTTTTGTAAATATTCCTCATACTTCTTCTCATCTTATTGTATTTAATCATTAACTATATTTATTGTTACTAATACCTTAAGTATTATTTTCTAACTTTAGTTTTACTCTTTATACTCTACTTGACGATACCCATACTCTGTACTATGTACTGGTCCACGGGACGATAATAAAATACAAATACAAATACAAATACCTTTCAGAAATTTGTAAAATCAGCCCGATCGAACCCTATTTTTGTTTTATACATGATATAAATATTGGCCCATTCATAAAATGAAATTTATGAAATATATAGAGGGTAGTAAGTAAGAAATAATACGATAGAATAAAATATGTACCACAATAAGTCAATATTTGCAATAATAATAATTAAACTAATTTTTACAGTATATCACGCAGTATTTGTGAACTTTGGACCAGACTTTTTACAATCAAACTAGCGCTTTTTTTGTGGTTGGCATCATTCTCCGTTCCCTCTTCCTAACTTCATACATATAAACATAGACGTCAAGATTTCGACTGGCGAATTTGACAGCTCATTCAGGAAAGAAAATGGTAATTATTATTAACTTTATGTCATGAAATATGAGGAAAATATTTAGCACAGTTATGTAGGGCCTGGAGAACCCACCATTCATAAAATGTGTTTGAAATGATGATAATGCAGCTAGGCTAGTTTGTGTTGTTGCCCTCGTAGCTAGGCCTATATGAGGGTATAGAATGGCCCTTGGATCATATTTCAAAGGTATTATGGTATTATACAAGATACTTTGCGTCCGAACATATGTTTATCCATTTTTTTAGAAAAATAAAATGAAATATTCAATCTACTTTGAAGATTTCAATTTTTGTAAATTTGGCGTAAGCTTGACCAATGTTATAGGTTTTAGCCTAGGATTTTTTTTAGGATGTGGCTGGAGCAGGGTTTGTGAGGAATAATAAGAAGAATTCTACAGTTCAAACCTCACACTACCTAACTATAACCAATGCTCTAACCATTGCCTTCCGTCACCTTCAATAGCTCGACGCTAAAAGACATGTCGACGCACAGCATTCCCAAGCATTCATTCATTCTAAAATAAGATTGCTCATCAGGCTTACAGTAAATTCATCAAGCTTTTATAATTCTGTAAAAATGTCATAATTTTGTCTGACATCTTATAGGCCAATAATTTTCTTCTGTTTTCCCTAGATATTGTCCCGCATGAAGCCTGCCTCGAATCCAAGCTCTAATACATTTGCAAGTCAAATACCAAAGAATCGTAAAAATAATATTCCTAGTGTGGACGAGTTTCTTGAGAAGAGAGATTATACTGGCGCCCTTACATTGTTGGAGTATGGCATTGCTGGTACCAATCAAGTTGAGGATAGAGATAGGTGGATTGGTTATTGCGCCTTTCATTTAGGTGACTATAAACGGGCAATGAGCGTTTACGAGGCTCTGAGTCACAACAAGAAGCCACCTGAAGATGTTGCAGTCAACTTGGCTTGTTGTTATTTCTTCTTGGGAATGTATCCCGAATCGTTGAAGGTTGGTACCGTTGGAAATTATTATCAGAATTTCAGTTGGTATTCCAGTGGTCGAGATACAGTCCAACACAGTGGCATAACTAGGAAAATGTTGGGCCCCAGTGCAAAGGACTCACATAGCCCCCCCTTCCCCCAAATTAACTATATATCAATTCAAATGATGAAATTTCATTATCATTCAACATGCAATCTCCATATTGTATCTGAATTGGGCCTACCCTACCTAAAAAATCATGAGACATTATTATAAATATAAAACGGTATGTGTAAACCATTTTTATTATCATTTTATCACTTAACTCTTTGTTTAGGCCTAGTTTAGAGTTTAGTTTAGGTTCTTAGTCAAGATTTATTTATTTTTATAAATTATGTCATGATAGCGTATGTTATCTTAACATAATCAGAACTTATATTGTGATATTTTTTTTTACATTTTGTATACAGGTAACTTTCTAAAAGTATTTATATAGTAGATAGACCTTGAACTAATCTAAATAAACTTGTAGGCCTATATTTTGTAGCTTATTATGTGCCTAAATGAGTTTTAATTGAACCTGTTGCACAGACAGTGGAAAAAGCTCCTGAGTCTCCACTGAAGTTCCGTCTCCTCTTTCATCTGGCGCACAAGCTCGGCGACGAGAAGAAACTGATGCGTCATCACCAAGAACTCCAAGACATTGTCGAGGATCAGCTGTCGCTAGCTTCTATACATTACCTGCGATCGCACTATCAGGAGGCTATTGATATTTACAAGAAAATTCTTCTTGACAACAGGTAATCAAGAGTCTGTTTCTAAGCAATGGGTTTCAACATTGTTGAGAGTAGCATGGATTTGGTATACAGTGAAACCTCTATCCATCGTCAAGGGACCAGGAAAATAAAACCATCCATGCAGGAAAATGATCCATCCAGGAAAATTTAACATCTATTATATGGAGTGGGGTGAGAAAAAATGAATGATACAAGCAGGAAAACGATGAATCCGGGAACGATGCATCGAGGTTTCACTGTATTCTTTTGTGACTTTGGTCTGTGATGGAATTCCTTGAACTTGATGTACCCTAATATTGAAAAAAAAGGCCATCCCTATTCTCACTAACGTTTCCACGGTCGTACCTACAGCAACCAAAATTACTATTCTCAAGAACCGTTCGTGCCGGCAAACCCAACAAATACTATTCCCACAGCAAACCCGTCAAATACTATTCCCACAAACTTGCAATCTCTATACCACGGACCATCGTTTGGATCGTGGCCGCTACCCATTTCCCCTACTAGACCTACCACTTCGTAATCCTCTCCTCTCCTCTTCTTTCCTCCACACAGCACTGATTCACAAGACGATGACGACGCAGTATTATTCTGGAGTGCGTCGTCCAATGCAAAGGAGGAAATAATGTTCATGCAACGTTGTACTCGAAATGGGTATGGTCAATCAAGACTAATAGTTTTAATACGTTTAATTTCCGAGTATAATTGGCAACTTTGGCCAAGTTGATTTTTTTTTGATTTTTGAACAAATTATTAGCGTCTGTTTGAAAGCTGTTATCTACAACATAAAATTGTTGATAAAGCTAAAACACAATCTAAGTTGTAAATTATTAATTTTTTTTTTTTTCAATGTTGCTTAACGACTCTACCAACAGCTAGGTTATACGGGGGTACGAATGAGCGGGTGATAATGAAATGATGAAGTGATGATGAGTGAAAAGCCGTTTACAAAAACCCATGCCTTATGCGGGACTTGAACCCACGCCCAACGGTGACTTCAGTTTCTACCGCTAGTGATAGTTGACTCAGCCACCGGGGCGGCTTAAAAATATTATTTCCAATAATTCGGTACCGGTACTTGGTTTGTTGACTTGAATGTGATGTTTTGTTATGTACTTCACCCTTACTCGTCACGTTTCAGACTGTTTCTAGCGCTGAACGTTTACGTAGCGCTTTGCTACTACAAGCTCGACTATTACGACGTCTCGCAAGAGGTACTCAACATCTACCTGCAACAATATCCCGACTCTGCGATCGCCCTCAATCTGAAGGCGTGCAACCACTTCCGCCTGTACAACGGCAAGGCGGCCGAGAACGAGATGAAGACGCTGCTCGAACACGGATCGACGTCGTACAACTTCGGTCTCGATCTCATCAAACACAATCTCGTTGTGTTCCGTGGCGGCGAGGGAGCGCTGCAGGTTCTGCCGTCGTTGATCGACGTCATCCCTGAAGCGAGACTTAATCTAGTCATTTATTATTTGAAACAGGTGAGATGAAATAGAGTTCCAGTGTTGCCAGATGCAGGGATTTTTAGGTTGAAAGAGATGAAGGGATTTTATAGCTCGAGGGAAATGCAGGGATTTTCTGTATTTCAATAATACAATACATGTTCAATGATGCAATTCTCTCAGTAGTAGGCCTATCGTAAATTGCTTAATCGAAATTATCTTCAGTACATAATACTATGTGAATGAACTCAAGTATTTAAAACGATACATTGGCATTGCCTCATTATCCAAACAGTACATGAGTGTTTAATAACTACATTCGGTTCGAAGGAATAATCATGTATCTCTACGATCTGAATAGGAAATAGGAACCTCAATTTCACAGTCGGTCAGTTTGCAGCTTACAAGTACATTTGCAGGGATTTGTGAGAAAAAAATTGATTTTTCGATCATGTTGTAGTTCCAAGTAAGCTCATCTGGCAGCACTGAGCTAGCTAGCTAGATTAGAAGTGGCAAGAATCTACTAGTTATGGTGTAAGCTGCAGAGCCAGGTATCAGGGAAACATGAAGTGCTTAGAGGTTAGTTATCTCTATTAGTTGTAATTGCAAGCTCATCTGGCAACACTGAGCTAGCTAGCTAGGCTAGAAGTGGCAAGAGTCTACTAGTTATGGTGTAAGCTGCAGATCCAAGTATCAGGCAAACATGATGTGCTTAGAGGTTATGTTATATCTATTAGTTGTAATTGCAAGCTCATCTGACAATATTGGCTGAATACTCACGTTGTAGCATGAAAATTTGCTTCATATTAGTTTATTGTTCTATTTTTTTTTTTAAATGAACAGTTTAGTTTCATAGTAGGGGCCTACTATATAGGCCCTATATAAAATATGAATTGATAAAATGTCAGTATGTGTAATTTGACTAATTTCATTCACGTATACATTTTCTTTGTTGACAGGATGAATTGAGTGAGGCGTATCACCTTATCAAAGATTTGGAGCCTTCCGTCCCGCAAGAATACATCTTGAAAGCAGTCGTTAATGCTGCGATTGGACAAGAAACAAATAATGTGAGTTACATTGTTATACTATTTCAGGTAAAACAGTGGTTAAGAATCTCGAGAAAAGAAATATTTCAACTTTATAGTTGTATGGGTAAATTTATATGTTGAAATACGTATTATTTCTCGTTGCATCATCTGCTATGACGGTATTGCTCATGAGAAATCGGAAGTAATAAAATGATATGAATTGAGTAAAAGGGAAAGAATGAACAGTAGCTTACCATGATTTATGAGGAGAGAAGGCCTACCGTACTCATAGTGCAGAGCCCGTTGATAGAACACAGAGATAGATGATTTGTACAAATACGAGATTCTGACGTTTCGGCTATTGCTATTGTCACAGTAGAGATTTATTTGTTGCTGTCTCAAAATGATCATTGTACAGACAATTAACAACTGTTGACTGGCAATCTAATATTATCTGATCTAGTAGGCAATCTAATAGTTTACATTGGTTTGTTAAGTTCGTGGCAACATTCTACATACAGTGGAACCTCAATTATACGTTTTGCATTTATACGATTTTCACATTTATACGACTTTTCTAGGTGGTCCCAACCATTCTCCATAAGACCACATGTTAATTTTGTCCTGTTATACGACTCATTTATTTATGACTTTTCGTATATACGCCTAAATTTCTGTCCCCTTCCTACATTTTCAATAATCCCATCAGGTGTTCATCATAAAGTCGTAAAAACCCAAGCTTGGGTACATCCCAAAAACATAAACACCACGTAAACAATTGAAAACCTGATACAGTGAAACCTCTATCCATCGTTTTTCAAGGGACCAGGAAAATAAAACTATCCATGCAGGAAAACCATCCATCCAGGAAAATTTAACATAGATTATATGGAGTGGGGTGAGAAAAAATGAATGATACAAGCAGGAAAACGATGAATCTGGGAACGATGCATCGAGGTTGCACTGTACAGTGAAACCTCTATCCATCGTTTTTCAAGGGACCAGGAAAATTAAACCATCCATGCAGGAAAACCATCCATCCAGGAAAAATTAGCATTGATTATATATGGAAGTGGGGTTAGAAAAAATCAATGATGCAAGCAGGAAAACGATGGATCCGGGAACGATGCGTCGTTTTTCAAGCGACCAGGAAAATTAAACCATCCATGCAGGAAAACCATCCATCCAGGAAAAATTAGCATTGATTATATGGAAGTGGGGTTAGAAAAAATCAATGATGCAAGCAGGAAAACGATGGATCCGGGAACGATGCATAGAGGTTTCACTGTATATTAAATAGATCAAAATATATTCAAATGAAAACTGTACAAATAACGACAACAAAACAATAATAAAAATACCTCTGCCGTCGTTTGTCTCTGCCAGAAAGAGTGCGTGAAAGTTGCCGAGCACTACTTCCAGATGGTTGGCAGCAGTACGAGCGAGTGTGACACGATACCTGGCCGCCAGTGTATGGCCTCGTGTTATTTCCTCAACGGACAGTTCGAAGACGTCCTGCTCTATCTCACGTCGATCAAGAGCTATTTCCACAACGATGACAACTTCAACATGAATTACGCTCAGGTATTTTCAATGTTATATGTATACATCACAGATTTTAAACGTTTTAATTTATTGGTGACACTTGTTGCTCATATTTAATAGTTCCTTAATTGCTTTCTTAATTGCTTTTATTGATGTGTAAAAAAGTACCTTAAAAATACGTTTTCTTCGTTATTTCACATCCGATTGTTCCATAAATCGCTTAAAATAGGTATGATAGATCTTTCCACACTCAGTATAAATTTGAGAGCTTTTGAAAAAAATAAAATTCCAAGTATTTCTCCCCTGGCCTATTCTTATGGGGAATTTCCATACTTTCCGATTTTTTTCCGGAAAATCCGTTTGACCGATTTTTCTGAAAAACAATCCCAACCTATTCTGGTATAACACCAATTTGTAAAAAAAGTTTCGAGTTGATTGAAACTTTTTCCTGACCTGTATGCCGCGTACAAAATTACACACAAAAAAAAAAAAAAAACATAAAAACCAAGCCCAAAATTTTTCGGTTTATGGAATGAAAATCTTCGCTACGCTCATCTAATTAGATGAGCGTAGCGAAGATTTTCACTCAAGTCTTACGGAGCTTTGTCTGTGCGTTTTTTTTTTTTTTTTTTTTTGTTTGTTTGTAAACACTGCACAGGTCGCAGGGTTTGACCGATCGACATGAAACTTTTTTTTTATATGCAAACTTATCCAACTTAGAACTGTATAGTTTTGAGGTCTAATCGGTTGGACCATTTTTGAGAAACATCATTTAGAAGTTTCTAAAAACCCCATAAGATTTGGCTGAGCGGAAAAAATCGAAAAATTAAATCTCTTCAATATGATTCAAATTTTCCACAAATGTGAACACAAAAATAATATACATGAATAAAAATTTGGTTTGATATTCGGACCAGCCGTTTTGGAGAAAACAATATAATAGATGTATTTTATTCATCGAAAAGATAGAAATATTAGTTGAAAAATGTTGCATTGTCGAAGTCACGGCTTTCTAGATTCATTGACATCGGATGAAGTTCATTTCAAATGATCAAGGTTTGTAGAGTTTTCGATTATACTTTATATAGACATCTCGCTCATCGTGCAACGCACATCCTGCGTTTGCCTAGTAATAATAATGATAATAATAATTGTTCATTAGCAGTTATATAAGATTTACAAGTTATGCCTCGTCTTTATAATACATGTTATCACAGAAGGTCAGCTTTATTATAATGGTCGTCGATATCGTGAAATTCTTTTTCTATTAATAATCTTTTTACATGGGATTTAAATGAGTACACGTTTGCTATTGATCGGACTTCAGGTGGTAAAAGATTAAGAAATTTGACACCGTTGTGATTTAACCCTGTTTCATGAATTTGAATGTGAATTCTATCTAGTAGCCATGAAAAGTGAGATATGACCATGCTAACTAAGAGTGTGTACTGTGTAGATCTATTCTGAAGGCTGTTATTAAAAATTAATTGAAATGAATCCAAAATGAAATGAAATTCAAAATGAAAGCTTGAATGAAATAATACGTTTTTATTTTTCAAGTTATTCCCCCTAGTCATTATTAATTCATTATTCAACTTGTAGAGTGGGTGTCTACAAGACTGGAAAACTTGGAAAAGTCGGGGAATTTAATGAATCTGGAAAAGTCGGGGAATTTCGTTTTTTCTCTGGAATTTTACTCAAAATGTAAAAACACAAAATTTTACCAATTGAATACCATTTTTGGTTGCTGCAAATACAAGTTCACATTTAAAAAAAATAATTCTTCAATTGTTTTGCCTTGCCTTATTTTTTAAATTCCCACCACAGGGCCTGGGCCTACCTGACAGGGTTAGAAAATTCAATTTGTCGTAACCGAAATTGAATTTGTGAACAATTTTTTCCTTTATTATAATCGACGGGAAGGCCAAATCTGCAGACTGGAAAAATATAATTTTCCATCTGGAAAACTTGGAAAAGTCAGGGAATTTCGTAATGGAAAATTTGGAGACACCCAGGTAGAGCAAACTCGGAAAAAATGTGAATGTATTGTTGTTTGCCGTGAATAAAAACCGTAATTCTAAACTAGAAATACTCGTTCAATTGCAAATTGCGTGTTGTTTTATAAATCGTGCCCGTAACAGCTCTCAGTTGATACATTGAACCCTCGTTAATCCAAACTCGTTAATCCGAAATTTGACATATTTCGAACTTGAAATCGGTCCCCAGCTGAAGGTATAGGCATTTCAATGTTAATTAATATGGTTAATCCGAATTTCGGTTAAACCGTAATTCGAACTAATATTTCGTTCCTTCAATTGCTTCAACACTGATTTCGAATTGGATAATTCGAAATAATCCGAGTGAATTCCGTGAAGTTATCACTGTTTTCCCAATTTCCATCCTTTTTATTTGATGCGTAAGAATGAGTGGAAGCATGCTCAGCTGTTCCATGCTTTGTGTACCGAATGCAGTCGACCTTGACGAAGTCTGAGCTCGGAACACTCGTTCGTCCGACTCGGGACGGCCGAGCGCCAATAGAAACGGGCCATATGAGGATCACGCGTCACGGAGATAGCCGAGTACTGTACACGATCAGCGAGGCCCTTAGCAACGGATCTATCACGTAGTCTCAGCCGGTGACACAGCTTCCTCTAGCGCGCAATACGAAATTAACTATATTCTGAGCAGGAAAAATTACTTTTTGATTAATCCGAATTTTTATAAACCAAAATCATTTTTTGTAGGTCCCTTCGATTTAGGATTAACGAGGGTTTACTGTAGTGGGGTTGCAAAAAAGGCAATGATTCCTAGTAACCATCGAAAATGTTATATCAAGTCTGTGCTTACGCTTGACTGAAACGATGATTTGTTGCAGGCTCAGGCAGCACAAGGAAATTTCAAGGAAGCAGAAGATCTATTCCTATTGGTCCAGAACGAGAAATATAAGAGTGAATACTCATATTTGAGTAACCTTGCTCGTTGTTGTAAGTTACTAACTAACAGACTGTAGCCTAATCGATTATTTCAGTGGGTGACAATGTTCATTAGACGAGCTTTGGCGAGGATTCAATTTGACATACTGAAAAAAATTGGTGTTTGTTTTAATTTTTTTTTTTTTTTTTCATGTTTTTTGTCGGTTTTCCACAGGTCAAACGGCTACAGCTATCAACTTCAAACTTTTCTTTTAAGTTGAATTACATTTTCGTACACATTTCTGGAAAATTTCAGCTTGATCGGGTCAGCCATTTTTAAGAAAAAACATAAAATGTGCTAAATTGGTACCACTCGAAGCAGTTTTTACCCATTTTTACCTATACTATTACTATCCGCTCGCCTAACAACGCATATATGGCGTTTTCCTATTTTAACCATTCTGATTCGGCCCGTCTTGACCTGTATAGTCTCGATACTGTACGGTAATACCAATTAAGAGTAGGCCTACAGTATAAGTACGGTTATTACTTAGTAGACGTACTAGTCGAATTAGGGCGTAATTATATATTTCTACAGGTTTAATTAAAACAAATTGTTATAATGAGGAATGGACATTCAACATTATTATCTTGTGATTTTGTTTCCTAATGAGTTGATTTATTACTAAAAAGTAAAAAGTAAAAAACGTTGGAATTAAATGGGTTTTCCAATGTTGCGGCATGTGTCATCAATGTAGTACCATGTTTAGAGACATGTAAATATAGCTTCTATTTTTTCTTTTTATAGCATTTTGAATTTGAATATTAACACTTTCATGCATCTATTAATTTGAGACGTCGTGTTTTGTAGCGCAACAACGTTCTGTAGTGTAACAACAGTATCGTACTGATGAAACCATTATGTAACGTACAATTGCATACAAGAGAAACACATCAATTGATATTTTCAGATAAATAGCATCCACCACCGGGTTATATCTACGCCTCATCTGCTGCCTGCATTTTCAGCTGCTATTTGTTTTTTGAAATTCCCAACTAACTTCACTCTTTTACATCTCAATTGATATAATTTTCCAGAAAATAGATTTATAGTGCCTTGATTCTGAATAAAGCATTTATATCGCAAATACGTTGTTGTAGCGCTTTGTCGCCTTTTGAAAACAACATCAAATGTAGTGAGACATGAAGATATACTAGAAAAACATGTATCACTTTTAGATTTCATCGCTTTTATAGCAATTGCTATTTTTACATGTCTCCAACCATGTTATACTGTATCATTTAAAATTATTCATTCATTATTAAAAGTTAAAATTAAAATAGAGTAAATTATGTTTAATGTTCATGTTATTGCCTTCCAGACATCATGAACCAGAAAGGCCAAGCAGCGTGGGAATTATATCTGAAAATGGACCAATCGAACGACTCGTTCAATCTTCTCGTACTAATTGCCAACGACTGCTACAAAATGGGACTTTTCTGGTACTCGGCTCGAGCTTTCGACATGCTCGATCGCCTGGACTCGAACCCGGAATACTGGGAGGGGAAGCGGGGAGCGTGCTGCGGAGTGTTCCAGCAGATCGTTGCCGGGAAGAAGGCGAAGGAGTTGTTGGTGGAAGTTATTCAATTGTTGAGAAATACGGCAAATTCGCAAGTCGAGACTATTATTAGGATCATGAAGAAATGGGCTAAAGAAAATAGGATTAATATTTAGATTTGAAATGTTATCTCGAGTGTTTATTTTAAATTATTAAATTATTATAAAGGTTCACCCTTAGATGCGATTTATATCAATATAAATTACATTTACAACAATGGTTGTAGTATGAACGAAACAGCAATACTTATTCACCTTAGACGAGAGCAACAATGGATGTTTGTTCAATTTGCCACAGGAGATTTGTCACACTAGTTTAGTTACATTTTGAACTAAAAGACATAATTAGACGAGCTTTAGCGAGGATTCAATTTGACATACTGAAAAAAATTGGTGTCGTCTTTTTTTTTTTTTTTTTCATATGTTTTTTGTCGGTTCTCCACAGGTCAAACGGCTACAGCTATCAACCTCAACCTTTTTTTTATTATGGTTCCTCATCTAACTTAGGTCTGTATAGTTTTGTGGCATTATCGGGTGGTAACTTTTTTTTAAATGAATTTTAGAAATTTCAAAAATACTCATTAGAATAACACAGCGGAAAAAAAAGAAAATATTTCAATTTCCCAAAAAATGAAATTTTGTGAGAAGCTAAATTACATTTTGATACCTGTACACATTTCTGGAAATTTTGAACTTGATAGGGTCAGTCATTTTGAAGCATAAACATAAAATGTGCTAAATCGGTAGGCCTACCACTCGAAGCAGTTTTTACCCATTCCTAGTTTAGACATTGAAACAATAACGGTAGGCTCAAATTACTTTTGCCCGGAGAAAAGGGAATCAGTGATCAACTATAATTTTCTCTGGAACCATTTTTATTTCTGGTCAATCGACTTTGATAATGGGGCTCGAGCGCAATACAGAATTATTTATAAAAATGTTATTTCTAATGTAATTGTCGTATGTGCGTAATATTCCTAAAAATCCTAGCTGTTGGTGGCATCTTTCGGCAAAAGTATACAGTAATACAAAATGAAGAATGTATTGCAATTTGAATCATTGCTTCAAGAGAGTGATCGATTATTGAGTTTGCTTGAAAGCGCATGCTAGGTTCCAAAGACAGCTTACTTATACCATCTGAATTCTAGTCATTATTTATTATTATATATTGCATATAGGTATCGCATATGGTACAATACGGTCAAATAGCTATAATACAAAATGATATAAACCTTATTTTTTAGTGGATATATTTATCTATGTAGGCCTACTACCAATGTAACCATGTTATATGTTTTTATTATTTTCATATACGTGATACCAATATGGTGTTAGTGGAGTACTGTCATAATGACACTACATTCTCAAGTTTGACACCCTGGACAACTGTCTGCTTTGTCCACCCCTAGAAACGGCCCTGATAATTAGACGAGCTTTAGCGAGGATTCAATTTGACGTAGGCCTACTGAAAAAAAAAGGTGTTCGTTTTTATATATATATTTTTTTTTTCTGTCGGTTCTAAACAGGTCAAACGGCTACAGCTATCAACTTCGAACTTTTTTTCAATATGGTTCCTCATCTAACTTAGATCTGTATAGTTTTGTGGTATTATCGGGTGGTAACTTTTATTTGTATGAATTTTAGAAATTTCAAAAATACCCACTAGAATACCGTAACACAGCGGAAAAAAAGGAAAATATTTTAATTTTCCAAAACAATTAAATTTTGCGTGAAATTAAATCACATTTTAAATTTTTAATACACATTTCTGGAGATTTTCAGCTTGATCGGGTCAGTCATTATGAAGAAAAAACATGAAATGTGCTGAATTGGTAGCACTCGAAGCAGTTTTTACCCATTTTTACCCATACTATTACTATCCGCTCGTCTAACAACGCATATATGACGTTTTCCTAGTTACTGCAATTATTATATCCCGTGTGTATTTGTGCAAGTGTGATGATGTGTGCAGTCTAGGTCTAGTGTGGTCTGCCTTATTTTTCTAGTCACTTTTAATCCATCATTCCGTCCAGTGTTTTTTACACGTGTCTGTTTTAGCAATATAAATAAAATTTATGCATGCAGTTAATTTGTAATTGTAATTTATTCTAGATTTGTGATTCCTTTTTACTTTCAAGGTTTTTATCAGCATGTGTGATACTGTATGGAGCAGTAGCCTACAGTATAGCTCTACAGTTATAGGATGGAAAAATAATATCTAAAATGCGAGCTAAAATGTGCAATTATGACTGCCATCTGGTACAAAACTTGAAACTAGAAATATGGAAAACATTCCATCACTCCCTTTAGTGATTTTTTATGAACGAGTCATGTCAGCTAGCTTAGCAACATATTTTATCTAGATATAATAAATGATTATAAGCAATATTTATGTAATATAAGATAATAAATAACAATTGAAAAATGTATCCAGATGAAAAAGACAAGTGCAACAAATGTTAGCTCCACATTTGAAAATGTTTAAGGCCTACTGAAAATTTTCCGTGGTAAAAAAAAATGACGTATCGATTACTTTTTTTATTTTTTATACATCGCATAGATAGAGGATAGGTGATCCTTATTTTTAGAAGGAATAACTGAAAAAGTAAGTACCCATACATATATTTAATTTAATAAAAGAAAGACTATGCTATAATATATGTATATATATATATATATATAAATATATATATATATGTTGCAGCGTAGACTTTGAGGGCCAGAGAAGATGATAATAAGTCACTTTTCGGCGATTTGCCCTTCCTTGAAACAATATATATATATATATATATATATATATATATATATATATATATATATATATATAATATGTTTACCAAAGACACATTATAACAAAGCGTAAGTGAAAAAAAATGATAATGGATTAGTTTTAAAAAAATCCAACATGAATGAGTATGGGCATGGTAGGCCTAGTATAAAATAATGATAGAATATAATGAGAAAGTGTAAGTGTGAACAGCAATGAGAAAATTTCATAAAATTATGAATAATGATGCTATAAATGTATGTATAGGGGGGGTGGGGGGAGGGGGTTCTGATTTGTGTAAATGATTTCTTGAAATGGCAATAGACCCTTCCAATGCTAAAATTTCGATCAGATTAAAATACCGTTGTTTATGCTAGACTTTCTACAGAATTCAAAAATAAAACATTGTTATAGTGCCTATAGGCATATAAAAACACCAATTACTGTGATATTGGATAAGTTATAAGTGGTTTTCAAGTATAGTGTTGTTTTATATATTATGTTTCTTCTCGACATGAGTGGTACAAAAATAGAATTACTCAAGTATATAATATATATAAATAAATGGAATATTTCGATCAAAACTATTGAGAAACATTTGACTCAAATAAAACTAGGAAAACGCCTTATATGCGTTGTGAGATGAGGTTAGAAGTATGGAAATGTAGAATTAAGAACATTTGGTCGGCTCAATGTACATATACAGGCCATGGATCACTTCAAAGGTTTAAAAACCGCGGCTGTCTGTTGGTATATGGACCTTGGTTTCCCAACAATGGTACCAGTGCCTTCTTCATATCCATCACAGATTTTAATCGTTTTAATTTATTTGTGACACTTGTTGCTCACATTTAATAGTTTCTTAATTGCTTTCTTAATTGCTTTTATTGATGTGTGAAAAAGTACAGTAAAAATGCGTTTTCTTCGTTATTTCACATCCGATTGTTCCATAAATTGGTTAAAATATGTATGATAGATCTTTCTACATGCAGTATGAATTTGAGAGCTTTTGGAAAATTGTTGTGTCCCAAGTATTTCTCCCCAGGCTTATTCTTACGGGGATTTTCTATTTTTTCCAAATTTTTTCCGGAAAAACGGTTTGACGTATTTTCCTGAAAAACAATCTCAACCTATTCTGGTGTGATACCAATTTGAAAAAAAAAGTTTCGAGTTGATTGATCTTTTTTACTGACCTGTATGTCGCGTACAAAATTACACACACAAAAAAATATATATAAAAACCAAGCCCAAAATTTTTCGGTACATCGAATGAAAATCTTCGCTATGCTCATCTAATGATTTACGAATACAACAGGAAGGCAGTGACAAATAACTCAAGGCTTTCCATTGTATCTCATGTAAATATGTCTATGTAACTTATATCGCTCATCCGACAAGTAACAACGCATATGTTGCGTTTTCCAGTTTAATACACACGCCCTTCCAAGATAACATATTTTTTATGACCGTACATGTTGGCTTGATTTCATATTCTAAGGTGTACACTTTTTAGAAAATATAATTTTAGGGCTTCTTCGAATTGCTATTTCATGTTACAAACTAATTTATCTTGCAAACTGTTTGATAAAACCACGCCCTATAGCTCAGAACCTACTTAATATACCGAGCAAAAATTATATTATTACATGGATTATAAAATATATCAAAGTTTTTTGCGACTATAGAAAAGTCTTGTTGCAGTGTTATTGCATGTTAATAATAGTCGATAAATTTTTTCCAACCTTATAAAACCCCTATAAATGGTTTACTATTTCCTTGAATTGAAAAAGGTTAATATGTATGTAATGGCAAAAGTATTGATTTGCATAATATAAACTCATAATGCGTTGATTTATGTGCCATAGAGAATGAAGAATGTTTTATAGACAATTATTCGTGGGAATCTATTACGCATGATGAAGGTTCACTCAATCCAGTTCCTCTTGTTGACCTTGCATCGAAATATCAGTAGTGAGATCTACATTGTTGCACAAATTATTGAAAATGTGTATGATAGTTGTTTTCATATTCTGTATGAATTTGAAAGCTTTTGATAAATGTTCGTTTTCAAGTATTTCCCCCTGGGTTCTTCTTATGGGGATTTTCCGAATTTTCCAAAAATTATCCGGAAAAACCGTTTGGCCGATTTTTCTGAAAAACAATCTCAACCTATTCTGGTGTGACACCAATATGTAGTAAAAGTTTCGAGTTGATTGATTTCTTTTCTGACCTTTATGCCGCGTACAAAATTACACCCACAAAAAAAAATTAAAATAAAAACCAAGCCCAATTTTTTTCGGTATATGGAATGAAAATCTTCGCTACGCTCATCTAACAATTTAAGTAGAAAATTCAACAGAATAAGCAACATGCAGACATTTTAGATTTGGTATTAACCTACATGAAACGAATGATATTGTCAGCAGATTTAATAATATGGCAGTCAATAAAGTTTTGAAAAATTAACAATGGCCTTTAAATAAAATATGTGAAACATTCAAAATCTATTGATCAGACAAGCTTTAGCGAGGATTCAATTTGACATACTGAAAAAAATTGGTGTTCGATTTTTTTTTTCTTTTTTTTTTTTTTTGTCGGTTCTCCACAGGTCAAACGACTACAGCTATCAACTTCAAACTTTTTTAAAATATGGTTCCTCATCTAACTTGGATCTGTATAGTCTTGTGGCATTATCGGGGGGTATTTTTTTTTTATGAATTTTAGAAATTTCAAAAATACCCATTAGAATAACATGACGGAGATAAAGGAAAATATTTTCATTTTCCCCCCCAAAAAAAAATTTTTTGCTTGAAGTTGAATTACATTTTGATACACATTTCTAAAAAATTTCAGCTTGATCGGGTCAGCCATTTTGAAGAAAAAACATAAAATGTGCTAAATTGGTACCACTCGAAGCAGTTTTTACCCATTTAAACCCATACTATTACTATCCGCTCGTCTAACAACGCATATATGGCGTTTTCCTAGTTCTAATAAACACGTGCTTTAGAGATGCTCTACGATTGTCTATTAGTATCGATTAGTATCGATAAGATGCATCATGATATTATCACATTATCACAAAAATGATAAAGATGAACATCTTTATCGTTTATTTGTTGGCTGAGGTAGGCCCTAAGTGATTTTATGCAAAACCGACGAGCCATTTCCGTGTTGAAATCTAGGAGGATTTGAAATGGGGTATATCTATAGGATATCTTCTTGAGCAATTAGTATTCATTGAAATTAAAAAGAGAAACGGACCCAGTGTTTTTCAGTTGCTGATACCATATAATAAAAACATATAATTAATGTATTTTGCTAATTGTATTACTATCTTTTCTATCTGGGTTACAACTAAGAAAACGCAATATATGGTTTCAAGGCTAGAAGTATGAAAATCTAGAATTAAATATATTCTATCAGCTCACTCTTCATCTTGGATTACTTGGATGTTTTGATTGCTGATTGTAGGGTTTTTAAAGTTTTGAAGTAATCCAATATACCAATCAAACAAAGAGATTTTCCAAACTCTTCAATTTTTTCCGAGAAAACCGTTCTATAGATTTTTCTGATTCTGAAAAACAATCCAAGTCTATTCTGATGTGACACCAATGTTCAGAAACAGTGTCAGTCGATTGGTTACTTCTCCTGACCTGTATGCTGCGCGCGTACAAAATCAATTAAAAAAATACGAAGCCCGATTTTTTTCGGTAAGTGAACTGGAAATCTAATATATAATAATTATTATAACTAGGAAAACGCAGTATAAGCGATGTGAGATGAACTTAGAAGTATGAAAATCTTGAATGTGGAAATTATTCTGTTAGTTCACTGTAAAGTTCACTGTGACCTTCAAATCTTCATGTCGATCTCTCTTATCTCTCATTTTTATTCTATTGATCTCTTCTCTCTATATTTACTTATTTTGATATTAAACCTGTTGCATGTTTGTAATTCGACCACTTGCAAAAACTTCAAAAGTTCCAAAGTTCAATAATATGTATACCAACTTTCAATGCTTGTTTTTTCGTTATTTCTTATCCAATTATTGTAAAAAATACTGAAAATGTGTATAATAGGCGTTTTTATATTCAATAAAATTTCAGAGCTCTGAAGAATTTCTGTTATCATGTATTTTCCCTCCGGGTACTGATGGAGATTTTACAAAATTTCTGATTTTTTTTTGAGAAAACTATAGAAAAGATATTTCTGAAAAACAAGGCAGTCTATTCTGTGTGCCCACAATGTTCAGAAAATGTCAATTGGTTACTTTTCCTGAGCTGAAAAAATGAAAAAGATGACATGAGATGTTTTCTGTTAATTTGTTCGGTCGAGGTACCATAAGGGCGATCTAACCACCCAGAAGAAAATAATTTTATGAAATATTACAAATATTCCAAGCATGTTCAAGAGCCTACAGTTGAGCGACTACAAGTCAAAAAGTATACAGACTATACTAAAGGATATGGGCATCATATTACAAAAAAACATTGTATATTTATAATTATATTGTTTATTTGTTAAATAAATATTTAAATAATTTACAATTATCTGAGTATAAGATCCATCAATATACAAAACTTAAATTTGTATAATATTTATTTTATATCAATTACATAATTTACATAATTTTAGACATTTATTTGAAATGAAAAAAGCCAAAAAGAAATTATATTCATCAACACCCTATATTTTAAAATTTCATCTATGTCAACAAGATAACATTCTAATTTTCAGACATAGGCCCTATACATTTTATAACAGTTATTTGTAATGAAGTACAGCCTTCTACTTTTTTTTTATGTAAATACAACTAGATACAGAAGAACAACAATGAATTTTCCTACCTATTGTCTAAGGAAGTTCTTTTCTTTTAATGTAATACTTATTTTTATAATGAATACAGTTTCGGACTGTTTAGTAGACGGATATGCAACAACAAATTCAAACTCACGATTAACGATAACATCTATTTGGTCTTGGGGTTTATTTTTAGTTATAATCATTATAAAAGTCTAGTTTTCCAATTGGATAGTAACTATTAGTAGTTGCATTTCAAACTATATAATTACATGAAATCACGAACCTTAGAACGTTTCATATTGATTGTGTACATTTAGAAATATTGTATTAACATGTGCATTACAAATAATAAATCAATTATATTATTTTCTGATGTATTGACAATCAAGTGTGATTAAAAACATGCATTTCCAATTAAATAAGTAATCGTAAATAGCCAGCTGTATATTATAATTATACTGGAAAATGCATCGACTGTGACTTCGGTGTTTTTCTAAATTATATTATGTTTAAAACATTATCACACATTACTTGGTATTCTTGCTAATAGCGTATCTGGGTATAGTAATTACTTTTGACACCATTAGTATAACATGCATGCATACAGTTTCTTCAGTGCAGATAATTTATCTTTCCATGTAATTGGATAGTCTGTAATTGTAAGTGACAGAATCTAGTATTATAATATAGGCCTATATCATGAGGAAAAAAATTGAATACTTCTGGTAATTATTTTCCCTGAATTGAAACATAATTTATATTTTATTAATGATAATTGATAATCAATAAATAATATTATATAAGTTAATAACTATTCGTACTTCAGCTGTATATTTGGTTTCTTTCTATGTACATTTTCGTATACTTTTACTCCATCGTGATAGGCAAACCGCAACACTTGCGTGTAGAACAAGTATCTCGGTACAAAATATACATTGTCTCATTTTCTGCTACATTCAAGATCATAATTTGAACACTACACTTACATTATTATTTATAATGACTTCACTTTTCCTGTTTCATATAAACAGGTAAAATAACATATAATAAAAAAAGGTAACGCTCGTTTTTATTGAAACTACCAACTCTTTAGGTGTCTTTGTGTGAAAAACTTTCATGTAGGTGATGATTACGTTTCTTCAAGTAGAGATTATATAACAAGTTCACGCCACTTCTATGTGTATATAAACTACGGCAAATCAGTTTAATGGATTACACTTGTCAGCCGATGGTTCAAGATTATTCTTGTCCTCTGGAAGAAGGAACTGACTGTCTATACACAGTTTTGAACGTTTACCTTTGAAAAATTGGCTACATATTTCATATTATATTATCACGGGTGAATTTCACATAGCAAAATATTTAATGTTTTCAATAAATATGTCATTCAAACTTTTTAAAATAACCGCATGCCACGCACTTTTACTTTTTCCACATTCTCCATAACTCGTATTTTTCAAAACAATTCTTCGCTTGTTTCGATATTGTTCACCGAATCTGGTCAGTGTGCATGCGGATACTCCGTGAGGAATTTCTTGAGTGTTCCCGGTATCGGAAGCTGGTTGATTCCCTGCGACGACCTCTTCGCAATCTGATCGTTGATCGCCAATCTCGCCAGATGCTGCAACGTCGGCAGCTTTGCCGGTTTGTACAGCGCGTTGGTCAACAAGATGTGCGAGTACATGTGACCACGAGCGTCCACCCACACCTGGTCCTTCCTCAACATATTCTCTTTCGTGTAACCACTGTCTTTCGTCGCTCGAATATAATGTTCTACCAACTTCACCACGCAATCGAATACCGGCATCATCGGCGCCAACCTCCGTTCCGCGTCCAATCGAAACTGACCGCACACGTAATGTAGGCGCACGCTCGTCGGTCCACGATCCGTCTGTACGCTCAGCGAGAACAGGAACCGAGGATCCGAACTGTCCCGTACGAGGAATGTACCGGGCGTTGTGTCCCGGAGTAAGTCCGAACTGTCTTGCCACGACAGGCCTTCGTAATACCATCCCGATATCCGTAACGCTTTCAAAGTGGCTGCTATTCGTACCAAGTCGGTTTCCGACTGCGGTTGGGTCCACGGCTGCGGCCACTGCCCCCAGGGGAAAGTGAGATGAGGGGGCGGCGTCGGTAGGACAAACGATAGCGGAACGGACGGCGAAGGTTGCGGATGCGTGAACTCGTGTTTCTCCTGAAGGATCACGTCGTTCCCGCTGACGATGCCGCCTCCGGCCATGCCTGCAAGGACTCGGTGACTGGTGTCCGGACAGGTGAAGGCGGTCAGGGTGACGCAAGGGGCGGCATGATTGGAGGTGGTGATGGAGACGGTTGTGCTCCCGGAAGGAGGCAGTTGAAGCGAGACTGAGACAGCGCCGCTGGGAGTCTGGCAGTGTTGAAGTCCTGGGATAAGAAGAAACATGATATAAATATTCGGGCTGGAAATTATTTCACAATTTTTCCAAAAAATGGCTATTTATCATTCGATTCAATGAAAACTCTGATTTAAGAGATCACTACAGAGATGAAAAATATGTGAATACAAATTAAATGTGAATATTCTCCTGAAAATAAAAGTAGATGCATACATTTAATTTTCAATTGATTTAATTTTTTTCATCCAGTTTTTCCAATTTCTATACTTCACTTGATTTTTCCCAACTATATCTATTTCATTGCCTACAAATCTAATCAATATTAATCAAATGAAAAATATTTCTCAATTATAAGGAAGACACCCTAAAATACACTGATACTGAAGGAGATTGAAAAAGGTTCGCAAAGTTTAAGCATTTGAACAATTCAACTTTTTGCATTATACCTGGGAAACTAGCAACTGAAGAAAGTAGGTCAAGGATATGTAAAACGTCTGGTCGAAGTTCTCTGCTCATCTAATGGACATCTAATGGATATCACTTTTAGATGCAAATACTGGGATTGCAAGAATTCAGAATGAAAGTTTAATGCAGATGAAAATTAATTGAAAAGCTATATAATATTACCATGAACCAAAGAAGAGAGTATATCTTTGGTCTATAATATTACTAGACATAACTGCAAAACGAAAAAACATTTTCTACCAGAAATATATATTTAGAAACTATAAGAAAGATACTCTAGTTGGTGGAAAATTTGAAGTTATTTGAGCTAAAAGGACATTAAATCCAATCAATAAATAAACACTTGCTATAACCCTAGTCGAAGAATGAACCAATGCAGACACATTAGTACCGGCTCCTGATTTATATCTGATTTTAATCTATTTTATTATTTATAGATCATTTATTTTAAAGTGATTAATAGTTGATCTTATATGAACAATCCATCAACTGTACATGTTTATATTGATTGATAAATCATCAAGGCGGTGCATGCACACTGCTTATAAAAATGGACAAATTCATCTCGACTATTTTCTTTCTTTGTTCACGAACGAGTGTAATTGAATAATAATTACATCAACTGCGTGATAAATGTACCCTCTTTAATTAATACGAGATTCTATTTTTGTCAGTTCAATCAGTTTCAAGATAATACGTCAATACATTTAATCATATTCTTGGTATTCATTGACGTATTATCATGAAACTGATTGAATTCCACAAAAATAGAATGTTATAATAATGAAAGAGCATAAAATTATCTTGGAGTTCAATTCAATGACACTGGTTCGTAAACATGGAAACAAAATTAATAGTAGAGATGATTTTCTCCATTTTTCATAAGCAAAATATAAGTCAAATCTAAACGAATTCGACAGTAAAAGTAGCAGGCAGTGGTAAACAGTGGAACTTTTGAAAAGTCACGAAATAAAGCGCGCGCATATCTCAACAATGACATTTATTAAGAATGTTACATTGTTGACTGTTTATTCCTTACTTTTCGTCGGCCATATTGGCATTTAGAAACGCATTCTATTGTTAGTTTTAGAGTCGAATTGTTTTCCGTTTTCTCATCTAGAAATAACTATACTAGGAAAACGCCATATATGCGTTGTTAGACGAGCGGATAGTAATAGTATGGGTGAAAATGGGTAAAAACTGCTTCGAGTGGTACCAATTTAGCACATTTTATGTTTTTATTTCAAAATAGATGACCCGATCAAGCAGAAAATTTCCAGAAATGTGTATCAAAATGTAATCTAACTTCACGCAAAATTTCTTTTTTTGGGAAAAATATAAATAATTTCTTTTTTTTCCGTTGTGTTATTCTAATGGGTATTTTCGAAATTACTAACATTCATAAAAATAAAAGTTACCACCCGATAATGCCACAAAACTACACATATCTAAGTTAGATGAGGAACCATAATGAAAAAAAGTTATAAGTTGATAGCTGTAACCGTTTGACCTGTGGAGAGCCGAAAAAAATAAATAAAAACGAACACCAATTTTTTTCAGTATGTCAAATTGAATCCTCGCTAAAGCTCGTCTAATCATGCTTTACCTAGACATTGTTGATGCGGCTGAGGTACATTGACATAGGTACGTGGAGGCGGCGGCGGTTGGTTCACGTAGTGATGTGATGCTGTGACGGTTGCCATGGGTACGGTCTTGCAGCATTGCGATACGGGCGGCTGGTGGGGACTGATGAACGTGTGAGCGCATTTGGGGCAAGTTGTCAACATGTCGCCATTACCGGTGATACAAGGCACAGACTGAAACAAATAGAATAGATAAGTTAGTTATAATAATAATATATATATTTTTTTTTTATTATTATTTTCATCCAATAAATGTATACATAACAATAGAAACATTTCTCTCGTTCAAGTGTCCACAAAACCCACTGAGGGTTAATCTGTGGAATATGCTAAAAATACTCACTTCAAAGATAATAATAATAATATAATATTAATGATAATAATAATAATAATAATAATAATAATAATAGAAAGTCTTTATTAATCGTGTAAAACAATGTTATTACAGTCATAAAGGGCGATGTTCGGTCAGCCGACCGTTCTACCACCTAACCTTACCTATGAGAGAGTGGACAATTTCAGATTAAAATACAGTTATCAACAGGTTAAAAATTCAAATACAGTTCAGATAACTTCTGATATCATAGAAAAGTGTTCTTCTTCAAAAAGTTGCAGACGTTTGATTTGAAATTAGCAGCTGAATTGCTGTCTTTGACATGTTGTGGCAAATGCTTATAAAGTTGAGCTGATGAGAACATCGGACTATTGGTTGATTTGGCTACAGCTCTTTACAGTTTTATTATGAACATCTTGTTTCCTTCTTGTGTTATGAATATGGATCTCTGAAGTTGGTTTCGAACTAACATGGAGAAGACAAATTGGTTAGTTTCAAACCTCGTTTCAAACAAACAGAACAGATAAGTTAGTTGGTTTCGAACTAACATGAAGAAGACAATTTGGTTAGTTTCAAACCTAGTTTCAAACAAACAGAACAGACAAGTTAGTTGGTTTCGAACTAACATCGAGAAGACAATTTGGTTAGTTTCAAACCTCGTTTCAAACAAACAGAACAGACAAGTTACTTGGTTTCGAACTAACATGAAGACAATTTGGTTAGTTTCAAACCTCGTTTGAAAATTATGTTTTCTTGATTCGAACAATGGGAATAAAGTCGAGGCAATTGCGCCAAACTAAAAGTATCCCTTAGAAAACTCGGCCCTTCCACCTACATAAACTTGAGATTCGATCTTTCACTGACACTTTTATGAATGAAAATATATAATCGTATTCAGTTTAAAAATGTTATCGTATAGAATATCGTATTTTTATTTTGAATTCACCAAATCAGTCAATTTTGCTGAAAGTCAATAAAAGTACATCGGGTGAAATATTATTAATTTTTTTTTCAATACACGTCGATTACATCTAA
This sequence comes from Brachyptera putata, assembly GCA_907164805.1. NCBI lineage: Eukaryota > Metazoa > Arthropoda > Insecta > Plecoptera > Taeniopterygidae > Brachyptera > Brachyptera putata. The sequence goes on from OU015469.1 coordinate 7,954,778, forward strand.
TAGATTTATCATAATATATCTTAGGCCCGGTTTTACCAAGTCCAGTTAGCCTTTATCTGAGAGTTAGTGGAAACAAATAGCATGGGTAACCATGGTGATAACAACTTCAAACTGCCAGTTAGAGTTACTCTCACGTTGATAATACCAGGCCTTATACAATTTACTCACTCTGTTCACAGCTGACTGATTTATCCTACAGATAATATGTAATTATGCACGCTATTTTATATTTACCCTTGATATTTTTATATATATCCCTTATCATTCACCGACGCCAATACACCTTGGTTATAACTAGAACCCAATATATATATAATATATAAAAATAAAACAATCACTAAATCACAAACCAGAAATTAAAACACATACTCATTCCGAATCTAAAGTCTAAATGAAACAAAATTAAACCCATGTCTTGAAAGATGTTATTCTTGTGCCGTTGTCTTTCACAGTACGTCATTGATGATGTCATTTAATTGGAAGCTCATTCGACTCCTCGGTAGTAAGTAGAATTATATATATATCAAGGAAAGTGAAGGTAGATACAATATGAGTCAACATATATCCAAGTTGACTGCTACGATCGACCGTTTTTAATATCCCACACAATTACCGCTTGGTAGTTCCGATATGTAAAAGCTCACCAATTGACGTAGACGTGTTTTACAAGTCAGTAGAAATAAGAGTAGAGGAAGTGTTATAAAAATACCAATCGTGATTGAAAAAATACAGGTATACATTCATTCTAATAGACTAATAAGGATGTCCTCTTTGGTGTTGTGGTGGTGGTAGTTCTGGTATTCATGGTCAACCCTTCCTTGTAAGGTTGGTATTGTATAGTGGAGGATACTGTTGAGAAAAAGAGTTTATATAACCAGAAAAAAAAATTATAGTATCCGTTAAGAAAAAAATGAATACAAAAATGCATTCAAGATGAATATGAGTCAGCCTCCCATGTCTGGTAAGCCCGTCTAGATATTGTCTTGGAAATTGAAGTCAAGTCGGGCGTGGGTTCAAGTCTTGAATGATACATGGGATTTTGTAGACATTCATATCATCTGATCATTCTTCCCCCCCCCCCCCCCCCCATTAAACTGGCTGTTGGTGGGGTAGTTGAGAGAACAATAATCGTCGTATATATATAAATATATATATTATATATATATATATATATATATATATATATATATATATATATGTGTGTGTGTATATATATATGTATATATATATATATATATATATATATATATATATATATATATATATATATATATATATATATATATATATATATATATATATTTATAGTCTACTAGTTTTCATTTCTTTCTTTTCATTGTTTTTATATTCTCGAATGTATATTTTTTCATCACTGAACACAATCTTAAATACATTTATTTCATAAATGAATTACACATAAAATATTACCTGATATAAAATTGACGTCACAGCACTTATTTTTGTAAATCCACATCAATTTATTCACTTAAAACTTATTCTCACAGAGTAAAGTGAACTAGCTGCTCGATCAATCTACAATTTACTACTAAATCAGATATCAAATATATCGACATTTGATAAGCCGTTGATGTAACAAGAATGTTCTTATCTTTCAAGTTAAAACCATTGTGTTATCTATTTTCCGTGTAGTGTGATCTGTGACGTTTTACGACGATAATCGTCACGAAATACTACGCAATCTCAGACTAGAAGTTTCTACAAACATTGCAAGGTACAAAACTCAGAACTTGTACATTTGTATGCCAATTTTATGATTACTTACTAGGAAAACGCCATATATGCGTTGTTAGACGAGCGGATAGTAATAGTATGGGTAAAAATGGGTAAAAACTGTTTCGAGTGGTACCAATTTAGCACATTTCATGTTTTTTCTTCAAAATGGCTGACCCGATCAAGCTGACAATTTCCAGAAATGTGTATCAGAATGTAATTCAACTTCACGCAAAATTTCATTGTTTCGATTTTTTCCGCTGTGTTATTCAAATGGGTATTTTTTAAATTTCTAAAATTCATAATAGAAAAGTTACCACCCGATAATGCCACAAAACTATACAGATCTTAGTTAGATGAGGATCCATATTGGAAAAAAGTTTGAAGTTGATAGCTGTAGCCGTTTGACCTGTGGAGAACCGACAAAAAAAATATATATATAAAAACGAACACCAATTGTTTTCAGTATGTCAAATTGAATCCTCACTAAAGCTCGTCCAATTGATGTGATTTTTGTCCTGTTTCAGTATTCTATTCTCTAATTTATTTATTTAATAATTTATTTATTTAGTTTGTGGTAAATTCTGTCCATATCACCATGCAGCTACGTAATAACTACGCGAGAAATGAAGTTCTGGTTATAATGTTTGTTTAACGAACCCAATCCAACTGCTAAAATATTTCCGAGACCAATGAGCGACATTTGAATGATTTTCACAAAAACTAATCAATCAGGAGTGGACCTAACCGTAAGAATAAGGTTTACCCAACGATATCTTATAGGTTCCCGAACCACTTTTTTTTTTTTTTTTTTTTTAATAACATCGAAACTTGATACAAAATCATTGTTCCCCAATTAAGGCTGAGGATGAAAGTGGGATCGTTTGGACGGGGCACCACAAGGGCGATCTTACCACCCCATTTTATTATTATTTTTAATAACAAATAGTAACCAGTAAATAGCATAATGTTTACAAACTCCATTGCTCCAAATTTGACATCGAGGAGTAAGCGCCGGTCAATCATTTAAAAAAGTTCCAAAGCAGAGCCTTCGTCGTAACTTAATAGTAGGCCTATATATAGATACGGATTAAAGAACGGAGTGAAGATGGGTTATCATTATCAAGATCACACGATTTCGAGATTTCGAAATCGAGATTTCGAGATTTCGAGATTATTAAGGAAATGCGTGGGGATTCACTTGAAATATATATTTAACCACACGTTCAATGACAAACCTAATCATTGGTGATATCATTCTATTTTATCGAATCATGGCGAGAATAATCAACTTAGTATAATAGGATATTTATCGACTGTGATAGATTTTAAAAAAAATCTCATTATAGTTTCACATATTTATAAGAATATTGATAATAAAATATTTGACCATTTACTTTGGTGTCAATTTCTTTCCCATCTAAAACTTCACACAAAGTCATTGTTTCCTAATTGACGTTAAGGATGGCGGGGTAGGATCGTTCGGATGGGGCACAATATTAGGAAAATCTTACCACAACAAAGATTTTTTCTATTACCGGTATGTCACTTTTCTAACAAACTGTAAATGATATAAAATGGAAATAAAAAATGAAATAATAGGTTGAACATGTTCAAAATGTTTATATTTGAAGAGTAATTAGATTTCTGTCTAGGTATGTATAGTCCTATATTGGTTTCTTCCGATTAAAACGTCATACATAGTGGTAAAAGTAAAAAACAAATACGTCATCTTTGTTAGTTAAAATTATATTTATTCTTTATTCTTATATTTATATTTATAAATCAAATTATATTATAAATATATTTAGTTGGACACCACGGCCTTCTCGATGATGTCAAGCAACAATGTGTGTCGTCGGTTGCATAAAAACAAGAAGCCATTGTACTTACAAGGTAATACAATTCAAATAATGACACGATTGATGTAATCTATTAGTCAATGAAACAGTGTGTTCAAATTTCATGTAAAGAGATAAGTTCATTGAAAATGGTTTCCAACAATAATGACATAATAGCAGTTCCTGTAAAACACCGACACGTGTCCGCATAGATAAATGTTAGTTAGTCATTGGCATCACTTTATACCTTTCAACTTAATCTAGAGATAACACAAAACGTAACTGCTATTTTTAGATTATTAGATTTTATTTCGTATGTTTGTCTTGTCATGTTTTTATGGATATAAGCAAACAAGAAAAAACATAAGATAGGATGACGTACTAATTGGTCGAGGTCTATGTCACAAGAAAGTATTATTTCGTATGACGTAATAGAGCAAAGCTCATGGGGATATTTTATGTGGTAAAGCAACAAATGTACAGAAAAATTGATTTTAATGTGTGGCAATTACGTCACGAATCAAGAAGTTTGAAATAATATTAGTTATAATAAGATTCATGAGCAAAATAATTTTGAAAGCAATAAACCTTCAACAATTTTTTTTTCTAAATTTCAACCAAGAAAGGGGTTGAAGACCACTATAATGATATATGCTTTATATTTATTTAGCGTAAGAACCTGTTTATTGTAACAGAAAATCAAATGAACGAATACATAATTTAAAATCATTCATCAATTTTTTTTTGAATATACCGTATGTTTAAAAAAAATATGAACATACCTATAAAAAACGTAGCACAAAATTTTAATCGAAACTACATCGGTTGTACAGAATGTAGTATTACTGATACTGATTACTGATAGTGATTACTGATATTACTTATAAGATTGTAGTACCGGTATTACTAATAACAATGTGAAGAAAAACAAATGGCTATTTAAAAATTAGAATATTTCAAAAAACATCCCTTAATTAGCACCTTCTAAATAGTTGTAAAAAGGTTGTCACCTGATTTAACTGGCAGTTACTGGCTTCAGGAAGTTCTTTGCTTATTGATCTAAGATTAGTCAAATCAGTTACTAGTAACAATTCTTAAATAAATTCCAGATAATTCAAGATGGAAAAACGACCGTATATGACGATGAGCCTCCCAAGAATTCTGACGAGACAAATTCAAACCAGCTTAGCGACTTGGAATTGATTAAACGTCAACTATCGACTAGCACTCTGTTTCTGAGTCACAGCCACATACATAATTTTATCTATTCAAGTACTGTAAAATAAATTATACCTGGAAACCATTGTAGAGTTTGAACTTGACCGAATTAACAAAATTATCAAAATTATTTGGCGTTACTATTTATCGTAAATATAATTATTTAAAATGGCATCATTAACTAAAAGCGTGACAATTTTCAAGTAAAAAAATGTATACAGAATATGTGGCCGAATCACATATCTATATGAAAAGTACAATTATGAGAAAACGCAGTAGTTTCACACGTTTCAGCGTGAACGATGAAAATGTTATTACCATTTTTCTTTTACAAATTCAAATGTTGATATCAAATAACAATAACAATAGAGAATAACAAGTACCGTGTTACGAATATTCACAAAAATGATGATCACCCCACACAATAATGCTAACAAGAATGTTTCAACTAAAAAACAGGATGGAGATTATATCATTAAAAACCTGGAAAAGATCCGAAACGACAATGGTAAAATACATTTTCCCACATAAATAATTTCAACCATTCTAAAATAAATACATACACATTATTACATTTCGCGTGTTCTGAATTATAAACCTAAAAGTCAAAACCATCCACAATCACAAAATCTAAATAAATTACAATTTCTATACAACAACTGGTATGACGTTTCCTTTTGAACCGTACCAACATGTAAATAGTTCATTATATACGCTACTGGTTATGAAGATATAATTACCAACGCTTGATTCCACGAAAACCAACAAATCAGAGTTAATTTTAGCCAGTCATTTGAATAATTTACACGTATTGGATTACCTATTCATCATCTCTTGTGTGTAGCCTCAAAGGGCAGTTATTTTATTTCCCGTTAGTAATTTCACAAGCATTGAATTTCGTAGAGACGAGGTTTGCGAGGCGTGAAAAGGGAATGGATAGCATTTCCAAGAAGAGAAAAGGACCGTAATATATCGAGTTGACGTGAGGATGCTATATCGATTGTCAGTCTCGTATGATTGTTTATGTAGAACGATGAGAAGTGTCGATCTGTCATTATATTGTGTCGCCAAATACAGAAGGCAGTGAACATAAGATAGAATGGGAAATGAGGAACAACAGTACAAGGTGATGTGAAACCATACAATTTTGTAATTTCAGTGGAAGTTATTATTACTAGGAAAACGCCATATATGCGTTGTTAGACGAGCGAATAGTATGGGTAAAAATGGGTAAAAACTGCTTCGAGTGGTACCAATTTAGCACATTTTATGTTTTTTCTTCAAAATGGCTGACCCGATCAAGCTGACAATTTTTAGAAATGTGTATCAAAATGTAATTCAACTTCACGCAAAATTTCATTTTTGGAAAAATAAAAATATGTTCTTTTTTTCCGCCGTGTTATTCTAATGGGTATTTTTGACATTTCTAAAATTCATAAAAAAAAGTTACTCCCCGATAATGCCACAAAACTATACAGATCTAAGTTAGATGAGGAACCATATTCAAAAAAAGTTTGAAGTTGACAGCTGTAGTCGTTTGACCTGTGGAGAACCGACAAAGAAGCATATAAAAAAAAAAAAATGAAAACGAATACCATTTTTTTTTCAGTATGTCAAATTGAATCCTCGCTAAAGCTCGTTTAATTAACAAATATTCACTACAAAATGAGTTGGGCTAACAAGGAATATTGATTTTGAAGGAGAGTTCTCTTCATTGACTTGATCTCTTCATATAAAGGTAGATATGAATACTCAGAAATAATCTATTTTCCTCAATTGCTAGCATGGCGATTGAGTTCTTTACTAAATCAGATTTCATTCAACTTCTAGGACAGAATGATAAAAACCTTGTTTATATCATTTCACCTTCTCCATATTTTCCATCCCCTCTACCTTAGTGCCTCTACTTTCCATTTCTCCTACCTTTCATCCCACAGTTATTTCCATCGCTCGCTATCTCCCCATTTCATATTGCTTTTTATATCTTGCTGTATTCCAAGAAATATCATTATCCGACTAATATCAACAATTTCAGAAACTCGAGCAACAGTTTCTGTTTTAACACATAAAATAGTTGCTTCTATCAGATTCCAGGACCCCTATTCCTGAGATAAATGAGATGTGAGAAAAATCAGTGAGAAAACTATCTCATATAATAATGACATATTTCATCTCATATTTTATGTGAGATACTCGTTTTCTCACTCATTTTTATTTTTCTCACATCTCATTTATCTCAGGAATAGGGGTCCAGTGGGAAAGATTGAAAATTAAAGAAAATACCCTTGAAAATGAATACAATTAAATTAGCTTGCATTTATTTACCGTTGTTTTTTTTGTGGAATTTAAATCTCTTCTCCGTTAGAATTTCGGTGAGAACCTTCCCCTTTAGTTCTATATGGTTATACCACAGACAAAATGTGACACTGTGGGCCCAACCCACTTTCAACAGGTATCGCGCTCATGCGCAGTAATCTCTGAGGAATGCACCGGAGAGATGCTGTGAGTGGAAACTAGAAAAGGTATCGTATACAAGATTGCAAATAGTGAATCACAGATGAGGGTTGCGTTTCCGTTTGCAATTAAGAACTTATGAATTCGAGTGAAAACATTTTGATCTAATTCAGATAATACAAGGAAAAATTGCTGACCATTATATGTTGTGTTGAAAATCATCTCGTCATCGTTATAGTTTATAGCGAGGGGGTTACAACTCACAAATTTGGTGTACACCGGATTTCAGGAGTTGTTAACCCCTCCGTTTATAGTGTAGGAATTTGAAGAACATAATGTTGTATTTTATGATCGGAAATAGCAACATGATCGCATTTTAGGTCTAGTTGTAGTTTACAAAAATATAACTTACTTTGCATGAGGTACAATAATGTGACTGATGACAAAGAAATACTTTTTTTTTTTTTTTAATAACATCGAAACTTGATACAAAATCATTGTTCCCCAATTAAGGCTATGGATGGAAGATTACATCGTTTGAACGGGGCACCACAAGGGCGATCTTACCACCCCAAAGAATAATTAAAATATGATAACTCATTTAACAAACAAATCAAATCTTAAATAAGGTAATAATTTCAGGGTTAGAAAACAATTCAAACATTCACAGTGGGGAGAAAAAATCTTGAATCTTCTCATTATCTTGATCTTCTTCTTCTTCTCCTTCTTCTTCTTTATGTAAGAAACTTTATGTAAGAAACTTTATGTAAGAATGTTTATGTTAATGTTTAATGTTTATTCTTTATGTAAGAACTGCACGATTTTATTGAAACGCCAACTTTGGTTTCGATCTATGTCAATCAATGTCCATAAGATGGAGCCAGAGTTGCATTTCCAATATGTCCAATAATGTAATATGTGATCGAGGGGTTAACAACTCCTGAAATCCGGTGAACACTTGCCATGAAATCCCCTTGAAATCCCCGAAATCACTTGCAATCCCCTTGAAATCCGTATGAAATCTCTTGAAATCTCTGAAATTACCTGAAATCGGGTGTGCACCAAATTTTTGAGTTGTAAACCCCTCGTATGTGATTTAAAGCTTTTTTACATTGAACAATAATCACTTCTTTCTTGCAAGTTTCATTCACATTTTTAATCAATGATACACATATTATACATAAAGGTTACATCACCTATTTAACGATAATGACCTGAAATCAAAACTAACGCACCAGTTTTGTCTTCAATTAACAGTGTCAACTGTACAAAAAGATACATCCATCACGCCTCCCGGATCACAAGCCGAGCTTCTATCCCGTAAACCCATTCATGAATGTTAGCGGTCCCGATCGACCGTTTCTCCTATCAACAAACTCTAACGATCGGTAGTTTACAACCCTCTAACAGTCACACAAACATCTAGAAGAGAATGAAATAATGAGAATGATTACCAGAAAATTACAGGCTGCTAAAACATTAGCTTCCTCCGTAGCTCGTTCTCTTATAACTTGACGCCGCACCTTTGGTAAAATTGTCGCCTATTTAGGAAGGTCAACATTCCCCCCAAGGTTTTTATTCTCGTAAGTTGGTAGTTATTAGTATTCTAATTAGAGATGTATTTTACGCTGACTGTATGTTATACGTATAGGTGGTGAAGTATTAAGTAATTATAATAAGACGTATATGGGTGGTGTTTGCCAACGTTCAAATAATAATTTAGCAATAGAGCGTGAAATCGAGATGGGAATTATGTGTTGAATGTATACAATTATTTACTATGTAGAAAAGTTGATTGCACGAAACAAGACATTAGCCTAGTAAAATTCCACAGATTTGTATATACAAGTTGTGGTCATTATATATGCGTTCAGATCCTGTTCTTTGCGTTTTATTTCAAACTACAAAGTTTTACAAATATGTTATTTATGTAATAACTTGATTCACTAGACTGTAAAATAAGCAAAAATGTCACGGCAATAGGTAGTTCATATATATATAATAAAATATATAATATACATATAGTTAAAGTTAAAAATATATATAATATGTATTTGGTCATGCATATTATTATATGTTCAAGTGAGTACATGCGTAGTGTTATGCAACTCGATTAAGAAAATTAGACGTACAAAAATATCAAAACACTCCGAGCTAGGTCGTATAGCGTTTGTAAATGAAGATTATAAATTCATTTTTATTCATTTATTTATTTTTTATCATTCATTCATTTCCATTCATTTATGAATACATTTTGTATTTTTTCTCTTCAGTTTTTCATATTTTTATGGTTTCGAAAAGATGGATAAAAATTTCAAAAAAGTCATTATACAGTTTGCGAAATTGAAAGAAATCACCCGACGAAAATATGTAACAATGAAATGTTCGATTGATCATCTTATGAATATATATATATATATATATATATATATATAAAAATAATAAATATAAAATATATTTACTTGCACCAGTTCTCATACAAGGCCATTATGGACATACGTTTTGTTTGACCGGATAACGTTTACCGGAACATCAATTATAAATAAAACGTTTCAGGCAAACTGGATGAAAAAACTAATCACCGGTACATATTTATAACTGCCAAATTAAATGTCAAAAAAGTTCAGTTGTCTATAATAGGCCTAAGCATTATTAATCACAAATCGTAGAGAAAAGCTGTTCCTTGATGGTACAGGTGCAAGGAAATGTAGCTATAGTTAACACATTGTCCACAAGATCAGAGAGAGAACCAAACTTGATCATTTACCGTCACTCAGATATTTGTTTATCCAATATCGGTAAACCGGTATGCATTTATTTCATTAATACCCACCAGTTCATATATTTAAACTTTATTACAAAATCTCTGCTTTATCTCTGCTTCAAGCTGCCTTATGACACAGAATAACAAGCAGTATAAAAATTATTTAATGAAGAATAATGAAAGAGTGAATATGGTTTGTGTTGATGGCATGGAGTAAGTGAAAATATATGTGATTTGTACAGTGAGTAATGAAAGTTGATTAATTTAATGAATGACCATAAAGATGATTTCTGAGAATGAATCTCTAATGATACTGATGACAATATTAGAAATTATCCCTGTAATTTCCCAATATTTCATATATTCTTCAACCAGCTTTGGGATAGTTCCTATAGCTCCAAATAGCAAACCCTGAACTTTTATTGTGTTAAAATAGTTTTCAAATTGTCTATATATCTTATTGAATAAATAATTAAATACATGTGTGGTAAGTACAATCAATGAATAGAAAAGAAAAACCTAAACGCTGTTGGATTTTAATTATAAAAAACCAATTCTGTCTGAACGTAGAGAAAGCATTTCGTGCAAATGCAATAAATGCATAACGTTTTTATTATTCAATTAGATGACTTTTATGATATACATGATTGAATAATTGATCTTTCCACTTTCAGGAACATGTGATTTAATTTTCAACAATTTAATCTAGCCAGTATGACAACCAATTAATAATAAAGAAGCTGAATTACCTGCACTGCACTAACTGACGTTGCGTGCACCGGTGAAAAGATGGATTGTAAATTGCAATTGCTTCTTACCCTGAGGCTAGGTAGACGTAATGTAAATAATTCATGTACTGATATTACAGTAGGCCTATAGAGTCACTGCAGTGGCTATACGTAGGCGTACTCAAATTCAATAAATGGTGTATTGGACCTCTTGAAATAATTTACAATTTTGTAAGATCTAAAAATAAAACGTAAATAAGTTAACGTAAAATTATTGTGACAGTAAAGATTTAGGGATTAATACATTTATACATACACACACACACACATGTTTGAACGAATGCCTCTATTCAAAATTTCTCATGTAAAACTCAATTGTCCGCATGCAAAATAATGCGACATGCCAATAAGAGCCGGTTGTACCAAGTGATGATTAGTGAATTAAGCAAAAATCAACAAATTAACTTGTTATTACCCTTGGATACATATGCTATTTTTGTACCTTAAGTAATGATTAACTAATCAATATTTAATTATCAGTTGGTACAATCGGCTCTAAGAAATAATAATGGTGAGCGCCTACAATCCCTACATTATTTTAATGTCAGCATTTTTTCATCAATTTTCACTGTTCAACTATTTATAGTGTTTGAAGACACGAACAGTTGATATAATTAGATTATAATTATAAAATAATGAAGTTAACACAGGACAACAATGACAGTATAACAATGGTCCATTTTTTCCAACTGTCAGATTAGTTGACATGTAATCAAGTCACCTTGTCATTCGAATTTCGAATACTTTTCCGGCAAACAATTTGTCCATATAACAAACGAACAATGAGATAACCAAATGACATGTTACCTCTTACGACACACTAAAACATGTTTCAAATTCCCAGAAGACATGTAAAATAGTGGTAGGTCTAGTTTACCTGGATGGATAGTATTCCGAAGCATATAGTATTTGTGTTTCATTAGGTATCATGCAATGGTTCATTTTGTGACGTCACAACAATCATCGGCACGCTATGGTCTAACACGGCTGTGACGTCACTATTGAGGAATCAATCCCGGTAGCATGGTTTAATAATAAATCGTATTTTATAAGTCGGCTACCTTGATACTCATGGTACGACTTCATTCATACATCCGAATCATGTGTTCGGAACCACGTATCTCGGAATAGATGAGTAGCATTATTTTAGTAATAGTTATTTATATATTTCAAGGTATTAATCGTAATTTAATGGAGGTATTTTCCAGAAATAATAGTTTTATTACGTCAATCGATCTCAGTAATGAGTATTGGTAGGCGGCTATCACTAATTGAGATGTAACATTTAGGAAATTTGTCACTTTTGAAAGTTGATTTTGTAATCGTATAAACTTTGTTGTAAAAAATCGTAATGGTTGATTTAAAAAAATAACAACTACAGAAATATAGCGGTAATATTTTTGCTTATTCCACTGCTAGACAGCTGTCAAATCTCGTGCATACATAATGGAGATACTTCGTTTTCCATCGACATACATTTCGTCTGTGTTGATACCGTGCTAATACATCCTGGTGAGAGTCAATGAAAGTATTTTGATCTTTCAACTGCTCTCTAGGCTGAATCTTATCTCAGATACAGTTGTATTCAGGTTACCATGGGATGGGTAGTTATTGCATATCGATACAAGACAAAAAAAAACGATAAAAGAATAAAAGCGGAAGGCGTTCTTTGAAGACAAAAATGAGAAATTTCAAAATTGAATTTTGACCACAGTATAATCAAGTTACCTCACTGATCTAAACAAAAAATAAGTATATGAGAATAGATCCTCTAAATATTACGAAATAATAAAATGAAATGTAGCAAGTGTGTATTAATTTCCTAAAAAATTAAAATCTTGAATTTTTCTTTTTAAAATGTCAAAAAGAACGAATAAAATTATGTTTTGTTTCACAACAATATAATTAGGGTTAAAATCAGGGATGCACATGGAAAATCAAATTAAAATTCTATATAACTACTTTCTGTTTCGACTTTATAAGCCAGCCTAGCGCGAGGGGTTCACAACTCCTGAAATCCGGTGTACACTTGCCATGAAATCACATTGAAATCCCTGAAATCCGTATGAAATTTCTTGAAATCCCCTGAAACCTCTTGGAATCTCTGAAATCACCTGAAATCAGGTGTACACCAATTTGCGAGTTGTAAACCCCTCGGCCTAGCGCTATCATCACTTGGAACTTTAAATATCGTGGTATCGAGGTTCAAGGATAAGCAAATATTACAGGAACTATCGACATGTTACGCTTTATTACTACTTAGAGTGGAAAATGGCTTTTATAGCTCTTGATATCAGTGCCAAATTGTAAATGGCACTATAATAAATACTGAAATTCTATTTTAGTGAATTGACAAAGCATTTCTAGAGTTATAAGTAGGCCATCGGACTGTTATCAATATGATTTCATATACGTATTCCGAGAAACGTCAATTACCTCATGAATGCTTGTAACCAATTACAGATTCTTGGAACAGCTAGCTGTTTATGGTTAGTTTTCGACTTATTTTTGTTGAAATATTGACTCTTTATGTTATCAAAAAACCTACGCAAATATTTTATTATTTTACTATAGGTAATTCTTCAGAAATAATTATGAATTGTCGTTTTTAAAACTAATAACATTGGACATGTTGATACTTTTGGAAGGAGTTGGAGGTATCATAATTCTAGTTTAAACATATTGAACATATATACTGTCATCTTTATACTTTTCTACCGTTAAAAAAGTGTCATGGAGCTATATCTACCTTGAAAAATAACAGTCAATGATTAAAAGAATGATACCAACGTTTTTGTAAGTATTAAAATTAGCTATGTTTCTACAAAATTATAATTTGAATATCTCATAGCCTTCAATTGCTATCATAAATAAATTGACAGCTAAATATCAATATCTAACGATCTACAATGCATAAACTTTCTTTCGTCAGATACAATTTCTCTCGATTCTTCATTCCACGAATATTCACAATAATTTCATAAATTAGCCAATTGCAGAACTCTTCTTTTTCGACTGATGTTGAGAATTCATTGCCAGACTGGCTGGAGTTGAGTGTCATAAAACACAATGCCGAGTCAGTCGTAGCGAGAGAGAAAGAAGATGATTCTAAATAAAAAGATGAAATAATGCTGAGCTCTATCTAACCAGAAACTGGCCTTGTGTCTTGCCATGCATGTACGTATGGAATTTCTCCATTCGCGTATGCCAATTCATAGGAACTGCTGCCAGCTTATTTCACTCGGATATGAACGTGACAATCGACCGTCTTTCGTATCCGTTAACAATAACGGTCAGTAATGTCGATTCGTCATCGTTCGTGTTTTCGAAGTATCTACAACATAACACACATACGTCGTCTACTGAACTCGATTCCGGTGAAAAACGATTAGTGAAACGTACGTATATCGAGATAGTTTCGAAGTAAGAATGAAGAATAACAATAAGAAGAAATGATAAATACAAAACAGAACAATCGATTCGATATAACAATTGTTAAATATAATTGCTGTACTAATTAAAAACACAAATAGTATGAGAAAAGCACTTATGAATGTATATTATATGCAATTATGTTTTGAAGTATAGAGCAAGAATTTTAGCTGTGGTTGCCACGGGAATAGATTTTTCATAATTGTATATATAAACTATTCTATTATTTTTATTGAGAGAAATAACACTATTTGAGAAAAAGTCTTATTTACATTTCTATATAAGATGGAACACTTGCGATACACGTATACTGAATATATAAATATATAAAGGTATATGCATGGACAATCTATGTATGTACATTATATTTCGCGGAACGAAATTTCAAGAGAATACAGTGAATTATAAAAAATAGCTTCCAAGTTCATCTCATTTTTATGTATACATCTTCATATCAAATTATTCATACTTGGAAATGAAATCTTCGTCGAGTATTATGATTGACCTACGATATGTAATGTAATCACGAAGTACACAAATGAATGCTTCTAAATACGTGATCACATTTCGCATGTATAATTACCAATTCGATCAGAACGACTTGAATAATTGCTAAGGTAGAGTGAATGACGATAGATTATACCGTTGTGAATGGCAATGCACGATTTAGATAGTCGATTACTTTGTAGAAACAATCGATTATTCACAGCGCATACACATCGACCGATCGCTTCGTGAGAAGGCAGAAGAGGAACGTCGAGAAAAGTTGATTACTTGGATGAAAACGATGTAAAATGACGGTGTTCATGGCTGAAAATGATTGTGGATTTATTTATATTTCAGACGATTGGTACTGTTACAAATATTTTGGTTATTTTGTGACGAGTGAAATTTAACGATGTAAAACGACGGTGTTCATGGTTGAAAATGATTGTGGGTTTATTTATATTTCGGACAATCGGTACTGTTATAGATATTTTGGTTAATTTTTTACGAGTGAAATTTCTAGATAGAACATTGAATGATTTTTCGCAATTCAGTTTTAAGACATATACTATATATTATAAAAATGTAGAAAAATACGTCAATATATTATATAACAAATTGATAATTTATTTTAAATTAAAATAATGAATTACATTATAAGAAACACACAAAATATTGAGTAAGTAATAAAATTACGTATCACCATTACAATGCGGCGGTCGAAACGAATGTTAATTTAAAAATTTGAAATTATTACCGTATCTCATCGTTTTTTTCACAGGAAACATACAGACAGAAAAAATGGCAAATATTTTGTTTTTACACAAATTTACACAAATCACATACACAAATCAACTAGTTAAAAGTTTGTCATTTTTGAATATCGCAACTGAGTTGTCATTGGTTAATTATTTACTCTGCAATTCTACATTTAGACGAAGGCCGGGCAAAACTTTGTACACACGATTTGTTCACTAGCACAATATTAACGTACTTATTAGCGTATAATTATATATTATTTATCGTTGGTGGTTTTTTAATGTCATACATTTCACGAAAAGCTGTGCAAGTTATAAGTATGTATATACATGATATAAGTTTCCCAATTAGTAAAACCCGAATATTTCGCGATAAACTCATATCTAGATAATTTAAAAATATAAATTTTATATTCCTGGAATAATAATTTCTCCATATTAACAGCGTAAACTTGACAAAAACTCATCGATGGTAAATTAAGGCCAAGGATGACAACGTAGTATTGTTTGGCCAGGGCACCACGAGAGCAGCCTTATCTCCTCATCATACAATCTTTTCAAAATTAATTACAAATCCTAAAATTACATATAAATAAAAATACACAAATGACCGAACATATAATTAAAAACAAAAATGTCTCATCTCTCTCAAAGATTGAAAGTGTATCTAAAATCTGACAAACAAATTGATAAAATCAATAAACCCAAAATCCTACACACTATATCAGTAACCATAGTAACGCCTTATTTTCCCAAAAAGTATATCTTCATGTTGTTATTATGATGTTGGTACTTGTTACCGATTCTCGTGCGTTACGCAACCATGACTGACAAACGCAAGCACACAAAACACGTATACATGCTATCTGACGTAACGATGGATCGATCGAGATAATCGATAACAAGAATTGCCCTCGGAAATAGCTCGACTCCCCGAGTTTATTCACACCTACCAGAGGTGTTAACACGAATGTTTCACTTTGGATGCGGTATGTAAACAGAACGTGTTGATCTGGATCGTATTTATAATTCTGGGGAAGTATTTGTGCATGATTGTGTCAGAGGAGTTAGTACCGTACGGCCGCCCTCGGTAGCTCAGTCAGCTGAGGCACCACTTCAAAAACTGAAGTCTTCGTTGGGCTGTGTTCTTTTTTTATATTGGATTTAACGACGCACTGTTATGATAACTGAGATCTAACGGCGTCGGATGGATGATTAATGGGATGATGGGATGATGAGATGAAGGTTCTTGGGTAATGGGAAGGATAGTGGGAAGGAAGCGGTCATGGCCGACTTATTGTAGGAACCATCCCGGCATTAGTCTAGACTACAGAGGGAAACCATGAAAAACCTTTGTAAAGATGGTCGGCGGCGGGGATCGAACTAGGTTCGGAATTCCCCTCGCCTCCCAGATCACATGAAGCGAGCGCGTTAACCACTGCGCTGCATGTGCCGGTAGGCGTGGGTTAGAGTCCCGCATAAGGCATGGGTTTTTGTAGACGTCCTTTCACAATCACCTACTCATTCGTACCCCCGTATAACCTAGTTGTTAGTGGGGTCGTAAAGCAAACAATAATCATCATAATCAGTACCGTACGATAGTTGTATTTCTTGTTGGAAATTGTGTATGAGTTAAAAAAATAAAAACTTCGTTATGTTTTTTACAATCAATTGTTTTTACTCGTCGCCCTCCGTAGCACAAGCAGCTTAGCTCACCATTGGGCGCCGGTTCGAGTACGGCATGTGTTTTTGTAAATATCCTATACCATCACCTGATCATCTATATGGGGCCCCAAATAACCTAGTTGTTGGTGGGATCGTTATGCAAACAATTATCATTATTATAGTTAGCCAAAAGATGAAAACCAGCCTGTATTTTTGTCCACTATTGTTCTATAGATAGAAAACAATGTAGGCCTACTATTAATTTTAGTCGTGATGTTATTATCTTTGGCAAAAATCAAGAAATGGGATTCAATTCTGATTTGATTTCCGATGTTTTTATTTAGTAAACGATCTTTGATTACTACCAGAGTGTTTACAATTTAGATATGCTGAATTATTCCACAATTGACATATTGTGTAAAATTTATTTCTTGATTTTTAAAAAATGTTCTATTATATCGAATTTAAAATTCCCGTATAATTTTTTCGGCCTTCGAAATGGCAACAGCGTAAATATCTCGCTGACTATGCAATTACAGTAAATAATAGGTGAAACTATTTGTAACGAAACCGCCATCTTTATCCTCGCACTTCACGCTGTAAAAATACACACGTAAAGAAACTTCTTTTGAAATAATCTCTGCGGGGTCGTGGACTTGCAGTGTTGGCGGTTAGGATCATCTGCGTACAACATCGGTTAACAGATACGAACGTTAGTGTCCAACCGCCAACAATCATGATTGTTAGAGTTTATTGACCAAGCCTACTGGGTCTGCGAGGTATAACTATAAATGTAAACTTACGTATAAGTAACACTTATTTGAAAATTTCTCAAAATTAAAGTAGAAAAATTATCAACAAAACTGATGTATAGGCTTACGATTGATCTATCGGAAGTGGATGATATCTTATTCGGAGAAACAATAGCGAAGATATACAGAGATACTATTGATAAGAGTTTTATACATGACAATTACCTATATAACGTGTCATTAAATCTTCACTTAATCAAAGGTTACTGACGGCACATCATATAAAATAATATAACACATATCAAGGGTCCACTTACAAAATTATAGAATGATTGATGATAAAAACATGGCCAGTTATTAATCATTCTTTCTCAAAACTAGACGAATTAAAACTAAAACTAAAATTAAAACTTCAAAACTCTGTGCTACTGATTAATGTTATCCTTCTACTAATAAACAACTGGTATATTATATATATATATATATATATATATATATATATATATATATATATATATATATATACATTTAAATTTAACTATCATTTCTACAGTACAAAATATCACTGTAAACATTTCTAGAAAGTCGACACTACACAAATTTGTGTCGCAATATAACGTATGTAGGACACGGGGGTGAACAGTCGCAATTAGTCCAACAAGGGATGAATGAGGTCGACCCTGATTATACCCTTATGAGCTGACAATGTTGTCAGCAGATAATCAATTTCCTTATAAAACTGTCAGCACGTCATTTTCCATAATTGATTACTACAATTATTCTACATTCTTTTTATTTCCTGTGAAATGAAAACTACTAAATGCTATACACACCTGCAGATAATCATTTCCGGTATGATTATATTGTTGTTTTTTATTGGTAGGCATGCGTATTTATACTGAAGTTTTTTACAGTTAATAATGTGTAGGCCTATATATATATATATGACCATGGTAATAAAACGTTTTTGTTCGAATAATAAAATGAACAAGAAATGTTTATTGATTGTAGAATAAATTCAAGATTAAAGACTGTGAAAGACTGAAAATGGTTCATAAAATTACCTCAATTGGTACTAACTGGAGGTTTATTTATTTTATATATATATAAACTAATTATTACGATTTTTCAAAGATCCACGAGTTTTAGCTTCGATCAGGTAATAATAGTGAATTGAAGAATATACTACAGATAAGGAAGTAATGTAAAAACGGCAGCAAAAATAACGAAACCGTGTTCATTTTCTTTACTTTTCAGTGGCAACTGAATGATATTCATCAAGTATTAAATTAGTACTCATAAATAAAAAAAAACGTGACCTATGCGAATTTACCACTTGACCTTTTAGATAACAAATAATTTATTATACGTATAATTTGATTTGACAATGAGGTAAACTTTACAAATGCTACAATTACGCAATTGTTATGCATGTTCTTTTTTTTTTTTTAAAGCTGCTTAACGACCCCACCAACAGCTAGGTTATAAGGGGGTACGAATGAGCGGGTGATAATGATACGATGAAGTGATGATAGGTGAAAGGACGTTTACAAAAACCCATGCCTTATGCAGGACTCGAACCCACGCCTAGCGGTGACTTCAGTTACTACCGCTAGCGATAATTGACTTGACCGGGGCGGCTTACATGGTAGGCTATACTGTGTTACTGTTTTCCGAAATTTGAATTTGAATAAAATCTATGGACATCCATATAACCTTGATTTTTTCATACGCGTGCAGTGCGAAAGTACATTGCCTACTAAGTTAGTTTTAATGCGTATATGATGCAATATATTGACTTCAGGATGCATTTAATGAAGCTTGATCGACGACCATTTGATGTGAAATATGCCTTCAAGTGTTATTGGTGTTATTGTTGCATGTAGCTGCATGATAAGAGGAGGAACGAATTCAAGTCCACCTCAGGGAGTAGTACAGACTACCTTTGACTTGTCGGCCAGACTCTCAGTATTCCCTGGTTCGGTAGTTAGCTAAGTTATAATTAGAGCCGATTGTACCAACTGATGATTAAATATTGATTAGTTAATCATTACTTAAGGTGAAAAAATAACATAGGTAACCAAGGGTAATAACAATTTAATTTGCTAATTTTTGCTTAATTCACTAATCATCACTTGATACAACCGGCTCTTAGTAAATGAAAAAATGTTGAACTAAAATTTGGAAGATTTTGGTATATTTCCACATTTCAAGTGTAACTCCAATGATGAAGAAATAAAATGGGCCCTAAAATATTATCGAATAATTCACTGTCTTATATAGGGCACGTATTGGATTTTTTTTTTGTAATTTTATTAATATTCATATATTTTTATATCAATTGTGGAATCACATTTGTAAATACCTTATAAACGAAAAGAAGTGAAAAAAACACATTATTTTGAGTGTGGTTACTAATGCTGATCTATAGGCCTAAGGTCAATTATTAAATTAAACCTGTTGAATCCGAAAATCAAAATCTCCTATTCATATGCTATATTGTTTTACTACATTTGTTTCAACTTTAACCTTGTTTCCGAGACTCTTAATTATTCTCTTGGTAAAATTCTAATTCGATTGCAAAAAACTTGACCATATTTGTTTTCCTTTCTGTCACAGTTCTTTTATCTGTGATTCTGTATTCACATGGAGAGGTATTCATGTTTTTGCAATTTACATTCTGTTGATATAGTTTTTAATCTTCGCTTCTTCGTAAAACTTCGCCCTTGTTCGTTTTTGTATGGGAAGATTTGGGTGACTGATTTATGTGAACCAGTTTTCGTCCCATGTCCAAGTTCAACAATGACATTCTTATTTGGCCCCCTTCGCCTCCTTACCCCCCTCTCTCCCCCCCCCCATCACACAACTGTCACAGCGCCCCACGGCAAGGACAAACCTGTAATAGTATTGGAGTGGTCATGCAGTTTTCGAAAGTCAGGTTTGTTAGGTTTGACATCTGCTACATGGAGACCCCTAAAACTTTTTTTGTTCCTATTTCAAATCATTTCGCGGAACAATCTCAAAAGGACATTGTTGTCAAATGTATTGTTTACTTTTCTCAAAAATCATCAAGAAACTGGACGAAAGGTCTCGACGTGTAACATGTCAATGAAAATAAAACGGTCATTTTTAGGTGAATTTTCAAAAGGTTTTTGTTTGAGCAGAAAAGGCGCGTATTTTTTTTTCCAAGAACTTTCGGGTACGATCTACTTTTACGAAAACAATTCTAGTTAATTCTCTTTTAGCACATTTTTTTTTTTATTTCTGACAATTTCTAAGGAGAAGTATTCTTTTATACAGCTTTGATTTTCATCACAATTCAATTCTTATTCTTTTGTATCCAATTTCGCAACACGCTCTTTCAATTTCTTCATGTTAATTTTTATATCAATGTAACTCTGCAAAACTTTCACATTTCTGCAATAGCTCTCATTCTGCAATAATTTACTTGTAGCAGCACTAATTTTAATGAATGACAATGCATTATTCTTAGCGAAACAAACAAATCTGGGTCTTAAAGTCGATTACCATGGTCTAACTCAGTTTCTCAGACAATCTTTTATTCACCGAAATAATCTCATTCAGCGTGGGTCTACACTACAGTCTCTGTCTCCACGGTATTATTGGTGGATCGGAACGCCAGTGTGGTAATGATAAGTGGATTGGAGGGACGGTCGCTCGTAGCCGCCAATAAAAGAAGGTATTCACTTGTCCGGATGCAGTTCTCGGTAAACTACGGGGTCCGGGTTTGAATCACGGACAACGCGAAATGGAAATATCATTGCCTTCTGTTCTTATAGCGTCATGGTATATAACACGAATACGAACATACGATGTTATGTATTCATCTTGGCATTGATTCATAATACGTCAATATTAATAAACATTCTAAAATTAGAATAGTCTTATTTTTCTCTTTTTAGAAGTTCCATGAAACGACGTTTCACAAAGTAAAAGTTGAAACAATTTATTGTCTGTAAAATTGTTTTGTTCGACTTTGTCGGTTATGATCTTATAATTTCAACATGATAACTGAATTGTTCTCTAGATATAAAAGAATTGGAGGAGAAAGTTTGATAATACAGAACCACTAAGAACATGATATAATTTTTACGGTTCCGATTTACATTTTTCAAATTAATTGCATTCAGAAGACCCTACTCTCAGAAACTCGTAATTTATATATTTTATATAATTTCTGAATGTAATTCTCTCCTGACACTATATCTTCGAAAGCAAGAAAAACCACATGTCAATTATATCGCGTATGTATAAGCTTCCTTTATCAGTGCCCGTATACACGGCAAAAATTAACAAATACTGGAATTGTGTATGAAAACAAATATCTAGAAATTAAACTACCTAATTAGTGAATATTTCATGGAATTTAATTACAAAACATCATATAAGACCATAATACTCATGTCTATACTATAATTAGAACAGTTACAAATTATAAACCATATCACAAACTGAAAATAAGAAAGTATTTTACTTCGCGATACTCCAAATAAAACGAAATGTTCCGAATTCCCATAATATATATTTATAAAAATCAATATCATATATATTATATATAATAATATATATATATATTCTAATATATATATATATCTATATATATTATATATATACCCATTCTATCGCGTATGTAAAGTTCCTTATTATACCGAAAATAAAATGCATCAAAAAAATTAATTACATAGATTAAAAATATAATTTTCAAGTATTTTAATAAGTACAATATAATAAATTTCAATATAAATTTTATTTATTTATTATATAATTAATAAATTTAATATTTATAATATCATTAGATATATTATTAATAAAATATATAGTATATTTTAATATATATATCATATTAATATTCAATAACTAAAACTTATATACAGGACCCGTAAACTGCATATTTAGTGTCAATATACTGTATAAGTGTTGGATATATACCAACAATCGTCATTAATTGTCCCCAAAGTATTAATTAACCCGTATTGCCCAACATTGTTCATGTATAACACCGGCGTCCAATTTTCTTCTCCCCGCTCTCTCTCTCTCTGCTCCTCTATCTATATAAATTTCTTATATATCTATAATTTAATGCCTCTATATAGATACTCATACTTCTCTTCTCTCGTTCTCTCCCGCTCTCTCTCTCTCTATATATATATTATAATATATATCGATCTATCCTTATTCTATCTCTCTCCCTCTCTATCTCTTCTTCCTCTCTCTCGTCTCTTCTCCATCCTCTCTTATCGCATCATACTACTTCTCTCGGAAATTGTATATAAGTAAATTAGACGGCCCCTTCCCCAAATTAAAAATAAAAATAAAAAAGTTTTTATTTCGTGTTCCAAATAAAAAAAAGCAAATGAAATTTTAAATTATTTTTTTAAAAATAAAATTTAATAAATATAAATAATTTTATATTAATTTGATATTTACTAATATAATAAATAATATTATAATAATATTTAGTTCTTTTTAATTCATGAATAATTTAAAATAAAATAAATTTATTTTTAAAATTTTGGGCCTTGTGCGGAATTTTTGCCCAAATTTACCAAATGTTTTTGTATAGTGATAAAATTTGGAAAATTGTAACCCCAAAGCAGTTAGATTTTTAAAACCCCGTTTTTTCCAACTATTCCCAAAAAAATGCACCGGGCCCCCCCCAAAAATTTTTTAAGCTAAAAAGGTATTTACCCATAATTGAAACAAAAAGTCAATTTTACCCGATAACTGCCCCTTTAAGTGCCAAAAAAAGTACAAAATGCTTGTGATATTGACACAAAAAGAATTAAACTTACCAAAGTAGTTAAAAATTTTAAAAACCCATATTGCCAATATAGTGCCAACTAGAACACCGTTCCAAATTTTTTTTCCAACAACAATGAAATGGAAGAAAAGTTTTCCGACCTCAAATCAACGAAATTCCAAATATGGCACACACAAAATATATAATTCTAATCATCTATCAGTTTTAAAATCAAATTTATTATATATATATATTTAATTATTATATATTAGTAATATTTAAGTTTGATAACCCCATTCTTCTTCACTTTATTTGCGTGTTTCAAATTCTTTTGGAAAACAACAAATATATAATGAGGTCACAACAAAATGGATACATGTCGATTAAAAAAAAAACTTTTTTCAAAGTCATTGTTCTATACGTATTCCTTCTAGATGTGATATTGTCAAATTTAAACCTTTTATGGTTTTTTCTATAATATCAATTAAATTCAAACTGTATTATTAAAAAAAAACGAATATTTATCGTTAAAAATGTGAATTGGCAATGTACTACTAAATAGGACTGAAACTTATAAACAATACAATTAGGAAATTAGTGCCAATATTAGTTTCGATTACTTCCTTATAGATTCGAATTGTCAATCTTTCCTACATAACGAACTATTATATAATATGAAAACTACCAATTTTGTTGTATTCCTTTCTTTCATTTCGTTTACCTCTTTTACCTTCTCTCTATATTATTTTATTATATATAATATATATATTATTTAATATATATATATTATAGTATCTCTCTCTCTCTCTAATATTATAATATAATATATATATATATTTTTATATATTATAAGTATTAATATTCTCCCCCAATTATATATAACTATATATATATAGATAATCATCTAAAATATCAGGTGCTGATAGGTGCAAGGTGCAGATAAAATAGAAGTTGTATATATATATATATATACATACATATATATATATATATATATATATATATATATATATATATATATATATATATATATATATATATATACACACACGAAGGAAGACGCGAACTACCCACGCGCAGTCGTTCAGAATACGAAGGACGGTCGTTCGAAGCCATATATATATGGGCCTATTATATTAAGAATTACCCAGGTCTGTCCGTCCTTCTTTCTGTCTCTCCTGCGGTCACGCTTAAGGTTGCGGAAGTACACGCTAGATGGCAGACACTCCGCTGTCTGGTACCGTTGTGCTTCTACCCAGTCGTGGCATGACACGTCACACAGTCCGAATCGTGTGAGGGGAAGGGGGTAGACAAGAGGAAGTGTAATGCAGAGTTGAAAAAAGAGAGCAAGACCAGAGAGAGAGAGAGAGAGAGGGAGAGATAGAGAGAGAATGGGAGAGGGGAGGAATCGATGACAGGAGGGCATGGAGATGAGTGAGGAGGAGGTGGTGAGGAGAAGTCGAGTGTATAAATTTGAATAGATAAGTATTGTTTAGTAGTTGGCACAATGTGTAAAAACGAAGTAGTAATGTATAAGTAGACTATGTATAAGTAGAATTTAATGAATAGTCGGTGAGCTTTTGTTTTTTGTTGAGAGCGTGAACTTGACATTCTTGTACATATACTTTGTTAGTGAATATGTGTACGTAGGAAACGATTCAAATGTCGTTGATGTTGGATGAGTGAGCGCGAGGTGTGGGAATGTGACATTTTATTTATAAATTCTTCTGAATGGATATAAATGTGTAAACATTGAAAATACTGGAATCAACACAAAGTGGATTCATTTATAAATTATCGGAAACTAAATTCAAGTTTCCCCATAATTTATCGATTACATTTTCTCTCAAAAAGCTACTACATATTTGAGTTTTGACTAGGGGCAGATATTTGACCTGAGAGGTAAAAACTCACAATATGGTATACCTGTTATTACTATGTATTTCACAACGCAAACTTTCATTCAAATTTAGTATCGAATGAATCTATTTAAAAATATTTACACCAAATAATACTAATATGGCAACACTGCTAGAATATCTCTATATACAAGACTAGAACTAATCTTGAAAGAGATTTTTTCTATTGTTAGTTAGTACAGCACAGATCAAAAGTAACCAACAATTCGCACCATCATCATACTCATTCGTATAGGATACCCCCAAGAAAGCAGACTGTCTGAAACTCAACTAACCTTGTCTAACACTCAATAGTTCAGATAAATTTAATTTACTTTTTACTGAGATTAAGATGAAAACAATGGGTGGATTGCAAGAACGAAGTTTAAACGCCGGTCTACTTTAGACGCCGTCTAAGTACAAAATAGCATTGCCTCTACAATGCTATTTTATACTTAGACGGCGTCTAAAGTAGACCGGGGTTAAACTTCGTTCTTGCAATCCACCCATTGTCATATAAACAGTTATAAATAATAGCACAAATGTTCAAAGGTCAATATATATATGCACACATACAAGAAAAAATCACTCTCTTTAGGCGCCATCCGGTCATAGACAATAGATATGGTCGCGTACTGTCAGTATTGGTCCCAAATACGAAGGGGTATACGGGGATACGTAGCTCTCGCTTCATGTAATCCGGGAGGCGAGGGATTTCCGAACCCAGTTCGATCCCCGCCGCCGACCATCTTTACAGAGGTTTTTCATGGTTTCCCTCTGTAGTCTAGGTTAATGCCGGGATGGTTCCTACAATAAGTCGGCCATGACCGCTTCCTTCCCACTATCCTTCCCATTACCCCAGAAATCTTCATCCCATCGATCATTCATCCGACGCCATTAGGTCTGCGCTATCATAACAGTGCGTCGTTAAACCCAATATACGAAGGGGCACTGTCGTTCACCTATACCGGCTCGCTCATCTAGCAAATGCAACTAAGACAACTAGAACGTTTCCCTTCGTTCTTCTCGCGAGAGAACAGAAAGAAGTCGAGGGATACGGTCGGATGAGGTATTAGGGTTAACTCGCATACCTCCACGGTACAACTAATAACGATGATTATTGTTGTACTACGGGATAGATAATGGTTGGCTAGAGAACCGAGTGGTTGGCTGCGGTCTCTATACAATCTTGTTCATTAAAATAGCTATTACGTTCGAGAGACTGTACGTACAGCGAAATAACATTTGATATTAGTTTCGACGACCCCCAATGGTTCTTGTTTCGACTGTGTGTTCGAAGTAGACTATTGTGGAAGTAACACTTTATAAAGTTTAGAAGGAACGTGTTACTAGAGTTAGTTTTGAAATATTATGATATTGCAGTTATATATATATATATATATATATATATATATATATATATATATATATATATATATATATATATATATATATATATGTACATATAATATATATATATATATATATATATATATATATATATATATATATATATATATATATGTGTGTATAAATATATATGTATAAATACTTCAATCGTTGCTTCAATTAACGGATGTTATTGGTTATGTACCAACATGAAACGACGAACGTGTTTTAAATACAGTTGATGAAAATATGGATAAGTTCTTCTTTGTTGGCCCAACTCGTTGTGCATACTGAGTAAGATCCTAATTTAGATGTTATTGTTGGATATTTTAAACAAAAGGCTTCCAAAAAATTATTCAATTCTAAAAACATGACATAAAAAAAAATAAAAATCACATACATATATTTGCACACTGTATAATAGAAAAAGTGATGATTTTAAGATTGTTATTTCGGCGGAAAGTCACTGTAGGTCGTGAATTGAAGTAGTGTTTTCTTGAAACTAGATAAAAGGATGTCGAAATGACAGCTTTTAGTTCTAATTCGGTTCTAGTTTTCTGAGAAAACCATTATTATTAATGATGATCTCTTGTTGTTGTTGTTGGCAAATTATGTTCTGGCTGCTCGTAAAATCAAGTTTGAGACACTGTGCGAAATTCTAATCTCCGATTGCGTATGTTCGTCAATTTAATGTTCCTGATTTAAATGTAGACTTGGCAGTCGATGTATCAACACGAGAGGAAAGTGCGAAATTTAAACACGAGCTAGCTCTGAAAATAAACACCTGCTCGTTGTAGTTTACCAGCTTTATAAACATATAATTTCATAAAAACAGAACAAAATGAATGATACTTGTATTAATGAGAGTTAGCGGCTACCTTTCGTATCTAACAAGTAAAATTAATTCGTTGTAGTTGCGGTATTTTTAGAATACTTTGATTTCTCAGGATAAAGTTTAGAAGAAAGATCGCATATAGTTCTACCTCCTTTTATAATGCAACAAGTATCAGGGTTGAAAATTATCGAAATTTTTACTTTTGTTTTGATGGTAGACTGTTAATTGTCACCTCTAATATACAATTAAAAGAATCTCCATGAAAATACGCCACTATTTTTCAATTTGTTTTATAGAAACCCAAATATGTGAACCAATATAAAATGTTGAAGGCTTCATCTATGGTTTTATAGACACGCCTAGGGGAATTGATGAAGGCACAATAATTTCCTTATTGCAAATACTATATAGATCTATGGAATGCAAATATAGCCCTCCAGGAACACAATAGAAATTTCAAGTTATTAAAGTCATTAAAATAATCTTCAATATAAAAATTTGTCCTTGTACTAAAACGAAAAATACCTACAGTACAGTATATTTTTTAAGTATACAAGAATTGATATATTTTTTCATTTGAAAAACCTTCATCATTAAAAATGTCTAGCTAATTTTTTGTAGCATGCAATAACTTTAGCGTTGATTAGAAAAGCAGCATGGCGAACGCGCTGCATTCCTTTTAACTATACGGTTTGTTATGATTTCCAAGAAGAGCAGAAAAGAGCAGAGAGCAAAGTAGCAATTTCAAAGAAATCACAGCCTTCTGTGTTATAACCTGACTTCGTCGACATCTCTTCGGTTATTCTCGGTATCCAAACTCTACTCGTTTCAAAACCTGGTCTTCGTGAAAAAGAAAAAAGATGTAATTATGTATTAAAAAAAATGTCAAATTATCTCTCTGTTAGTTCCTTTGTCGTTTGTGTTTGGTACTTGTCGTGAGATGGCCTTCGCTAAAAGAGAGATGTTTAGAGGCCGTTTACTAAATGGAAAAAACATCCGAGTTGATACATAAAACGTATTACAGAACGTCGATTATCGTTTCCTAATCTAAAATTAGCTTTTAAAAAAAATACACGAAAGATGAACTTTAATTTATTTTTAGTTTTAAATGAGGCGACCGTAGATATAATTTATCAATATTGACAAGGTCAGTATTTGATCTTGATAAAAAATAAAATATCCTTGTAGTAGAGTAGCCTACATTTACTCAATCATTTTGTTATCTTCTGGTTCCTCCGATAACTTCTTGAAGAAATGTGTGAAAATGGAAATGTTTTATTATTATGGATACAAAAAAACAGAAAATATATATACAAACATTTTAGCGCAAAAGAAATCGTTGAATGTAACCTACACATAACCGGGATTGAATCCTGTTTTCTATAATATTCTCCCTATTTTGTAATACAAAAGCATCCAATTATTTCCCTTCCATAGTTTCCCAAACTATATTCGAAATAGATAGGCTAAGTCTCCGACGTCAAACAAATTCGATACGAGAAAGTATCTAACCTTTCTTGCAAAGTTCATAAAGAAAGTTCACTAATCTTCTTTCATAATTTCGTTTCTATAAGTTTTATAGAAGGTCACAAGAACACTTTTCAGACTTTTGCAGCTCTAGGTCATAAGATACAATAGAAACTAATTATAAGTAATTACTAATTACACCAATGATTACACATTACAATCAGAATCAGTATAAGTAATGAAAAGATAGCGTGTCATAAAATAACGTGAAAATAAGTAATAAAAATATTCAATAAATAGTGGAAGTAGTAGTAGTAGTAGTAGTTAGGAATAGTAGTAGTAGCAACTACTAATATTACTGCTTATTTAGTATCCACTATCCAGTATTAGCCACAGCTGCATTTTGTTAAATACCAATTTAGTTAATTTAAATTAATTGTCTGGTTAAATTAATAACAATTGATAATATTTCTTTTCACAGCTTTAAATGTATTATACTAGTACTGGCACTCATGTATACTGATACTGGAGCGTTATATTGTTTCTTTAATAGAAGATTTCTTTTTAAAAATCTCAAGTTAGTCCTACAGGAAATGTGATTGATACAATCACGTCAACTTTCAAGCTTATTTGTGATAAATACTTCCTCGTAATGGTTGAACAAAATGTGACGAACCAAACCAGTATTATGAAACAACCAAAATGGATTGATTTTCCAAAAAAAAAATCTTCAAATTCTTTCATCAGAGAGTATTTCTTTCTTCGTCCCTCCAATCCGTTTGGACATGGTTTGGACTTCGCACATGCGCCCTACAGTCCTGTGGCCATATGGGCAGAGACATACGTATCTTGGAGTGAACCCTTTCTTCGCGTGCATTTATCTAGGCTAGTCGATCAATAAACACATGCATGCGTACCTCAGACAATAAAAACTACTTTAACTTCAATGTTATTGTACACTTTAATTCGTTTTTTTGTAGTACAATTATGTAATTACGATTATAATTAAATAGAATAGCTTGAGTGTTGGCGGTCCCGATTGACTGTCAGATAAGCTCTATAATGGTCGGCAATGTCGATTCAACAACGATCAAATTGTGTAATTTAATCAAAACCGAGGGGTTTACAACTCGCAAATTTGGTGTACACCTGATTTCAGGTGATTTCAGAGATTTCAAGGGGATTTCATGGCAAGTGTACACCGAATTTCAGAAGTTGTTGACCCCTCGAAATAAACATTGTAATATGTAGGCCTAATTACGATCGATCTGATGAGATAACTACCATTTAATTGAAATTCGCCTCGCATAATAAAACTAAAAAAGACTCAAATTGAAAACAGATTGATTGAATTCACAATTTAATATAAAACGAAATGAACTAAACAAACTACTCGGAAAATAAAATTATGAAAGTGTAAATCGACTAAGGTCGACTTGTGTTTCTTGCAGCTGTCAAATAGTCTCGTCCAAGATAAAGAATCAACCCCTAACTGATAATTACAGTCAAGGAAATACCCTCTTGTAATTTCTAATAAGAGAGGCCATTCACCTGGCCGTCTTTCCAGACGTTCCTGGAATTAATATCTATTTGCAAATTTCCTTCAAACTTTCGACAGCTTCTACAATGTAAACCACTCACTAACCATGGTGAAAACCAGAGATATATCAACATACTACTTTTTACTTATTACTTTATCTCGAAGATAACATGAAAGAGATAGAACCCAGACACTGTTGAGTTAGGTCAAGAACGGATACCCTACAAAATGATAACCTAACCAGTATTGATTTCGTGATTTTAGTTGTGCGTTTTTTTTTTATTTTTATGAACACCCGAGGGAGGCACGTTGACCATATACTTTTTTTTTTACAAGTTCGCACAAGTCGGTTATTTCTGGTCTAAGGCTCTAACCATTTTAAAGATTGGAGGAGCTGGCGAAATAAGGATTCCAAACGATTGGAAGTTTCGATATGGACTTCTTAAAAAGATTCAAGTTTTTCATTTATTTAATTGTAGTTTTATGGCTACTGTAGGCTACATCAAAATTAAAGTGTAGAATCTTCGATGTTTTGGTACTGGTGCCAACATCGTAGGAACTCTAAATATAGAGAACCCTGATCTATCTCTATAACGCCTTTTATTATGGAATTTAAAGTCCAATAACTGTCCTTCAGCAGTGCCGCTAGATGTAGGCCTACACTAATCTTAAACTCAAATTAATATTATTCATGACTTGGGAATAGGAAACACTAACTCTACATCTCCTCAACCCCCCCCCCCCCCCCCCCGTCTCTCGCACCTGTTTTATTCATGTTTCTGATTATGTAAATCAAAAGAAAGACGAGTCCGGACATTACAGTACGTGCAACGAATATCATTACATCTTATATAAATAGGCCTATCCTAAAAGTCAATGATAATATTTAATTATAATTGTGACCATGTGATTGATTCTCACCTGTTTTAATGAGTCAAGTTACAGCAGACGGTTTCATTCAATCCAATGTGCGAGTAGCTAATTTTCATTGATAGTTTTACACACGTGAGTAGTTGCCTATACAGCCAGGCGTAGCCTACTTTACAATCTAGGTCGTAATGCTTTCAATACTATTAGTAGTAGAAAACATAGAACCAATTGTTTTTAGATGAACAAACAATTTATGCAAATTAATACGTAATATGTAAAGTTTATTTTCAATTCAATTCAACACCTTCGAGGAATATTTATGTTTTTTCCTTCAATTATGTTTATTTATTTCTTTTCAACACATGGGAAATTCACATTTTTTTACGATGAGGATTTAATCGATTCTTCGTAAGACATATTAACGGACACCATTCGAATGAATTAAACCGCAGAGACACTTCGCAGAATTCACAGTTATTTTAATTTAATTTATTGATAATAAAATTTAAAAATATTTGACACTTGAATATAAAACTACCAACAGTTTTATATTCTACGAGAGTTCACGTAAAAAAAATCGAAAAATATTTCGTGTCACTCGATGTCATTAACCCTACAAAGAGGATTAATCTAAAAATCACAATGTCCATAAAATCTCTCCACTTCTCTAATAAAACTGTCCTTCTTGACGTGTATCACGTAGTTCTGACAAGTTCCACCAAACAACGTGCTCGACACGACGGTTGGCGAGAGACTGAATTCTGAAACTTCACGTCCGCTCTACAGCTGTACTGCTGGCAATAGCGCATCGCCCCTCCTTCCTAACCGACCGGCCATAAGCCTCGACTACCGTCAACTGTCTAATATTCTTAGAAAATTAAAACAAGTCAAGTACTTCTAAGGAATCCCCTCCCTCACACCTCCCCCCCACCTCTGGTGAACAAATACCCTCCCTTCCCGTGTAGGCTCGACGCCCTTAACCAACAGACTGCCGCGAGATACAATCGGTTGTTCCTAACGCTCTGCTTCAATATGACGGATTCGCCGAATTGATGGATTTGGTTGTGATTGGGTGGGGGAAGGATGGGAGAGATGAGGTGAAATGACTTTTTTTAAATGTAGATTCCGACTAAAAATAGTTGTTATAATGTATTTTCACAGGAAATAACAAATTTATGTGTTATAAGCTTATATATAAAAATTTCTATATTGATGGATAGATTATCACGTTTTTTTTTTGATAACTGAGGGAACGCTTTACTTAATTTACTGAATTAATTTGTCTAAATATATGCTGGTGGATTAAAATTGCAGAGTGCCGGATGTGGGTTATTGTGAATTAAATAGGTAGGAGAAAAGATTAATATGGAAATGCTAGTAGCCAAAATACTAGTAGAACAAAGTATATATAGCATCGTAGGTTACTTTTTTTTATTATTATTATTTTTACAATGGGTTTAACGACGCACTGTTATGATAACTAAGATCTACTAGCGTCGGATGGATGATTAATGAGATGATGGGATGATGAGATGAAGGATCTTGGGTAATGAGAAGGATAGTGGAAAGGAAGCGGTCATGGCCGACTTATTGTAGGAACCATCCCGGCATTAGCCTATTGAATTGGGCTAAAATCTATAATGCAATATTTCTTTTGAGGGTATTACGAAATGATAGCCCTTCCAAACGATCCTACCTTCTCATTATTGTCAGCCCTAATTGGGAACAGTGGCTTCGGTTCAAGTTTGTGTCCTATTACAGAGTTCTTAATATTCGCTCTTGATTTTTTTTTATCATTTTTTCGAATTTTATATTTTCCCACTTGTTTCGTCTCTACACTATTTTATACGTATTCTTATCATTTATTCAATGATATCTTGATATTGTTGTTGTGTTCACCTGATTATGTTATCTTTTAATCCTTCGCTAGAATTCAGAAGTAGTAAACATACTGTTTACTTAATCACTTCTGTCATTAGATGCGGAATTTGCTAGCGGATGTCCGGACATATTCTTGGTAAAGCGGGAGTCGCTTAACTTAATGTACTGTCATCACGACCAACTAGAGCTTTTTTATTTAATGATATATAATTCAATTTCGACCTAAGTGAACCTTACCAACCTACACCAACAAAATGTTACGTTGCATACACATTTCAAATGATTTAGACTGTACATATTCGTGGTATTATTGCAGTCGGTGATTGTCGATTATATAGGTTGTGATTTGAAAAATCTGTCACGAAATTAATTGAATGAGGAATGTATGTGTGAAGAATTCATGTTATAATATTATTATAATTCAAAATTAATTCGTAATTTGATTCGGTTTGTTATTTTTTTTATTTATATTAATTGTGAAACTTTTAAAATTTTAGATTTTCTGCTGATATTTTCAATACCTATAGGCTTACTATTCGATCTGGATTAAATTTTCCGATTCTAATTTTGTATACATATTTATAAAAAATGTTATACGATGCAATATTTATAATATATATTGATATTTAATATTTAAATTAATATTTTAAATTTCTATATGAATATTTATGATGGATGTTCTTGTATAAATTCAATATCGAGATAATTAGGATTCAACAGTCGAGTCACAAAAGTTCTGTCCGGGGTGATTCATTACAATTCATAATTTATAATTCCAGATTCGGTTTCTATACCATTTCCTAGCCCTCCATTTCTCCTCCCATCTTCTTTATTCACGCAATCCTCTGTATATCTTCTCCTTCCACAAATGACAAAATATAAAACATCTTTTTGTAGGGGCCTATCTAGAATTCACATTGCAATGATTCGAGATTATTGCCACTCAATTAAACTTAACTAAATTTTCATTTTCATTCTTTCAAAAAGTTTCAATATTACAGCAACTCTCTGCCAATTTTTTTCAATTCCATTCTGTCTGGGATCTTCTCCTCAGCATACGGGACTATTTGGAACTAAGCCAACTGAATTGACCTTAATAAAAAAAAAATCAACGTAGCTCACATAGTAAATAAATCCCATTATGTCAAATTGATACCAATTTCATCTTACAAGCATATATAAAAACAAATTCACTTCCAAACATCACATTATTTTTATTATATCCAAAAATCTAAAATTAGACTTCTTTTTAAAGTGTATTATTTGTGACGTTGGGGGTATGCGGTAAGCCCAGTGACGTCATAGCGTCGGTAGCGTCGCGAGTTCACCGTATATTGATTAACGTATTCTAGGAAGGAATTTCAGATATAATCCTATACAGTCTGGATGTAGAATGTATAGTAAACTCGTGTCTTCATTAATGACGACACACACGCGAACCGACGCCTTGAGGGGGTGGAGGGGGTGGAGGGGGCGAGCGTCGATTATGGCCACACTTCCTTGACGTCACACGGGTTTAGGGTACGAAGAGTATTTCTGGATTAATTCCTGCGATGTTGATAATAAACGGGATGACGGAAATACATTCTAT
The DNA here is from genome assembly GCA_907164805.1 of Brachyptera putata. Classification (NCBI taxonomy): domain Eukaryota; kingdom Metazoa; phylum Arthropoda; class Insecta; order Plecoptera; family Taeniopterygidae; genus Brachyptera; species Brachyptera putata. Next base: position 7,989,899 of record OU015469.1, read on the forward strand.
AATCCTATTAGAGTGATGGGGGATTATAGTTAAAGTTTATGATTCGGAGAAAACGAATTGGGGCAAATCTATTCAGCGATCTTAGTGTTTGGTTATATAAAAGCGTGGATGTCATAAATAAGAAGTAATATAAAATCAATGAAAAGTGTATATAAGTAGAATTGTGAATTCGCTTAATATCTTCCTTATTTTCTTTTACTGGTTGTATAATAAATATTTTATGGGTTCTACAAACTTTGATAAGGCATAACTTATACATGAGAATTATAGAGAATAATATAAAATCAGCAGAAAGTTTAAATTATACTTGTTTGAAAAATTCTTGAAATAGCTTCTTTGATTTATTTTGTGATTCACTAGGAAGCGCCCGTCATGTGTCTGCAGTGGCTTCCACAAACTGATGATGACGATAAATGATGAGATATTTATCGATCTAAATGGTTAAAATTAATATTTTCAGAAAACTATTCTTAGCACTATGTCACATCTATAACAAAGAGTATTGTTATCCATCAGATATATTACCTGATCATTTAAATTTTGAAAAAAACATGTTTTTTTCTGTATTTATTGAGTATTTGGAACAGCAAAAAACGATTCTTGGGAAATGTTATTTTTGTGTAGATTTGTGTTTATTTCAACTGATTGACAAAAAAGGCTTACAACATCCAATTAAAACGAAGCTTTCATCTATAACGATTAACGATTAATAATTGCGCTTCCTCTTTAATATTGGATCATTGGAGCAAAATGGTCGTCCTCTTGCCAACCGAATTGTAGTAGTTCTAGTTCGGATTTATTTTTATTGTGTCAAGTTTGTTCCAAGTATTATTATATCGAATTTATCTTTTGTACCCCCCCCCTCCCCCCCTTGTATATCCAAAGATGATACCTATCTATAGTATGCATTAAGTTACATAGAACATTTCAGTAATTAATTCAATAACTCTCAATTCGTGTTAAAGTTTAGATAATAATAACGGTAATAAC
>OU015469.1:7995888-8025626 GCA_907164805.1 Brachyptera putata
TTCCAAATTCATACATAATATGAAAACAACTATCATACACATTTTCAATAATTTGTACAACAATCGGATAAGACATAACGAAGAGTACGCAATAAAAGTATACATTTCATCGAATATCAGGATCAAAACATGTAATGCAAAGTGTATATGCGACAGGTTGCTCTATAAATAGCAACAAGTTGCAGGTAAGGTTTTTCAGCGTTTGAAGTAGTCCAAGGTCTGTAGATGTAGATTGAGCTGACAGCGTGTTTTTCAATTCAAGATTTCCATATATATATATTTTTATATATATATATATATATATATATATATATATATATATATATATATATATATATATATATATATATATTTTTTTTAATGTTGCTTAACGACCCCACCAACAGCCACGATACAGGGGTACGAATGAGTGGATGATAATGAAACTATGAAGTGATGCTAGGTGAAAAAACGTTTACAAAAACCCAGGCCTTATGCGGGACTCGAACCCACGGCCAACGGTGACTTCATTCAGTTACTACCGCTAAGCGCTAATTGACTGAGCCACCGGGGCGGCTGATTTCCACACTTCTACGCTCATCTCGCAACACACATTATGCGTTTTCCTAGTATTATAACACCTACGCCACTACAATACATATTCATATATCTATTTCTAGCATATCATCAAACAGGTGGATGTAAATGTACGGTGTTCCATTTTCAAACTAGCCAACTTTAGACACACCAGCACTCAGCTGTCACTTTACAACGTGGCGTGTGCTAGATGGAGAATTCCAGGAGGAACTGTGCTGGATAAATACATTCACGGTCCCACAAAATGATTTTTATGCAGAAATGAAAATTCAAAGAACTAGGAAAACGCCATATATGCGTTGTTAGACGAGCGGATAGTAATAGTATGGGTAAAAATCGGTAAAAACTGCTTCGAGTGGTACCAATTTAGCACATTTTATGTTTTTTCTTCAAAATGGCTGACCCGATAAAGCTGGAATTTTTTAGAAATGTGTATCAAAATGTAATTCAACTTCACGCAGAGTTTCATTCATTCTTCAGAATATTTTTATTTTCCAAAAGAATGAAACTTTGCGTGAAGTTGAATTACATTTTGATACACATTACTAAAAAATTTCAGCTTGATCAAGTCAGCCATTTTGAAGAAAAAACAAAATGTGCTAAATTAGTACCACTCGAAGCAGTTTTTACCCATTTTCACCCATACCATTACTATCCGCTCGTCCAACAACGCATATATGGCGTTTTCCTAGTGTAACTAAATTATTTTCATGGAATTTGATTCTATCGACCACTTTATGTGACCGCAAGTGTACTTTGTCAGCCCAAATGTAACGTTCGAACTTCGATTACATTCAAGAGGATGTATCTTTTGTCTCTAGTTCGAATAGAACTCGCAATCAGAGTTTCGCAATCAGAGTTTGCTCACACACAGAGTTTCATACTCTACGTTAGACGAGTTTTAGCGAGGATTCAATTTGACATCTCAAAAATAATTGGTGCTCGTTTTTATGTTTTTTTTTTCTTGTTTTTTTTTGTCGGTTCTTCACAGGTCAAACGGCTACAGCTATCAAATTCAAACTTTTTCTCGTCATGGTTCCTCATCTATATTGGATCTGTATAGTTTTGTGGCCAAAAATACCCGTTACAATAACACGGCGGAAAAAAAGAAGATATTTTTATTTTCCAAAAAAATGAAATTTCGCGTGAATTTCAATTACATTTTGATACACATTTCTGGAAATTTTCAGTTTGATCGGGTCAGCCATTTTGAATAAAAAACATAAAATGTGCTCAATTGGTATCACTCGAAGCAGTTTTTACCCATTTTTACCCATGCTATTACTATCCGCTCGTCTAACAACGCATATATGGCGTTTTCCTAGTTTAACCAAATTTAACCCGGAGAATACTTGAAAAATTGTAGTTCCCAAAATACACAAAAAATCCAACTTGAAAAATTGAAAATGTATAAAATGTATATGCGGGCCCCATAAGTGAAGGGCCCATTGTTTTCCTCTTGGGCGCAGGATTGAATCCTTGCATGGGGAGTTGAAATAACAAGAAACGGCCCTGGCAATGCCATATATCGCATTCATAGGCCCACTTCCGGTGCGGCAAATAGCGACTTCCATCTCTATATTTGGATCCACGAAAAGAGAAGGTCAACTCTCAACAGAATAATTCTAAAAACAAAACTTGAGTTCTTATGAATTGAAAAATATCGCTACAACTTCAAGGATAAGGATTCAAGGATAAGGATTCAAGGATAAACTCTTTTGAAAATACAGTTGCGTTTCTTATCGTAACACTACCCTGATTGATTTTTTAAAAAATAACATTGAAGCTTGATACAAAATCAGTGATTCCCAATTGAGGCTGAGGATAAAAGGTTGGATCGTTTGGAGGTAGGAATGTTTTTCTTCCACTGAAGAAGATAGTTGATCTTTCAAGTGACTATGTCCTGATACTGATGACCCGAGTGATGACCATAACATACTACTTCTCATACGCATTCTTCTTTGATTACAACAACAACAACAACAACAACAAATATGAACAATCCGTGTGATTATATCCTCATTATAAGATGGAAATTATCCTGGAAAATCGGAATACCATTACTAGCTACAGATATGAATATAATAGTGATATTTGTGTTTGTTATGTTGGTGGACGACCTGATTCTCATATTAGACGAGCTTTAGCTAGGATTCAATTTGAAAAAATTGGTGTTCGTTTTTTTTTTTTTCTTCATGTTATTTTGTCGGTTTTTCACAGCTCAAACGGCTACAGCTATCAACTTCAAACTTGTTTTCATTATGGTTCCTCATCTAACTTAGATCTGTAAAGTTTTGTGGCATTATCGGGTGGTAACTTTTATTTTCATGAATTTTAGAAATTTCAAAAATAGCCGTCAGAATAACACAGCGGAGAAAAAAATATATTTTCTAAAAATTGAAATTTTGCGTGAAGTTGAATTACATTTTGATACACATTTCTAGAAATTTTCAGCTTGATCGAGTCTGCCATTTTGAAGAAAAAACATAAAATGTGCTAAATTGGTACCACTCGAAGCAGTTTTTACCCATTTTTACCCATACTATTACTATCCGCTCGTCTAACAACGCATATATGACGTTTTCCTAGTCGATATACAATAGTGTATTTTTGAAGTGATAACACTTCCGCCTTGATTGTTGGCGGTTGAAACACCGTACCGTTATTGCCAAGATCGACGCCGCCAACTCTCGTGGCACGACGTATGTTTATACTTCCTCCCACGATCAATGACGTAGATGACACTAAATGAATGCCAAATTAGCGTTAAGTGTGACATGTGTGTGACGTGTTGAGTGGAAGATGGATATACGTGTGCGTGAGTGAGAGAGGAAATGAAGCGTCGAATTAAATGTGGTGTTGAAATAGAAGGCGGAAGACACGTAGTGTTAATTTTAAAATTCTTATTAATACCAACAGTTATTTTTGAAACTACTAATTGGAATACGTTTGCAATAGTAACTGATGTATTATGAATGAATAAGAAGTACGTTTGTTGACAAAAGATAATTGTCCCATAAAACTGTGAACCAAAATTTAATAAAATGGACGAAATTGTTATCGTTTGAGATAACTTATTAAATTCTCAGCTTAGTTAATATTGTTAACGTCAAAAACATGAAAATAGCTTTAAAATACAAACCATAACATTCCAAAAATATTTTTTTATGTCTCATTTGGATTTTCATACAGACTTAATAATGTGGTGACTGTTGATAAATCGATAAAATTTACGTAAATACATTCAAAAGTAAGCTAACTAATCATTTCTAATTGTGGTTTTATTAAATTTTTAATGTAAAAGTAAGCTAATAATTATTGAATTTTGATGTAAGATATGATAAACAGTTGCAAAAAATTACAATAGTTAAAAGACCACATTTTGAGCAGTAGCCTTATGTTTCTACTCACATCTCAATTACCGACTTTTTGCTACTTCGAATGTAACCAACAAGTGTGCACGCATGGCATACATGAAACATGTCATGAAGGAACATGAAGGGTAGACATGCGGCTTGCTGCTAACTTCACGAGCCCTAACTAAAGATTACCTAATAGTAAACGCTTTTTATAATTCGATGAGCGTTAGCTGAGAGTTTCCATCCCACTCCTACGGAGCTTTGTCTGTGTTTTTTTTTTTTCATTTTGTTTGTTTGTGCGCACTGCACAGGTTGCAGGGTTTGACCGATTGACATGAAACTTTTGTTTTATACGCAAACTCATCCAACTTAGAACTGTATAGTTTTGGGGTCAAATCGGTTGGACCATTTTTGAGAAACATCATTTCAAAGTTTCTAAAAACCCCATGAGATTAGGCTGGGCGAAAAAAATTGAAAAATAAAATCTCTCCAATATAATTCAAATTTTCCTCAAATGTGAACACAGAAATAATACACATTAATGAAAATTGACGTGTAATTCGGACCAGCCGTTTCGAAGAAAATAATTTAATACATATTTTTCATTTATAGAAAAGATAGAAATATTAGTGGAAAAATATTGCATTGTTAAATTCACGGCTTCCTAGATCCACTGGAATCGGATAAAGTTCATTTTATATAGTAGAAAAACGCCACATATGCGTTGTTAGACGAGCGAATAGTACTAGTATGGGTTTAAGTGGGTAAAAACTGCTTCGAGTGGTACCAATTTAGCACATTTTATGTCTTTTCTTTAAAATGGCTGACCCGATCCGAAGTAATATTATATTCTTTATATTCCTAAATACTTATTATTATTACATCAATATACTATGTTGTAGCAAATTAACTTCATAACAATATTATTTAGGAAATAAATAAAGACTGGTTATGTATACTGTGGCTGAACTGCTAGCTGTGACTGTTGTTCAAACAATGTATCTTGTAATTATGAAATATATCTATCTATAGAGAAGTATACTTCTCTATGGTCTATCCAACTCACCTACCCCAAAACATTCCAAGCTGATTCTATTCAGGGCGGATGGGGGCTCTATATGTACTCATGGGCTCTCCCAAGAGGGGGGGGGGGGGAGTTTTGTATATTTAAAATTCTTCTGTATTCAATTAATCTTGGATAATTTTTTTTTGATACAGCATGCTGTGGAAAAGATGAGTTTTTCAAAATCTCTGAGACTTGAAAATATGGAAAATTGATTGGAATTCAACCAATTTTTTACTTTTTCGATAATTATTTGTTCCTAAAAAATAAATTTAATTATGTGTCATAAAAATATTACAAATATCCTAAAATTACTACAATCTTCCTAAAATGCTCATATAACTAATTCTTGATATGCCTCATGAATCAAGAAAATCCTACACGATAAGGGGAGTTTTTTTCAAGCTCATGTTATTGAAGTGTGAAGGTTATATTCTCTTATATAGACATAGTACATACGTAGACATTTTCATTTAATTTTTCACACCGTAAAAAAACATAATTATACATTATCCCTTGATACCCGGGTGGTTAGAGGAGGTGAGGTAATATCCAGGAATCTCACCAGGGGCGGACTGGGCCATCTGGCAACCGGGCATTTTCCCGGTGGGCCGCCTCACTTAGGGCCGGCACTTATAGTTTATGCAAATATGAACTCATTGAAATAAACACGTAATAATTAGACGAGCTTTAGCGAGGATTCAATTTGACATACCATATTGATTTTTTTTTTCGTTTTTATGTTTTTTTGTCGGTTCTCCACAGGTCAAACGACTACAGCTATCAACTTCAAACTTTTTTTCAATATGGTTCCTCATCTAACTTAGATCTGTATAGATTTGTGGCAATGTTGGGGAGTAACTTTGTTTTTTATGAATTTTAGAAATTTCAAAAATACCCTTAGAATAACATGGCGGAGAAAAAAGAAAATATTTTTATTTTTCCAAAAAATGAAATTTTGCGTGAAGTTGAATTACATTTTGATACACATTTCTAAAAATTGTCAGCTTGATCGGGTCAGCCATTTTGAAGAAAAAACATGAAATGTGCTAAATTGGTACCACTCGAAGCAGTTTTTACTCATTTTTACCCATACTATTACTATCCGCTCGTCTAACAACGCATATGGCGTTTTCCTAGTATATTTGCAACACAACACTACAGTTCTTCAGAAAGTATGCAATGATACGATTGGTGTTCCTACGATACAGCATTCACAATAAACAGCAAAGCACAAAAAACATAAATAGTAATATAAGATAGTCAGTGGCGTAACTAGGAATTTTGGGCTATATATTATACGTTATGCTATACAACAGTACCCTGGGGCTGTTTGAAAAGATTTGCCAGTGCCGGAATATTTCCCCAGTCCGCCACTGAATCTTACCAGGGACTAGTGCGATGAGATTAAGATACCCCACTTTATCCCTTTCGAACCCCTCCAGGCGACATTGCCCCTGCCCCAAGGCCTCCAGCCAAGGGCAGACAGCGTATTGATTTATAGATGTAACACACCCGTACTGTAGGGATACTCTTGTCAAAGTGTGAACAAACTGAAACTATCAATAAGTATATCAAAAGTATATAAACATATATATATATATATATATATATATATATATATATATATATATATGAGAAAATGATTATATTTAGAGGTATTTTAGTCGTTTTATAAGTATTTATTATTTTATTAGAAGCTCAATATTTCGGCTGAACTATGCCAGCCTTTGTCAAGAGCAAAAATATTGAGCTTCTAATAAAATAATAAATACTTATAAAACGACTAAAATACCTCTAAATATAATCATTTTCTCATAATATGAGTCGTTCAAGCCTACGTGAAACCATATATATATATATATATATATATATATATATATATATATATATATATATATATACATATATACTAGGTCTTTCAAACTTTCACAGTTAGTATATGAATTGTCATACTTTTGAGAAAAGAACTGTATATTGATATACAAATATTAAAATTCAATGAATTATAGAAAAAACTACAGAATATTCAATCAATATGACACGTTCCCGAAACGTTAGATGTATAAATATACACATATTGATTGAATATTTATAGTTTTTTCTATAATTCATTGAGTTTTAATATTTTTATAGTACACAGTTACACAGTAGTACAAAGTATGACTTCATATATATATATATATATATATATATATATATATATATATATATATATATATATATATATATATATATATATATATATATATATATATATATATATATATTATTAATAAATTATGTGTAATGATAATAATAAATGTATTCTCTCTTATCTCTATTGTAATTTCTTCCGTCTTTTTTATGCCTAGTTATTTTTATGAAAATTTCAAGTTTCTTTCATCAATTTTTTCAAAACAATTATCTACCTCCTATTCACCAATAAGTCAGAGCCTATATCAGCCAGACACCTATATGTTATGAGATAAAAATGAAAATAGTGAATGCCCAGGAAAATATTTGTGTGAAAAAAGATTCGTATGCTCTGGGACCTGTGGAGCGCGCACAAACAACAAAATAAACAAACAAACAGAAAAACAAACAGAGAGAAATACCTAATTGGAAGTGTTCGCTATTGCTCATCAAAATATCTCTGCGGTTTTCGCAGAATTTGTTTTTTTTGTCAACTGTGCATTTCCAGTTATTTTTATTTTATATTTCACGATTAGTTCACGTATCAGTCGACTACTATAATATAGGAAAACCCAACAAGTATTTTTTGATCTTCACCGAATAAAAAAGTGGAAAACCCATTCAATTCAATATAAAATGACACAATCTATTTGAAAATACTGCTATTGAGAACATATTATAAGAAATAATTTAGAAATTTGATCCCAAGATAATGAATAATGAAGAAATGAAAGATTAGAAAAGCATGTTGAATTTAATTTGTGTATCATCAGGACTATAATAATGTATTTAATAGTTTCTATAATGATATTCACGAGAGATGAAGGTTACGATTGAATGTTTTCCCTATGATACAGCACTAACGCACGGGTGGTTTCGGTGTCCACCTTTGGAATACAACTATATATAAGCAGTAAGCACAATTAACAAATAGTCAACACCGAAAACGAATAGAAAATATATCTCTTATTGAATGAATATGTCTCTGCATAATTTTTCATTTTATATATTTTATTAGAAGAGCTTCAGCGAGGATTCAATTTGACATACTGAAAAAATTGGTGTTCGTTTTTTTTTTTGTTCGGTTCTCCACAGGTCAAACGGCTACAGCTATCAATTTAAAACTTTTTTCAATATGGTTCCTCATCTAACTTAGATCTGTATAGTTTTGTGGCATTATCGGGTGGTAACTTTTTTTGTATGAATTTTAGAAATTTCAAAAATACCCTTTAGAATAAGACAGCGGAAAAAAAGAAAATATTTTCATTTTCCAAAAGAATGAAATTCTGCGTGAAGTTGAATTACATTTCGATACACATTCTGGAAATTTTAAGCTTGATCGGGTCAGCTATTTTGAAGAAGAAACATAAAATGTGAAAATTGGTACCACTCGAAGCAGTTTTCACCCATTTTTACCCATACTATTACTATTCGCTCGTCTAACAACGCATATATGGCGTTTTCCTAGTTTTATTACATTTTAGTTCAGAGTACTGCACTCAAATTAATCGAAAATGTATGGAAATAATACAAAGCGCTGAATTTAATTTCCGCGAATAGCATTTGATCTCTTCGCGTGAGGTAGGGCTGAACTATTGTAATCCTACTTCTCTTTGGAAAATGATTTATATTTTCAATTCTATGATTTTGCTATTATTTTTTCGTCTTGTAATTTAACTTTTAACTTTATTAATATTTCACTACCCTATTTCATTCTACTTGTTTTTTTCAATAAATAATTAGAGTTAATGTGAATATAATTATTTTGAAAGTATACGAACTTTAATTTTATTGCATGTATTTACAGATAAAGCGACAACTAATGCCGATAAACGAACTAAAGGAAATCGAAGAGCGCCATTTATCTTATGACCGTTCTTGTCTTATGGAGTAACGCTTCCACAAGAAGTATCACCACGATGTAGTGATACCAACTTACTTCATTATAATATACAGAAGGTGTGCCGACTCAACCTTCCAATTGGAGAACGTCCGCCATCATAGAGGGCACATTTGCCTGTAGCGCAACTATCGCTTTTATATCGAACTATATTGAACAACAATGCTCAACAATGCTATACACGGCTCAGTAGAATTATTACGCTAAAGGTAGTACTATTGTTTTTCACGATAATGATAGATTTTATAAGTTCAATAATGTCACCGGTACCGTAGCCACTCAATATCATCTAGTTCACAAGAGAGTCCGCTAGGGTAGATGGGACCGTTGGCTCTGATCTGACGGCAAGCAAACAATAATGCCCTCCATGCTATTAGTATGGGAGTCGGCACACCTTCTTTATATTATGATGAAGTCTGTTGGTATCACTACATCGTGGTATCACTGTAGAGGTATACATTTTCATAAAATTACTTGAAATAGTGGTTTTAATTTATTCAGTATCTTCTTCGTGATTCACGGTTTTGTAGAATTGAGAGTAATAACCAATAACCAAAGAGTGTAAAGTTTTCGAGTATATTTAACCAAGGAGTGTAGGCCTAAAGTTTTCGAGTATATTTCATATAAGTCAAGGTATAGAGAGTTGTTGAGCGGATCTCGCTAATCTTACAATGCATATACTGCATTTGCCTTGGTGGTTATAGTAAAATAATTTCAAAAAGTTCATTCTTTAATTTTATTATTCTTTTCATTTTTTATTTATTTATGAATACATTTTCAATAACATGTCATCACATAGTAGTTATATTAGCATAAATGTGTAAAAACTTCAATATTATATTTTCATGTAGTCGAAATTTTGAACGAATAAATTTGTATATAATTTGAATATATTTCATTTATTGTTATGTATTTTGTTTTTCTCCTGCTCTACTGACATGCGGCTATATATCTATATCTAACGAGCAAAACTGCTATACCGCTCTTCTGGAATCAGTAAATCGGAAATGCTGATTCAACTTTGTGACGGGTAGCCAGCGTGGCTTTCCATAATCTTTTATCCTCGTCTTCGTCTTCCCTAGATATAAGAGAGGCTACGATCTCTCTCTCTCTCTCTCTCTCTCTCTCTCTCCCCCCTCTCTCTCTCTCTCTCATCACACTAGGTTTTGTTCCCAGCTCTCATTATCGTAATTGTTATACACTTCACGTATCATTATTTCACTGCCAGGGGAGATATGTCAAATGCTCAACACACAGGTGATGTTGAGTCGGTAATTAATGTCAACCCTGGACTGAGAGGAGGAGAGAGAGAAGAGTTGTGGTGGAGATAGGAGAGAGAGCGAGAGAGAGGGAGGGAGAGAGGGAAGGACGAGCGAGCGGGGAGGACAGAGGAGAGGAGAAGGTAGAGAGAGCGAAGAGAGGAGAGAGAGATTGAGAGATACGGAGAGGAGATGAGAGCGGAGAGGAGGGGGATAGCGAGAGAGAGGGAGAGAGAGGGAGAGAGAGAGAGAGGGAGGAGAGAGGAGAGAGAGAGAGAGAGTGAGAGAAAGAGAGACGAGAGAGTAGAGAGGTACAAACAGAGAGAGAGAGATGAGAGAGAGATAACTGATGCGAAACTTAAAATTTCACGATATGTCAACCAATAGGTAATTTGGTGATGAAAAGTGAGGAGAACATTTTGCTGAACATAATGATTGAAGGGGTTGTGGTAATGATAATTACATGCATCATGTTCTTGACTCTGTCTATCACCGTGGGGTTACAAGCGTTGTGGAATTCGTACCAACCTCAATGCATGATTAAAGCTTCAGCCTTCAATTTTATTCATGCAAATAATTACTTTATATTATATTCAACTGGCAAATCAGTTGGTAGCGCTTTGAGCTGTACGCTGTCAGTCATGTGACCATGGGTTCGATACCGCCCCTGGGCATCCATGCAGATTTCTTTTGTTTTCGTTCAATTGTTAAAATGAATGAAACCATGAGATCAACTCCTAGCCGCAACTTTTTGAGGGAAACTTTTTTTGAGAAACTGTGCAGCTAATACAAGACGTCAAAAATAAGAGAGAGGATTTTTTTGTAATCTCCACCTAACTATAGAGAGGGATTTTGTGATAGTATGTTCCATAAAAATTGAGATAGGTGTGTTTTTTGTCGGACCAGTGTTGTAAAAAAGTATTGTAAAATAGTACCTAATGTTATTTCCAATAATTTAGTCATGGAGATTTTTCAAGTCATTTTCAATTTACTCCACCCCCTCTCCCCCAAGCCCCGCAGGGGATTTTTTGAAATATGGAATTTTTTAAAGGGGGAGTTTTGGAGTCCAAAAATGGAACCATTATGGACTTTCCAAAGTTATTTTCAATTCGTTAATCATTATGGACAATTCGATGTTATTTTCGTGATATCTCCCAACAAAATATTTTATTGTGTGTTATTCGTAGATCATCATAATTATATAAGCTATATATATTTTTGAAGAAGGATAAATTATTGGTGGGGCGCAAATGTCGATTGGTGGGGCGCGCGCCCCCCATTGGACCCCCTAACGACGTCCCTGAGCTGTTGGTGGGTCGTTAAGCATAATTAATAAATAATGATTTTGTATAGTTGGGCCGGGGTTAAAACCATATAATGACACTCCATACCAACCGACCATACATTCACGTTCCCAATCAATGATAATTATCAGAGGCAGAGCATATAAAGTACAGCTGCCTTATCGGCTTTATGAACTAGAGAACACTGCATGGTATAACAGTAACCTCAATGAAACTACTACAACGATAGTACAACGATATTCAAATTCAATCCCGGATATTTATAGTAGTGACCATAAGCTTTATCAATTTCAAGTGGGAAATCAATTCCAGGATTTGAGAGTATACGAGCATAGACGATAGGCCTATATATATATATATATATATATATGTGTGAACGAAGGTTTCAGGGCCGCTGATGGATGGTAACGAAGTCTTTGCGGTAATCTGCCCTCTTGGAATGAGATGTGGTCCTAAAAAGGACCTGTAGTCTCTATGTAGTCTATATATATATATATATATATATATATATATATATATATATATATATATATTTCCGTTTGGAAGAAGAAGATCAAGATGATGAAACGATTGAAGATTTTTTCTCCTCACTGTGAATGTTTGAATTGTTTCTTACCCTGAAATTACTACCTTCATTCAAGATTTATTGTTTGTTAAATAAGTTATCATATTTTAATTATTCTTTGGGGTGGTAAGATCGCCCTCGTGGTGCCCCGTTCAAACGATCTAATCTTCCATCCTTAATTGGGGAACAATGATTTTGTATCAAGTTTCGATGTTATTAAAAAAAAAAAAAAAAAAGTTTTTATTGATACTCATATCAATAAAACTCAACGTTTCAGTTGTGTCACACAAAATGGATGTTGGATACACAAAATAAACGTGAATATTCAAAATATTTAATCAGAATGTCAAAAAAATAGAGTAAGCTGCATGAAGGCTCTGATTTTTTTCGGAGCGAGTAAATTCAACGGCAACTTGAAACAAGATTTGTTGTATACAAGCTACTGGACAATAGCTATCTACGATGGACACGCTCAACGTTGTGCTGGATCTATGAAACCGAGTACAATTATATAAGCCACCAAGATCGACTACTCAGGCATTCAACTAATTTGTAGGCGATCTAGGTGGCGATGTTTCAATTTTCATTGACTATACACAGGCCATCAGAGCTCTGTAGAGCCTGTAGCTAGCTTATATATGCGATCTAGGTGGCGTCGATGGAGTATCTAGATGGCGTCGAAAAGTCTCTTAAAGCACTGGAGATGATCGTCAGCTGGGAGAACATGGGAGAAGTCCAAGTTGCGTATCCATCGTAGAAAGACATCTCTTTGAATGATTAAGTTGTATCATTTTTTGATTCACGTTTTGTTTTTCTTAGTAATAATTCAAATTTTTCATTCAGAATTCAAAAATTAATTCTGTATTATAGTTCTAGTCTCGGTTCTTAGTTATTATCAATATAATGGAATAATTAAAACTAACCCTTTGTATTTATTTTGATTTAAAAAAAAATATGAATATTGAATAATTATTTGAATAAACTCATTCAACCAAGAAACTGCTTCAGAATCTGAAGTTAGTAAAAGGCTTGGGTTTGAGTCCCGCAGAAGGCATGAGATAAGGCATCTGCTCATTCGTCCCTCCAAATGACCTCTGTTGGTAGGGTAGATAAGCAATCAAATCTTCATCATTATTAGAAACTCGACTACGTTTCTGGAATTATAGTCAGAAACTGTATGCAACTTCACAATTTAAAATACTCAAAATAGGATGCAATAAAAGCCAACAACTGTAAACTTTCGTCTTCATAAACGTTCCTTTCAGAATAAAATAAAAGTTACGATTTTTTTTTCTTGCTTATATACATGGGTTATCTTGGAGTTATATGTAAATGAACTGTCAGCATATTTTACAGAGGAGCGGGAACTGGAATAACTGGACAATGTTTTGAATACCAAGTCCCGAATTCCAAGAAAGGTGCTGGAAATAGAAAACTGCCGAAATTAATCAAAATAAACAACACAAAATGAGCTGTAGCTTCCTAGAATCAGTCGCCTGAAATTCGCATGTATTTAAATTATCCCCCCCCCCCCACCCCCCACCCTTCCCTACTTTCCATAAAAAGACATCCAAAATGATTTTTTCAATGTTTTTTTTTCTTCATCACACAATTGGATGGAGAAAGAAGGTATCCATCTACCACCATAACAAAAACAAATAATCACTGGACAATAGTGTATAATGACGCCCTCGGTAGCTGAGTCAGCTGAGGCACCGCTTCAGAAACTGAAGCCACCATTGGGAGTGGGTTCGAGTCCCGCATTAGGCATGAGTTTTTGTAAACGTCCTTTCACTCATCACTTCATAATTTCATAATCACCTGCTCATTCGTACCCCCGTATAACCTAGCTGTTGGTGGGGTCGTTAAGCAAACAATAATCAATCGATGGTGTATATTATGTCATTGGTGCTAAAAATGTTATTCGCTGTGGATAGGACTCGTATTGGTTAACGTGAATTAAAATGAACAAAAATGTGTCGATATTGCGTATTTGAAGACAGATTGTAAAAGCAGTGGGGATTTTTCCCGGATGTATTGTCTATTTTCATCTAGAATCTTCCCGATTGACCTAGATTACAGCAGACAACTTACAAGATCTATTGCTTTTATGCTAACTTATTTATAGGATACAGTTGAGAATAGTTGAGTTTATTTTTGTAATAAAGTTGTGGAAAAAAAAATTGTTGAACTGGGAGAATAATCAGTATACACAGTCCTATTATTTTAAGCAAAGTTATTTTTGAGTAATTATATTCATTTCAGTCCTCACTAGACCCTTATAAAGCGTCAATGATTTTTTTTCAATAAAAGCTCATGCATTTAACTAAAAATCATTTCATTTTTCTCACATTTTCATTTTATTTCATCATTATAATTTTTATTTTATACTATTATTTCCAAGTAATTATTTTTATAAGAAAAAAAAGTAGGAGAGTGCCCAACGAAATGTTGATCATATATGAAATCACATATATATCTACAATTCAAAATTATATAAAATATATATATATATATATATATAATATATATATATATATATATATATATATATATATATATATATATATATATATATATATATATTTATTTTAAAAGTACAATTGTGTAACTCGTACACGGTGGCACAGTAAAACAACCACATCTGTTGATTAAATCAAATATCACATCAACAGCTTAATTAATTAGTATCCCCTCTTTCTCACTTTCACATTCCACAATTCTTCTCTTGAATTTACCCAGACCCGCTTCATTTATTACGTCCTCCTTCAAATCATTCCATTCAATTCCTGTCCTTATCAAAAACGAAAACCTGCGGACATCCCTTCTACATCTTTCAATTACTACCCTCTCCCCGTGATCACCTCTTATAGAACGCTCTGAACTTTGTTTCATAACTCTCTCCCCAAGCTCCTCCCAACCACCCTCTCCTTGGTACGTTCTATAAAAGTTGCATAGTCTGTCTATCCTTCTCCTTGCCTCGAGTGACAACCAGTTCAACTCCTTTACCATTTCTGATGGCCGCTCTAATTTATACTCTATTTCATCCCTTATATTGCGGACTCTCCTGAACCTCCTAACTCTACCCGTCACTCTTCTGGCAGCCAATCTCTGTACTCGTTCGACCTCTCGTATAACTCCCAATCTGTATGGATCCCAAACTGACGAAGCATACTCCACTATTGGACGAACAAGAGAAACATATGCTTTTTCACGAACCATGTACCCCGCTCCCCGCAACTGTCGCATGACAAAGTTATGTAATATGTATCTAGTAATATGTTATATTATTTTTATCCTCTATAAATAGACATTGTATAGGACACAGAAAATATCTATTATTATGTGAAAACTTATTATTTTAGCCGAAAGATATTTCAAATCTTACGTATAAATGATATTATGTAATCTTTTGTTACTTTGTTGACTGAGTGTTCGTGTTACCCGATCGACCGTCTCCCATGTACAATATAACCATGACGATCAGGTGTTTTTACATTTTGATAAGCCTTGTATAATGTATTCTCTTTCATTCAGTTTGATCGAAAGGAGAAATAAAAGCCCCTAAAGAGGTTTCTTCTTTTGACAACTATGCGAAGAGAATGAACAGTCGGGGCTTTTGTTTGTACCTTTCGGAGCATACCAGAAAAGACAGTGATTCAAGTTTATAGGCGCGCAAATTATCAGTTTTATCTGCGATCAAAAGCATGCGTACGGCGCCAAATCTAGGTGTTCAAGCTAACAAAATGGTTTACCTGGACATGAGTTCGAGTCCCGCTGTACTCATGTTTTTTTTATATCCTGCAACTTTTCGTTCGGTTATCCATTCATTATGCCCCGCTCATTCATACTATAGCTGTTGGTGGGGTCGTTAGGTTACATTGAAAAAGTAAAACAAGTTCGTGCATAACTCCGAAAATTCTTAATTTTCAAAATACTAGGAAAACGCCATATATGCGTTGTTAGACGAGCGGATAGTAATAGTATGGGTAAAAAATGGGTAAAAACTGCTTCGAGTGGCACCAATTTAGCACATTTTATGTTTTTTTTTTTCAAAATGGCTGACCCGATCAAGCTGAAAATTTCCAGAAATGTGTATCTAAATGTAGTTCAACTTCACGCAAAATTTCATCTTTCTGGAGTTTTCTTTTTTTTCCGCTGTGTTATTTTAATGGGTATTTTTGAAATTTCTAAAATTCATAAAAAAAAGTTACCACCCGATAATGCCACAAAACTATACAGATCCAAGTTAGATGAGGAACCATATTGGAAAAAAGTTTGAAGTTGATAGCTGTAGCCGTTTGATCTGTGGAGAACTGAAAAAAAAATAATAATAAAATATATAAAAACGAACACCATTTTTTTCCCGTATGTCAAATTGAATCCTCGCTAAAGCCCGTCTTATAACTTTACGTTTGATATTTTATAACATGATGAATATTTTCATATTAATAAAATATATGAAAAGAACGATTCTTCAAACAAATTCCCTGAGCTAGCTCTGTCCCACACGTAATTATGGTTTCGTTTTTATTATTTCTTCTTCAAGTTTACTCGAGCAACCATCGGAAGTTTTCGTTCTTCTGTGCACGTCTGTTTGTTGTAGCCATTTATTAGTGACGAGAGGCTGTTCTGGACCGGTAAGTTTCGCCCGTGGTTTCGCCAGTTCGCTCACGCGTGAGTATTCTCGAGGGATGGAAACGTATCAAAGTTTCCGAGAAAAGACCGATAGTATAGAGAACTTTCAAAAAGGATATGAGATAACAAAGTATATATAGAAATGGAATTATTTTTATAGACAGGATAAGGTTATATCTTTGAATCTTTGAATGTTTCAAATTTATATTTAAACTTTTTCAATCTATTTTTGGAACACGATCATAAAAATGACTGTAAAAGTAATGGATTATGATGGATGGAAAACACTTACAAAATTGAAAAGCACAAGAGTTCAAAGTTAAGATACTCTCGATAGAAAATAATAATAAAAAAAATCGAAATTATCAGTCTATAAATTGATTGATTTTTTTTGCTCAACGATTCCAGATCCACCAAAATCTAGGTTATGTATGGGCGAATAATGAATTGTGATGACTAGTGAAATGATAGGTTTACCGTTTACATAAACTTACATGCCTTATGCGGGACTCGAACCCACGCCCAAAGGTGACTTCGTAAAGCGGTGCTTTAGTGCTCGAGTTACGAAGGGCGCAGCCCAAGATCATGACAAATCAGAATATTGATTCATTACCTAAATGAAAATAGCATCACTTTATGTGATAAAACCAATCAAAAAAGTTATTTTCAAATTTTTAAACGATCGTTAATTTATAAATACATAAATTAATATTAAATATCAATTTATTTCAATAATAGGTAACTAGATAATTATATAACCATGCACTTTCTATAGTGATTTTTTTAAAAATGTATTCTTGTATGGCTTCTTTAGGTTGATATTTTCCGAAGTTTATCATTTTGGGCGGCCAGAAAATTACACAGATTACACAGATTTTGACATTGTAGCCTATAATTACAATTATATCACAATATATATTTGTTCACACAGATAAGACCGGAAATAAATAAAAGGGGAAGAAAAATAATCTATTCTCATAGCCTATGCATTTTTATTAGCCTATCAGATAACGATAACTTTCTTCCCAAATACAAGTACACCATACAGACTTTTAAATAGATGTAGGAAAATACATCTATATGAAAATAATACAGGGAAATACATGGGAAAATCAAACACTATGGTACACATATGTTCATTGTTTCACCTCAACTATACCTTCTTTATAGTTCAAAGAAACCTATCTCAATATTTATACAAGATTCTAAACCGCACAAGATAGTGGCGAGGGAGAAAGGGGATGGGTGGTGCATGTACTAAAACTAACAACATTTTCAACCTAAAGCCAACAGACTGCTTTTGGTTATTGTACATTTGTAAGTTGTAGTAAGTTTATACATACTAGCATAGACTAAAGATATTCTTTAGTCTATGATACTAGCAACCCACGTAGCAAGAATTATTGACTATACGTATAGAGTGAAAAAGGGAAAAGAAAAAGTATGAAGTATGAACCAATTGATACAGCTGTTTCGTACGCCTAACATAAGTTACCCCATTTCTGACATTTAATAAAATACCTTAACGGGGTGCTGGGTGCATGCACCCAGCACGGTGCTTATAAAAATAGAGAAATTCATCTTCACTAACTTTTTTTCTTCATCACGAACAAGTGTATTTGAATAAAAAGTATATCAAACCCAAGATAATTTTATGCTCTTTAATTATTACGACATTCTATTTCTGTGAATTCAATCAGTTTTAAGATAATACGTCAATAAATTGTATCACATTCTTGATATTTATTGACGTATTATATTAAAACTGGTTGAATTAACAGAAATAGAATGTCATAATAATTAAAGAGCATAAAATTATCTTGGGTTTGATATACTTTTTATTCAAATACACTTGTTCGTCATGAAGAAAAAAAGTTAGTGAAGATGAATTTCCTCTATTTTTTTAAGCACCGTGCATTTGAAGGATTTTAATATATTTTGAATATTGAAATAACTCTCTAATTAACTACCTCATTCATGTAATTATAATTTCCAATAAATATAACGACAGAATTGCATTTGGAAGACGACATTTTCACCGTGGGTATAGCATGAGGGTTTATTCTTTCATTCTTGGAATGGCTATAACTACAGGAGTTTGGAATTTTATTTGTACATTATAATGATGAAAATAATCTTACAGAAACATCCTCAGCTGAATTATTACATAGCAAACTTTTCATTATTATTTAAAGTTTGAATAATTAATCAAGATCACTCGGTGACAATTTCATACAAAATATGTTTTTGTCATGTCTAAGTCAACTCCTTAGAAAAGAGAAATAACGAATACGGCATATATATAGGCCTACACTTCGATGAATAGTAATTGTTAAAATGTAATTGCCATTCTATACAAAAAGGGGTGGTTTCTATGAAAAAGAAAATTACATAGAATTTTCTGGATATAAAATAAAATATTCAAACTCGATTAAATGTGAAAATCTATAGACGAGTGGCTGGAATATTCCAGGAAATATTTTTTTTTCAGTTTGTAACAATTTCATTGTGAAAGGTACAACAGAATAATCCCGAGAAATACGCAATTCCAAATGAATTGTTACATACAAATAAACAGTCAACATCAAACAGAATTGTTTATGAGTATTCTTTGTTAGACGAGCTTTAGCGAGGATTCAATTTGACATACTGAAAAAAATTGGTGTTGTTTTTTTTTTTTTTTTTTTTTTTTTTTTTTTTTTTTTCGGTTCTCCACTGGTCAAACGGCTAAAGCTTTCAACTTCAAACTTTTTTTTCAATATGGTTCCTCATCTAACTTAGATCTGTATAGTTTTGTGGCATTATCGGGGCGTAACTTTTTTTTTATGAATTTTAGATATTTCAAAAATATCCATTATAATAACATGACGGAAAAAAAGGAAAATATTTCTATTTTCCAAAAAATTAAAATTTCGCGTGAAGTTGAATTACATTTTGATACACATTTCGAAAAAATTTCAGTTCGATCGGGTCAGCCATTTTGAAGAAAAAACATAAAATGTGCTAAATTGGTACCACTCGAAGCAGTTTTTACCCATACTATTACTATTCGCTCGTCTAAAAACGCATATATGGCGTTTTCCTAGTAATAAATAAAATACAGATATATTTTACAAAAGCTTGTA
The DNA here is from genome assembly GCA_907164805.1 of Brachyptera putata. NCBI lineage: Eukaryota > Metazoa > Arthropoda > Insecta > Plecoptera > Taeniopterygidae > Brachyptera > Brachyptera putata. The sequence goes on from OU015469.1 coordinate 8,015,853, forward strand.
TTATATATTTACGTCATATTTTTGAGGTTTCTTGGATGTAATTATGATTCTACTTGACGACTTGATAACTTCTTTCAAATTGTTTCGCAGAAAATAACATTTAATTGTCGTTTACATAAAAAATCTAAAAATAATCATAATATTAATTTTTTATATATAAATTATGTTATATAAAAGCGAAAAGCCTTCATTCTCATTGTCAACCTAATAATAATTGTATTATAATGACCCCACTAATGATATCTCATTGATAATTCGTTTTTTATTCGTAATTTGCTTAAAACGAACGGAAGTACGTACTTAGTTTTTGTCATGCAATTAGATTTTGACAGGAAGTTCTCTCTCGTTTCAGTCGACTATACTTGGAAGTCATTGAAAGTTTCGAACGGCCGTTCTGTGTCCACTTCAACTATGATATTCGGAGGTTTCGAGCCATCAATGATGGTGTCACATGGAAAATATTATTCATATTATTGTACTCGTTATATAAATTAGGCTAATGATACGTTTATGTGAATTTGTGTCTGTTTTTTAATTGATCCGCGGGGATAATTTTTACGGAAGAAAAATATGTAATTAAAATGAATACAGATTATTTTGTAATTTACATAACCTATATTTTAAATCGTTATGTGAATTATATGACATCGTGGTGAGCCGGAAGGTAAATCATTGCGATAGTATCTGCTCTAAAATAAAATGTACCCCACTTCGCTTGTCCAAAATATCATTTTGGACAGAAAAATATTCGTTATATTATAATGTTCCGTTAATTTCGATAAGTGAAATAAGTAACTTTGGATAAGGAAGACAGAAATTGGGATGGGAAAGGTCAAGTAATTGTATTTTCATTATTACTGTCGAAATCTCTCTACAACACTCACAATACTCCAACTATAAATAGCAACTAATAAGTTCAGAAATTATTAACTATTCATCATATCAATAGACTAGGGAAAAAATCCATCTGCTTATTGATAATTTTCGTCGTTTTCAGCGATCCTTCTGAGTTTTTCTTTCTTATTCAAAATGAATTATTAAAAATGATATAATAAAATTATATTCACATATTTATAATAACGCATCATCTATGAAAAAGTATCAAAATCTCGTTAGCGGACTGTATGAAAGACGTTATGAAAGTTTCAAAGGAAGTTCGATCTAAAATTCTTCCAACTTCTTACAGTGATTCAATCAAGTGTATTTATCTTTTTTTTTTGTATTTTTGAACCACAATATAAGTAATATAGCAATTGGTTGCAATTTAAAAAAAATCCGTCTCTCTCTCAATTACGTTTAATGATTAAAAACAAACTTTTCACTCCAACGAGTTGCCTTGGTCTTATAACCGCGCCGTATAACATACTAGATAAATGTCTTTATGGTACGCCATCTTTGAGAGGGTCATTTCCGTGAACTCTATCTCAACTGTGACAATAAAGCGTCTTGAGTTGGTTGACGATAAAATGCGTACTTGACCTCCCCCCCTCCCACTCACCCATGAACTCGACCCTTCACACCCCCCCCCCCCCCCCCCCCCCCCCCCCCCCCCCCCCCCCCCCCCCCCCCCCCCCCCCCCCCCCCCCCCCCCCCCCCCCCACCCCCCCCCCCCCCCCCCCCCCCCCCCCCCCCCCCCCCCCCCCCCCCCCCCCCCCCCCCCCCCACCCCCCCCCACCCCCCCCCCCCCCCCCCCCCCCCCCCCCCCCCCCCCCCCCCCCCCCCCCCCCCCCCCCCCCCCCCCCCCCCCCCCCCCCCCCCCCCCCCCCCCCCCCCCCCCCCCCCCCCCCCCCCCCCCCCCCCCCCCCCCCCCCCCCCCCCCCCCCCCCCCCCCCCCCCCCCCCCCCCCCCCCCCCCCCCCCCCCCCCCCCCCCCCCCCCCCCCCCCCCCCCCCCCCCCCCCCCCCCCCCCCCCCCCCCCCCCCCCCCCCCCCCCCCCCCCCCCCCCCCCCCCCCCCCCCTCCCCCCCCCCCCCCCCCCCCCCCCCCCCCCCCCCCCCCCCCCCCCCCCCCCCCCCCCCCCCCCCCCCCCCCCCCCCCCCCCCCGCCCCCCCCCCCCCCCCCCCCCCCCCCCCCCCCCCCCCCCCCCCCCCCCCCCCCCCCCCCCCCCCCCCCCCCCCCCCCCCCCCCCCCCCCCCCCCCCCCCCCCCCCCCCCCCCCCCCCCCCCCCCCCCCCCCCCCCCCCCCCCCCCCCCCCCCCCCCCCCCCCCCCCCCCCCCCCCCCCCCCCCCCCCCCCTCACCCGCTCCCTACACACTTCTATTCCCATAACATTTCCGTTGTTAAAAACATCTCACATGTCAATTCCAAGTCTAATAAAAAAAAACGTAGTTTTATCTTGTCTAAAGTATATATCTTTTTTTTTGTTACTCGTAGAAATACTTTCCCATTTACTCTTTTCACCGGTTCGTGTTCTTGGAAGTGAAATCGGTTGACAATACTGTTGTTAATTAAGAGAATAGACATGAACGTGAACATAAGGGAGGACAGTAACAACTGTTACAAGGGTGGAAATGATTCCTTCACACACCAGTGACAAAAGCAATTTGTACGAGAATGTTATTAGAGATAAATACAGAACGGTTTATTTACTTTTTGTTAATGAATCCTGATTGTTCACCAGAGCATTAATTGAGTTCACTCTTCCATGATCTCCATCCGACAGAGTTACTGAATTACTTACATTTTAGTAGCACTGAATTGAATATATATATATATATATATATATATATATATATATATATATATATATTTTCTCAATAATTAGTTTATTGTATAAAAATTGTATTGTTGCCGCCCTCGTTGGCTTCACGCACTGCTTCAAATGCTGAAGTCACCGTTGGGCGTGGGTTCGAATCCCGCATAATGTATGGGTTTTTGTAAACGTCCTTTTACTCATCATCACTCCATAGTTTCATAATCACCGGCTCATTCGTACCCCCGTATAACCTAGCTGTTGGTGGGGTCGTTAAGCAAACAATACTCAATCAATTGTATTGTTGTATTCCTCACAGAGAGTCAACTAGATAAGTTCATATGTATAAGAGTGGATTATGATTTTTATTACAATATCAACATTTGACACAAAGGCATTGCTTATTCTGGGCAGGCACCACATCCACAAAAGCGATCACACCACCAAAATAGAATATCATAAAAAAATAATCTTTTAACTCATCATCTCATAATCTCGTATATCTTTCACCGACGCCAATAGATCGTATAGTCATCAGTAGGCCTACAGTGCGTCGTTAAACCCAATATAAATAAAATACGCATTCAATGATTTTGAAAATATGTGACCATAATCTAATTATGTAATAGGCCTAGGCTATGTAAGTGTAATATGTATAACTATGTAGACATATATATATATATATATATATATATATATATATATTATATATATATATATATATATAGATATATATATATATATATATATATATATATATATATATATATATATATATATATATTATATAGTATATACATATAGTTCTGGAAAAATCGATATTTAGATTTTGTATGATACATCATTATAACTGACATATAGCCTATCTGTCACTGAACGTACAAATGGCATTTTCTCTAGAAACAAATAAATGGATGGGGTGACAAAATCTCCTGGAACCGGGTTACTCAGAACTGGATAATTTTTTTATTATTTCAATGTTTACTCATAATTATTTGTCGATGTTGTTTTAGACATGTCACTCATTTCACTGGAACGCCAATTTCCTTGAAAAATAAATAAAACCTTTGTGATTATTGTGGAAATGATGTTTTCCTGTAATTATTATGATTACAGTTCAATTCTTGTTCCAGAGAATATTGTCAACCAAATAGTTTTATCAGAAGATATCTGATTTCATAAAATATTTACCGTCGTTAAATAGGCTATACATAACTGGTGGTATTTAGAAAAATTTAGAAATTTTTTATTTTTAATTAGCAGATGATAAGGATCTCATCACGTCAGTTTAATTGTCATTCACTCATTCGTACCCCCATATAACCTAGCTGTAAGCAGGGAGTAGGTATAAGTGCGGACAATAATCGTATGACCCCTCTGATAATATGATAATCGCTGATAATCGATGATAATCGCTTTCCCCCTTTCAAATTACCAGGCATCGCCACTGATAATGACAATAAAAGACAAACATTTTCAGATCGTGTATTGTCTTGATGACCCCAGAAACATTATAAGACAGTTTTAAAATGAGATAGATATAAGATACCTTGTATCTCAGATAAAGGATGAAGGTTGTCAATCTGCTGAATATTTTGGTTTTTGGTTTTTCAATTTTTCACAAATTTTGGTGATTACATAATCTCTCTGTAACTTGGAGAATAATTTCATAGTTTGTCAACATAACAAAATATGCATAGACCGGCATAAACCAACCAATAGGTCAAGAGATGAAAATTCAGAAAAAATAGCACACACACATATATATATATATATATATATATATATATATATATATATATATATATATATATATATATATATATATATATATATAAACAGATTATATATATAATATATATATATATATATATATATATATATATATATATATATATATATATATATATATATATGATACACTATTATGTGATATCACATGTAATCTAATGTAATACTTATGACCTGCCGCCCTCGGTAGCTCAGTCAGCTGAGGCACGCTTCACAAACTGAAATCACAGTTGGGCGTGGGTTCGGGTCCCGCATAAGGCATTGGTTTTTGTAAACATCCTTTCATTTCATAGTTTCATAATCACCTGCTCATTCATACCCCCGTATAACCTAGCTGTTGGTGGGGTCGTTGAGCAAACAATAATCATCATCACTAATGACCTACGTATAAAAAATATCGTAATTCATTTTTTCAACGAATTCACTTTTCAAGATTCCACCTATGATTAGTCAGTCACATGATGTTTTCGTAGTAATAAATATATACCATTGGGGTGGCTTCTCTCCCGGAACTACGCTACCCGGAAACGAATTATTATTTCATTTATTTTCATTTTTACGTTATAATTATTAGTCAATGTTTGTTAGACATGTCACTCATTCCTTGGAAGGGAAAAATAAATTTATTCCAACATTTCCGATGTTGCTCGTATATAATGACGTTTTTTCTACGAGAATTATCGATGAAAATATTTTCCTTGAAGTCATTCATAACATATTTATGATATTGCAAGAAAAAGTGTATTTTCTATTTCGATACGTTTTTCCACGAAATATCAATTTGTCGAGAAACTTTCCGGCCATTAAAAATGTATCAATAAGATATTTTGTTCGGTTGGTTTAACAGTTTGATCAATAACGGTTGAAGTACTAATGACTCTTGGAAGCGATAGTCGGATTAGTGTTCAATTGAATCTAGCCATACGTTTTATAAAACATAATTCTATAAATTATAAATTATAATTATAAAACATAAATCTGAAGTTGAAAGATATTTTAATTGTTATCGAACCAATATGTTGCTATCAGTTCGAATAGAAATAAACATTTTTTTTTTTCAGTATTCATCTCTTGTTGGGAATTAAGCGTGAAATCTCAAATAATTAATGCATTTTATGAACGCTCTAAATTGAATCAATCTAATTCATATATATTTTTGTATAATAATAATTATTCATTTTTTTTTAATGTTACTTGAGATGTTTGCAGATTATTTCTATTCAATGTGGTTTTTCTTGAGGGAATTTTGAAATTTCAGCGTTTGATGCTTTGATGGCTAACTTGATGCTCAAACTAAAAACTACAAGTATTCTAAAACATCACAGTGAAATGAAGTATCTCCAAATCAAAGAATGCTGTGTATCTTCAAGATACATACTAGTTAACTTCAAAAAGATAAATTATTTAAAAAATTTAATATTTTATCACACAAAATCTCCAAATTTCTAGGAAATTTATACAAATTTCATGAATTCATTCATGATTTCAATTCAACTTCAATGTTATGAAAGTATGTATGTTGACATAATTCGCGAAACATTTTAAATAGTTTTATATCAAACATTTATATTCCTGTCTCTTCATCACTTCAAAACCTTTTATCGATATTGTCCCTCGTGAAAACTTGATTGTATTTCATAGCACATATTCCACGGATTTATAACTTGAACAACTATTCGTTCCACCATACACTCATCCTCTCATCAACAGAAAATATTGCGTTTCTCTAATATATCCAATTCCGAGAAACCACCTGTACACTATAGAGAGAAGTGAAACAACCATTAAAGCCCACAGCCATCATAAAACAATTTCAACAGAAAACCTTTTATTAGATTACAAGAATAGGGCATTTATGTCCTTACTTCGAATCTCTCGTCAATCACGGTTGGTCAATTCGTTAAACAATACACATCATCATCAATGTACACCAGTGAATAAAACAAAAATTTCATTTTTATCATTTGTAAAATATGCACTTTTTTAATACCACTATATTACTGTCAGCCATTAAATTAAATTCTCGTTAAATTTAAATAGTTACATCTTCTACGAATTCATTACCAGACTATCACAACTTATATTTCTTATTGTTATTAATAATAAATTAGTACAAGTATCCGTTATATACATGACAATCATTATTCTTAATAAACGCAATTGTTGTGATACTTGAATTCACAAACAAATGAGTCTCGAAACAGTCGCGCGCTATGGGTGAGAGATAGGGGAAACTGTCGCTCGGTACATTCGTTTTCTTGGATACAAGTATAGATGGAGAAGCTTTTAGTCTGCCTGCATGGATGAAGATTAATTAAATTTCTTAGAATAACAATTATAGGCTTAAATATTTTAACTTTCACGATTGTAATGTTTTTAAGAATGCCGAACAATGGCCGACGATCTCACTCGATTGTACTTGCTTGTACTCTGTGAATGATTTTAAGTGGAATTAAGCCTAATTAATCATTTAATCAATGAAGAATGTATACAATGGATGGAATAAAAAACCTTTCAAGTTGGTTTCGTCTTGAGTGGCAACATGATGGTCACGATTAATTGTAGGTTAAAACAAAACGATGGTGGATTTGAATGTGGCTTTGGATAGTGTTAATCGCGTTGTACATTAATGGTTGATATCTTGTGGAATTCCAAGTGTATAGTTATAGTTATACTCAGGGCCGGCCCGTGGGCTGGGCGACCTGGGCGGCTGCCCAGGGCGCAATATTTCCAGGGGCGCAAAAAGATCCTGGCGTTTAAATGGCGGAATACGTTCTTGAATTATATATGAATTAAATACGACTATCGATTTGAATAATCTCTCCACATCAATAGAAGATTATAGTTGCTTAGTGCGAACTAGCGCTATCTAGGACGTTTTCCACATTACGTTCACACTAAAGAATCCATGACTTACAGAAATTTCGTGTAGTTCTCAAAACTCATAGAGTCGTATATAAAAAGAGAACATTTCAAAATTTCCCCGCGGGGCTTCATACCTTCTTCACTGGCATTCACTTTCACTATGCACACATAGTTTGGGGGCTCACAATTGAGTCCTTGCCCGGGGTATGGGACTCTGTAGTAACAGTACCTGTGATTGCAAAATATCAGTTAGACATATCTAGTTCTATTAAAAAATTTATTTGGACATCTAAATCTCATCTGAAACACGTTAAACCATATTAAAAAAAGTGTAATTTTTTTAAAATCCCTGGGGGGCCAGAAGGGGGCCTTCCCCCCCGCGGGTCGCCGGCTTCGCATCAACGGGCCTTTGCACCACTGTTCGTATATGACATTTTCTTTTCCACTAATATCCCCTGCCCCCTTCCATCACCATCGCGATCGGCAAACTAGGATCGCGTATCGTCTCAAGCTTCGCCCTCGAATTTATAAAATCTACTCATATGTCGCCCAGGGCGCAAAAACATCACGAGCCGGCCCTGGTTATACTAGGAAAACGCCTTATGCGTTGTTAGACGAGCGGATAGTTATGGGTAAAAATGGGTAAAAACTGCTTCGAGTGATACCAATTGAGCACATTTTATGTTTTTTCTTCAAAATGGCTGACCCGATCAAGCTGAACATTTCCAGAAATGCGTATCAAAATGTAATTTAACTTCATGCAACAGTTCATTTTTTTTTGGAAAATAATAACATTTTCTTTTTTTTCCGCTGTGTTATTCTAATGGGTATTTTTGAAATTTCTGAAAGTCATAAACAAAAAGTTACCACCCGATGCCACAAAACTATACAGAATTAAGTTAGATGAGGAACCATATTGAAAAAAAGTTTGAAGTTGATAGCTGTAGCCGTTTGACCTGTGGAGAACCGACAAAACACATAAAAAAAAAAAAAAAACATGAAAAAATCATAAAACTAACACCAATTTTTGTCAGTACCGGTATGTCAAATTGAATCCTCGCTAGAGCTCGTCTAATAATTAATATTTCAATGTTCAAAAAATAGCCTGCTTGATGTCGAGATACTCAAAATTTAGATGTTTATTTTCATTTCGAATGTAATGCGAAATTAGTAAATTCTAATCAAAATTTTGAAAGATGTAAAATTTTGTCTATTCATTACGGCTCTGCCAAGCTACATTCAAACTCTACACGTATTTATATAGGAAATATATTGTATAATTTGGATGACACCAAATTGATTATAAACCAATATTTCCTTTTCTAGAGAAAACACATTCAAATATAATACGTATATATGAAGCTGAACTTTGAATTGCTGCCCTTGTAATGATGTCAAGTTGTCGACTAAAAAAGTCAAAAAATGAAATCATTATAATTAAAAACTCGTATTCGTCTATACCTTATGTATACGCGTCCAAGAAACAGCTGCAGTATCGTAGAACATTATTACTGTATTTATCGACACAAAAAGACAACTTTCATATTACTAAAAAAATCCACAATTTCTTCTTTATAAGCCAATAGTTTTCACTGTACTGACTTATTACTGGAACCGGATCGGTATAATCAGACATTTTGTATTTTGATAACCTTCCCCTCCCCTTTATCATCCAGATATAATTCTCGCAACTGAAACTTGATTGCTTATGTGGAATTCCATATCGATAGCAACTAGAGGGACAAAATATAATATTTGATAAATAATAGCATATCCGTCTTTTGATAGAACCATTTCCGTCCTACATAATTACAATAACACAATTACATAATTAAAATTACATTACATACTCAATACTCAACCATCAACGTTATGAAAAAATAATTAAAATATATTTTCCTCATTTGAAAAACAGTTGAATAGCTTATTTTCAGATAGTAAAAACTTATATACAACACAAATGATGAATATAGTATGCCAGCTAAAACTAAGTAACTATACAAGGGATATATATAAACCTTCAATCCATAAAGAGCTGTATATAAGGAAAGCAGTGACTTCATAATTTCAAAATCAATATGTGTACAAAGTCGGGTACATTTGATATACATATTTCGCTCATCGTACAACGTAGCCTATATATATGCTGCATATTCCTGGTTCAATAATATATTGTTCCAATTTATACAATATTATTTATAAATATATATATATTATATATATATATATATATATATATATATATATATATATATATATATATATAATATATTATATATATATATATATATATATATATATATATATATATAATTTAATATAATATATATATATAATATCTATATATTATATAGATCTTTCAAACTTCTACAGTTAGTATAAACTATAATTTTTAAAATAATGTATTTTTTGATATCATTCACAGTATT
>OU015469.1:8026126-8051034 GCA_907164805.1 Brachyptera putata
GTCAGCACACAAAAGCTCTAACAAACATAAATTCAGAATTTCGTCCAATTCCCAAACCGTAGAATCGCATTTAAAAAGATAAATTCACAAAAATTTCCCTGCGGGGCTTGATTCCTCCCTCACTCGCATTCACTTTCACTATGCGCATATAGTTTTTGGGGCTCATAATTTAGTCCTTGCCCGTGGCGCTAAATGAGCCAGACTGACCCTGCAGGTACATAACTATGTTTGGCAAATATCAGTTGGGCACATCTAGTTCTTCAAAACAATTAATTTTGTCATCTAAATCTTATCTGAAACACGTTAAATCGTGTTAAAAAAGGGTAATTTAAAAAAATTCCCTGCGGGGCCAGAGGGGGTCCTTCCCCATTGCCCCCCGCGGGTCGCATGCTTCGCGTTAACTGGCCTTTGTACAACTGTTCTTATATGGCATTTTCTTTTCCAAACTGAGATCCCTCCCTCCCCATCTTGGTATTCTCAGTATTTTGTCCTTCTATCCTGAAAAATACCCAAATGTTATTGAATGTGTGGCACCCCATACTTCCTTCCTCCGCGGGTCGCAATTTTTGAGCTTGCCCCCCCCTACTTTGAAAACGTTCCGACGCCCCTGTATATATATATATATTAGATCTTTCAAACTTTCACAGTTAATATTATGAATTCATTCTTCTGAGAAATGAACTGTATATTGATATACACATATTTAAACTCAATGAATTATAGAAAAAACAATAAAATATTCAATTAATATGTGTATATTTATTTGTATATCAGTTCACAGTTCATTTCTCAAAAGAATGAATTCATATATATAAATCCATATTATATTTCCATTCTATGAATAGAGACGAGTTCATTAACTATTCGCGATTATTTATCTTCTTCTTTACTGTGAACAAGGAGCTAAGGGTAACTCAAGTTCTTCTCAGAATCACTCTGTTGGTTCACTTGGTTCAGTTTGATAATCAATCGATGTGCAATCAACTGGTATACGAAGCAACAGGCAAGAGGTGTCGGTTATTAGTAATTGGATGTTCATTTGCATAAAACTGATACACACAAGTCGAATCAAGGAGTTTATTATATGTTTGATAATAAAGTGTTACCTAGAATTTACTCTGTACACATCTGCATAGCCTCAGGGTTAATTGGATGTGAACATTTATGTACTGTGTATCAAGATATATGACTTTCGTTTAACTGGAGTCAAAGGCCATCCATTGTTGTAATGGAGTTCGATTTTTGAATAATAACTGAATATAACTAGAATGTGAAGAATAATTTATGGTAAAGATGGGGTTGTCTTGTTGGATGAGCGATGGAGATTTGTCTGTGTTTTTTTTAGGGGATGTGTAAGCACTGCACAGTTCGCACGGTTTGCCTGATCGACATGCAGGCTTATCTGGATATGCGGGGAAGTTTCAGTTTTTGAAATCGGTTGAACCACCTCTGAGAAACATCACGCATTTTCGAAAAACCCCTAAGATTAAGTCGGGCAGAAAAATGTCGAACATAAATTCTTTTCGAAAAGCTTCAAATTTGTACTGAACGTAATACGGAAGTACAATTGAGATCGGATCAGCTGTTTTGAAGATATTAATTCTTCATTTATTTTTCTATTTCTTTATTCCTTTACAGATTCATCCATCCATATTCTTTCATTTGTTTTAATGTCCAAATGTTAACCATAATCTATGTATTTTTTTATACGGAATTATTGTATGGTATCCCATCTTAGTCATAAACATATTAAAATTAAAAATCTCTTGTAAGGTCAGCTTATATGTTCCTAGAATTTATTCACATTTATCACACATGCATTTTACAGTGTGTACTGAATGCACATTGCACTTGTATGCATCAGTCCCATGACCTAGGAAACATATTCATACTTCATGAAAGCATTGATTTTATAATTTATTCAGCAAGGACGTATGGCTGCTGCATGGTGTATGATGTACACACATGGTTTCCATGAAGCACCATTATTATTCCTTGGTGCATTTACTGGCAGGATGACAATAAACATTTAATAACTTCTTAATGGCTTCTTTTAATAACAATATTTCTCTCTCTTCTTTCTCACTTCCTCTCTCTCTCTCCCCCCCCTCTCTCTCTCTCTCTCTCTCTCTCTCTCTCTGTCTCTCTCTCTCTGTCTCTCTCTCTTTCTTTCCCCCTTTCTCTATTTCTCTCTCTCTCTCTCTCTCTCTCTCTCTCTCTCTCTCTCTCTTTCTTTCCCCCTTTCTCTATTCCTCTCTCTCTCTCTCTCTCTCTCTCTCTCTCTCTCTCTCTCTCTCTCTCTCTCTCTCTCTCCCTGTCTCTCCCTCACACCCTCTCTCTCTCCCTCTCACCCTCTCTCTCTCTCTCTCTCTCTCTCTCTCTCTCTCTCTCTCTCTCTATCTCTCTCTCTCTCTCTCTCTCTCACTCACTCTCTCTCTTTCTATTTGTTCTCAGATTTATGTGTATATAGTTGAATTATTTATTCAGAACGCGATTAGTATAATGAGAATGACATTCTGATACGCAATTTGTAGTGATGTATTAATTATTCAAATTAAAGCTATTAAACAAAGTGTGTTTATAATTTCTAGTCAGTAAGAGAATGTGGCAAGACTGTTATATCACTGGTCGTCTTATAGTTACACGTGTAGTCATGGGCGTCGGCAGGAAGAAATTTAAGGGGGGGCAAAATATCCCAAATTCGAAAATGCACAAGTCCCAATGGGAGTAGGGGAGAGGGCTCCCCAAGGGGATTTTGTGAAATTCCATCGTTTTATGGTGTTTTGGGAGGTTTTGTGACTATTTAATCAGCTCTTGATTTTCAAAGAGAAAGAAGACACATAATGTTGAATTGGTTGAATTCTATGCAAGTAGTTCATCCTATTCATTGTTTTAAATATGTCATCATACAAAATAGCCAAAATGAGTTATTATAATCTGATTGGTCTGTATGATACCCAATATCGACATTTCCAGGAATTAAGAATAGCCCAATAAATCACATTCGTCAGTCGGCGAAAGCATAGCCTTGCCTACCCCCCCCCCCCCCCCCCCCCCCATCACATCAGACTCATGACCACCCGCGTACCAAGACATGTTTGAAATATGTCACGGGTACAGTCGGCACTTACAAACTTTCGAAAAACATCATTGTTTAAAAAAAACAATTTCAATTTTTCAAATAAATTTCTGCCTGGTCCAGTGCACCCCCTTGCCCCCCCCCCCCCCCCCCCCCCCCTTCCGACGCCCATGCGTGTAGTTATTTTATTCGGTATCATAATCTGAGGAATATGTAGGCCTATCGGCAAATAAAAATAAAACATCTTTTTATGAAGGTTGATACATGTTGGAACTGAGATGATTATTCTATTCAAAAAAGTTAATTATAATAAGAATAAGATTATTATTAATTCTTATATATTCTATATTACTATATTATTATAATAATTCAAAATTCACAAAGTTATAATAAGGAGAGAGCAAGGAAAAAATAACAATCTATAACTTTATTAGGTATGTTTGATTGTAATTTCATGATAGTAATCATTACCACCTGTATTAAGAACAATCTGTAAGGAGTAAATAAAATAATAATTAGATGGTAACAAGATGTACAGCATTTCATTAACCAAGTTACGTGGAAAAAAAATATAATATTTATAAAAGTTACAATAGTAACTATAATACAATTCCAATGTATACTATTGATTTAAAAATTTGAGTGTGAAGAAAAATGTGTAGGCCTATTATACTTTTTTTTTTAATGCTGTTCACCGACCCCACCAACAGATGGGTTATACGGGGGTTTTATTATTTCGTTTTCTTTTCAAGTTATATTTCGTTATTTATCCTTAATTGTTCTTAGTATTTTTTTTTCATCAAATAACAATCGAGAACATATTCTAAACATCCCTGAATATTTCACATTTTTCAGACTTAATTATTTAAAAAACTGACTACTATGAATTAGTACACACTTTTACATTTTTGTCACTTTTATTTATCACTCTATTTTCATATAATTTACATTTTTTAATCAGAGACAAAAAATTCCACGTAATTCTTAATTAAAAATGTATTAGCCTTCATTATTACTGCCTTTTCTAGGCGTAGATATACACTTCAATTCAAACTAACTGTTAGTATAAATAACGGTGTAGCCTGATAGCTTTTCACTGTACTTATTTCCATCTATTTGCATAGGTCATAGACTCTCTCTCTCTCTCTCTCTCTCTCTCTCTCTCTTTCTCTCTCTCTCTCTCTCTCTCTCTCTCTCCCTATCTTTCTCTCTCCCTCCCCCACACTCTCTCACCCTGTCTCTCTTTCTCTCTCAGATTTTTTCTTAGATTTCCCGATTAATCAAATAGAGCGAGTCGGTAGTACGGGACAGTTTATATTACAGATTTATATCCACACTTTATTCTTGTACCTACGAGATCTGGCAGTCATAAAAAACTATATCTTTACATACACATTTTCAAATGAGATTTCTAAGAATTACAAATATGTTCAAGTTCGATTCCAGTTTACATTAGTATATACTATTATTTATATAGTTGCGCGATTGGAACTGCCGACCTCTTGGGTAGACGATATGGAAATACTGGAGTTCCGAATCGCAAGTTTAGAATAGGTGTATTTTAGTTGAGACAAATCACACGCCCAGAAGATAAATTACAAGATGGAGGATCATCAATCAATATAATATCAAAATGCTGTTTAGGTGAACTTGTTTGTTCATATAAAAAACACAACATGGTTTTAGTGAATACGTAATTATAAGGTAAGATGTTTTTGTACTAAATCTTTTGTAAGTTGAATGTTCTTACATATTTTATCTTCACAAATAAAGAGGCCGTGAACCTGGTGCGACCCTCCCCCTCCCATCAATTGAACACTAATTCTGAAACTTGGTTAGGATTTAGTGCGGAATTAGTAAACTAGGAAAACGCCATATATGCGTTGTTAGACGAGCGAATAGTAATAGTATGGGTAAAAATGGGTATAAAACTAAAAACTCGAGTGGTGTACCAATTTAGCACATTTTATGTTTTTTCTTCAAAATGGCTGACCCGATCGAACTGAAATTTTCCAGAAATGTGTATCAAAATGTAATTCAAGTTCACACGAAATTTCGGAAAATATGTATTTTTTCCGCTATGTTATTCTAATGGGTATTTTTTAAATTTCTAAAATTCATTAAAAAAAAGTTACCCCCCGATAATGCCACAAAACTATACAGATCTAAGTTAGATGAGGAACCATTTTAAAAAAGTTTGAAGTTGTGTAATCGTTTGACCTATGGAAAACCGACAAAAAACATAAAAAAAACAACATAAAAACGAACACCAATATTTTTCAGTATGTCAAATTGAATCCTCGTCAAAGCTCGTCTAATAATACTGAATAAATAATATAAAAATATATTGAATAAGTAATATAGTTCATACATATTCATAGAACTTCAAGGAAGGAAGAAAACAAGGGAATAAAGGAAGAAGTGTTGGGTAAACATCACCTACGAACATGAGTCGAGCAACCCGAGTCGGTTTCGTTTGACATCAAAAGGACATACTAGGAATCCTTGACAATAGACGATATTGGGTTCAAGGAGAATAAGGGTTCAACTGGAAGCAATCTAGGAACGTTATGTTATGTAACTTTCAAGACTTTATTATAGATTATGTAGTACGTAGTATTGGGTTGTAGGCCTATAGTGGAAAATAATAATTTTCGTCGAATTATCAATAAATAAATAAATAATAATGTTTATTTAGCAATTCTGTTACATTTTTTTTATTAATTGACATAAAAATACAACAGCCACCTCGGAAGTCAATTATCGTTAGCTATAGTAACTGAAGTCACCGTTGGGCATGGGTTCGAATCCCGCATAAGGCATGGGTTTTTGTAAACGTCCTTTCATCGATCATCTCTTCATCGTTTCATTATCATCCGCTCATTGGTACCCCCGTATAACCCAGCTGCTGGTGGGGTCGTTAAGCAGCATAAAAAAAATATATATATATATATATATATATATATATATATATATATATATATATATCCCAGAATTATATAAAACTTCAACTATTATTATAGCACAAATTATATCATTTTAATATTGTCTTATATGATCTTTCGCTTAGAAAGTACAAAAATAGATAGTGCGTCGTTAAACTTCAATAAAATGAAAAAGAAAACACAAAATTGAAAACGAGGTTGAAAATTAAATTTCTCAGAAGTTAGAGCATGCTAAAGTTTAATTTAAAATTACAATTTGAGCTGGTATTTAACTGAGACAAAAAAGGCTAGTAAAGCCATATCAGTAAAAAATGCTTTGTACAGTACCGCTAAGATCAGTGTTGAATGTACGTATATGATGATGAAGGTTTTAATGATAGCTAGACTATATGTCTGTCTCATTCTTCAACGGTAGTTAGCTTCAACCATTCATCTTAGATTGTCTTTTTTACTTATTATTTTAACACCTTTGCAAACCGATATTATAATACTGTAGTTATAAGCATTCTCAGAATTGTAACAATAATAATTACAAAGCATTGCAATTTTTCTCTCAATATTTTACGTCGTTATTTTTTCTCTCTCGCCTTCACACTTTCTTTATTAAACATTAAAAATAGTTATTTCACAGAATTTTATTATACATTGCCTAATTTGATACCGTACTGCCATTTTTTTTATTGTTTTTTTAGAAATGAACCCTCACATTTTCTCCCCCTCCTACAATCTTTTTCTATATAATATTACATAACACTAATGAGATCCGAGAATTGCGAGGCTGGTAATTTCTACGTAAAAAAAAAATATTGAAAATTGTGAAATACAACGGAATAAAAGCATTTATTTGGTAAACCTAACAAATTCACAAATTGAATAGAACAGCATTTCAAAGTTTTCTATGAACATCGATCTATAGAACTATTCAATTTTGTCCCCATCGAGACTCCAGATAAATGGTTGAACATGATGAAATCTGGCAAGCTCCTTCAACTGGAGTTTAGTTGCGTACAAAGAACTAGTTCGAAGAAATGTATAACGAATAATTTCATCTCAGAATTCACTTTAAACACTTTTTTTTTATAAACAATAACAAATTTAATAATGCTTTATTTCTTCACTTTGTCTCTTCAACGGGATTTTACTGTGAATAATTATATTTGATGAGTATATTATTAAGAACGGTGTTTCTATTAATGCCATGACAAAATGTAAATAACAGAAATTGCTGTGTGTGTATATACATACACATATTTTTAATGTTCAATAAAGAAAGTTTCAAGGTGAGAGAGAAAGAATAACGACGGAAAATATTGAGAGGAAAATTGCAATACTTTGTAATTATTAGTGATGTGAGCTGAGAATATTCTCCAGAGAATATTCCCCAAAAGATTATGCTCAAATATTCTCGAGCATAATTAAAAAAAAAATCATTATTCTTAATTATATTTCCAGTGCAATAATCATATTTTCAATTGAAAGAATGTATTCCGTAAAATTTTACATTTGTACATGGTAACCCGTCAAATTACGGGTTACCATGTACCTACCCGAAAAATGTCATGTTCATTAATTATTAGGTAAACGTAGGCATAATTAAAAATATATGTGTCAAATTACGAGATACCTTCCATATTCCTGCCAAATATAAGTTTTTTATATATTAGATAAATGCAAGATTAATTTTAAATAGTTGACGGCTGTCAAATTACGAGTTACCGTCCGTGTTCCTGCCAAATATTTTGAGGCAAGTAGCCTACGTTAAAAAGGCAAAAAGTTATCGATGAACCCTTTAAAACTCATTTTATTAAATATGCTCGAAATATGCTCTATCATGAGAATATTCTCGGGAATATTCTCGAGAATATTCTCAAAAAGAAAATGGTCGAGCATTTTACATTACTAGTAATTATTATTGGATGAGCGAAGCGAAGACTCAATTACACTTGACCCGAAAAAAATGTACATGTTTTTTTTTTTTTTTTTTTTTTTTTTTTTTTCGCGCTCTACAGGTCAAACGAAAATTCAAATTCAATTGAAACTTGGCAAGCCCAAGTGTCATCATCTGGATTGAATCTCATTGATTTTTATGCGCAATCGATTGCACCACTTCTGAGAAAACTAATTTTCCATTTTCCAAATTACCCATAAGAATAAGCCGGAGAAAAATTTTCGTACAAAAAATGTCCTTCAAAAAAATTAAAATTTTCACCGAATTTCAATATAATAATGATACACATGATTTCAAACTTTCACTGGAATCCAATCAGTCGTTTAGATATAAAAAATGATTTAATGACATTTTTATACATCATTCAAAGCTATTAAGAAAACCAATTAAATCCAAGCAACAAGTGTCACCAATTATTGAAGAACTATTAAAACAAAGCCTTCTTTATTATCAAAGATATTATTTAGAATGAGTAATGAATATAATTGGATCTCAAGGTGTATATAGTGTATCTTAGATTGCATCTAATATTTCCTTCATGATGAGAATAGTCTACGAAATAAATCAACCGAATGAAAACATTAATTTTTAATTTGAATGCCGTCAAAACATCAACTTGATTTAACTTTTTGAAATAATTCAGTTTCATTCTTATTAGCTCATCCATCAACGCGGAAACACATAACGCGTTTTCCTAGTTATTGTATTGTCTACTCAGTTGTGTGACGTGGTTGGGTGTCCAGCAGTACCTTCCATCCATTAAGAAGTACCCCGAATTCCCATGCCACACGCCCGAGTCGACTTTATTCCAGTATACGATCTTCAGCATAATCATATTTTGAAAAGTTGTCATATTTTCTTTCAGTCGGTTTTGTGCCAGACATAAACTAATTTTTATGATATTTCCAGTTTGAAAGTACTTTTGTATAGAACTGTAAGTATTTTGTTTTTGTAAGTATTTCTTCGCTCTTTAGTCTTCAGCGTCATCATATTTTAAAAAGTTGTCACATTATCTTTCAGTCGGTTTTGTACCGGACATAAATAATTTATATATCAGAAGGATTAATTATTAATCCTTCTGATATTTTCAATTTGAAAGAAGGCCCTACTTTTGTATAGATCTGTAAGTATTTGTAAGTATTTTGTTTCTGTGAGTATTTCTATGCTCGATCTTCAGCGTCATTATTTTAAAAAGTTGTCACATTATCTTTCAGTCGGTTTTGTACCAGACATAAATTAATCTTTCTGATATTTTCAATTTGAAAGAAGGCCCTACTTTTGTACAGATCTGTAAGTATTTGTGAGTATTTGAAAGAATAGAGCTTCGGCTCTACAAATCACATTTACAAATTATTCATTTGTGGGTATTTTAAAATATAGCCGTTACTATTGCTTCATTATTATTTATATATTGCTTCATTATTCTAATAACTCATTTTGGCTATTTTGTATGATGAAATATTTAAAAAAATGAATACGATGAACTACTTGCATAGAATTCAACCAATTCAACATTATCTGTCTTCTTTATCTATAAACATCAAAAGCTAATTAAATAGTCACAAAACCTCCCAAAACACCATAAAACGATAGAATTTCAAAAAATCCCTTTGGGTAGCCTTCTCCTCCACTCCCATTGGGACTTGCGCATTTTCGAATTTGGGATATTTTGCCCCCCCCCCTTAGATTTCTTCCTGCCGACGCCCATAACTATAACTAACTGTAACTTTATGAATGAAATTAAAACTACATATAATCAACTAAACTGATTCAAACCGGAGTATCACCAAAATATAATTATCAGTTCAAAACAAATTATTGGTATCAACGTGTGTATTAGTGACTGATGATCTTCGTAAAATAAAAGACTCTCTTTGAGTCTTTGAGGTAATAGTGCACCATGCACAACTAATACACTCAAGTTGATGTGCAATATGACATCTAATAGAAGCCGAGTTTAATTGTTGCCTGTAGCCAGCATGGAAAGTGCAATCCTAGTTTCATACTAATTACTTACTAATTGCTTACAGAGTATATTATGTAAACAGGTGCGAGCTAGATGTCATTGACAGCGACGATAGGCTAGGCGTACAAATACTTGGAAAGTGAAGCTAATATTTCTTAATTGATTCAATTAAATGAATCAATTAATTTAATTGGTGTACGGAAATCAATAGAATGACTTATTATTGAGTAAGACAACGGACTTTGAACGCAACTATTCACATGTAAATTCTATATATATAATATATATATATATATATATATATATAAACTGAAACTCGTACTGAAGTATAATTATGAATACTACCCATATATTTTTCCATTACTTTACCAAACAATTCTGTTCAAAGCATTGGATTTTCATTTTTCAGTGTTGAACAAAAGCTTCCTGTTTGTTTTGTGTGAAATTACGTCATACCTTTCCGATTCCTCCAATTTACCTCTAAATATCCTAGAATATCCTCTACATTCCTGCCGATCCATAATAAACATTCGAATTAGGTTACTTGCACGCTACGATCCGCAGTGAGGTAAAAATACTTGATAAAATATCTGGCTTTCTTCCTTATGGTCAAGTTTTGATCTTACCATAATGTGTTTACAACGAATATCTTCACGCACTTCCGTACTTCCGGTAAATAAATGATCGTGGGCAATACGATCGCGGCGACCATATGATCGCGGCGACCAATGATCGCGGCGACCAAATGATCGCGGCGACCAAATGATCGCGGACAAAATGATAGCGGTGACCAAATGATCGCGGACAAAAAGATCGCGGCGACCAAATGATCGTGGAC
This sequence comes from Brachyptera putata, assembly GCA_907164805.1. Lineage (NCBI taxonomy): Eukaryota > Metazoa > Arthropoda > Insecta > Plecoptera > Taeniopterygidae > Brachyptera > Brachyptera putata. The sequence continues at coordinate 8,036,903 of OU015469.1, forward strand.
AAAATGATCGTGGCGACCAATTAATCTAGGAAAAAGATCGCGACCTCTGGCCGATTTGGTCGCCGCGATCTTATTGTCGACGATTTTTTATTCGCTGCGATCATTTTGTCCGCGATAATTTGTGCACGATGTTATTCCATCCACGTCTTTTAAACCACGCTCATCTGCCTCTCAATATTTTTGTCTTCGCGACCTTATGTCTGCGCGATCATTCTACCCCACTCGATATTATTGGCCGCGGCCTTATGCCCACGCCACCGCCCTCGTTAGCTCAGTCAGTTGAGGCACGCTTCAGACTGAAGTGAAACGTTGGGCGTGGGTTCGAATCCCGCATAGGGCATGGGTTTTTGTAATCGTCCCACCACTTATCATCACTTCATCGTTTCATTCTGCTCATTCGTACCCCCGTATAACCTGGCTGTTGGTGGGGTCATTAAGCAAACAATAATCATCATCAATTATGCCCACGCCCTTTTTATCACGATCTTTTTGCCGGCTACCAATGTGGACAATAACGCGTTTAATGGGCGAAACGTGGCGAAACCAGAAGGGTACTAACGAAGAAACATTTGCAGTACTAACGGGTACTAACGAGCACTAATGAATGGTGAAACAATATTTCATTAGACGAGCTTTAGCGAGGATTCAATTTGACTTACTGAAAAAAATTGCTGTTCGTTTTTATTTATTTTTTATTTTTTTATGTTTTTTTGTCGGTTCTCCACAGGTCAAACGGATACAGCTATCAGCTTCAACGCTTTTTTCAATATGGTTCCTCATCTAACTTAGATCTGTAAAGTTTTGTGGCATTATCGGCTGGTATTTTTTTTTTCTTTTTTGTAATTTCAAAAATACCCATTAGAATAACAGGTAGCGGAAAAAATGGAAAATATTTTTATTTTCCAAAAAAATGAAATTTTGCGTGAAGTTGAATTACATTTTGATACACATTTCTAAAAAAATTCAGCTTGATCGGGTCAGCCATTTGAAGAAAAAACATAAAATGTGCTGAATTTGTACCACTCGAAGCAGTTTTTACCCATTTTTACCCATACTATTACTATTCGCTCGTCTAACAACGCATATATGGCGTTTTCCTAATATTCTAATATGTGAGAGAGCAACTTCACGGACGTAGGCCCTATCAACTATCATTCATATAAATATATCTAAAATCCTCTTGGAGGATATAATTTTCGCGGCCGACTTGCCGTTCATACAATAACATATTATTAGTTCTACGTCACAACACAAATTGACGTAATAACGCTTTGATACTGAAGTTGCTGCATACGTACAATTCTGAGAAAACATACTTAAAATTAGATTTGTCTTGCGAGTGCTCTAGTCATCAGTTACGGGTTACCAAATATGCTTATAGGAAATATTGTGAAAGATATTTCTTGGATTTAACTAGAGTGCATTTTCTAAATGATGGACTGTTGTAAGCATGGTTTAGTTGCCAGATGAGATATACGTCAGTCAGCTATAGAGCCAACGAGGTATTATATAGTAAACCTCGTTGGCTAAAATATGAGAATATGAACAAGAAGTAATAAAACTAAAAGGATTATTAGACGAGCTTTAGCGAGGATTCAATTTGACATACTGAAAAAAATTAGTGCTCGTTTTTTTTTTTTTTTTTTCGGTTCTCCTCAGGTCCGACGGCTACAGCTATCAACTTCAAATTTTTTTCCATTATGGTTCCTCTTCTAACTTAGATGATTATATCTGTATAGTTTAGTAGTATTATCGGGGGGTAACTTTTTTTTATGAATTTTAGAAATTTCAAAAATACCCATTAGAATAATAGGCCTATAGCGGAAAAAAAAGAAATTTTTTCATTTTCCAAAAAAATGAAATTTTGCCTGAAGTTGAATTACATTTTGATACACATTTCTAAAAATTGTCAGCTTGATCGGGTCAGCCATTTTGAAGAAAAAAAATAAAATGTGCTGAATTGGTACCACTCGAAGCAGTTCTTGGCCATTACTACCCATTATTACTATCCGCTCGTCTAACAACGCATATATGGCGTTTTCATAGTTAATGTTTAATCTTTCAATCTTTCTTCTGTTTAATCTTTCTTCTAGTTTTACGAAGACAAACAATTATTATCAGCTTATAAAGTAGGCTTGATATATTAATTATTCGGAATGTTCGCTGTATGTTTAAGATGTTTCATTTGATTTCAAACAATTTTGTAGATTTTATGATTTACTAAAAATAGTAGCTGGAAGTTTATCCTATAATATATAAAGGTGTCAAATAATCAATACATGTTCCAAATGGCCGAAAAAAAATTGAAAACTTTCATCATCCTAAAATAGATCCTTTTTTAATTCGTTTTATTTGCACTTTACATTTAATTTTTTTTCAAATTTATATATAAATATATATATATATATATATATATATGTATATATATATATATATATATATATATATATATATATATATATATATATATATATATATATATATATATATAATAAATCACAGCAAATAAAAACAACCACTACATCCACAGTATCCCACAAAACTACAATTCCAATTCCAATGAATTCATAATAACTACCACGATGAAAACCGATCCTTTATTTCGTCATGACCTATACACAAAAAATGGTTGTATTATTAAAATGCTTACATCAATAAATAAGAAAATGAAAAAAAATATTTATCATATTATAAAAATATACAAATACTATTAGATATTATATAAAAATATAAATATATAAATATATTGATCTTTTTTTTTCATATTTCACACGTTATTAAGTGTTATGAAGTGAATATTTCGAAACGATATGACGTAAAATATGTGACAAAATGTAATGCAATGTAACGTGTCGATCTTCTACAGGTCAAAGGTTCACGAGATTGGAGAATGAACTAGAGTATTCGTGAATTCAATAAAGATAGCGATAGTGGACTGATTTGAAACCGGCTATTAATAAGAATCAGTATGTCGCGTTTAGAGATACGTACAAATTAATTGTACTAATTATCAATCAAGGCACGAAGCTTGCAGTTGTTAGACGAGCTTTAGCAAGGATTCAATTTGACATACTGAACACAATTGGTGTTCGTTTTTATTTTTTTTTTTTTTTTTTTTTTTTTCGGTTCTCCACAGGTCAAATGGCTACAGCTATCAACTTCAAACTTTTTTCAATATGGTTCCTCATCTAACTTAGATTAGATCTGTATAGTTTTGTGGCATTATCGAGCGATAACTTTTTTTTTATGAATTTTAGAAATTTCAAAAATACCCATTAGAATAACACGCGGAAAAAAAAGAAAATATTTATTTTTATTTTCCAAAAAAATAAAATTTTGCGTGAAGTTGAATTATATTTTGATACACATTTTCTGGAACCTTTCAATTTGATCGGGTCAGCCATTTTGAAGAAAACACATAAAATGTGCTAAATTTGTACCACTCGAAGCAGTTTTTACACATTTTTACCCATACTATTACTATCCGCTCGTCCCAAAACGCATATATGGCGTTTTCCTAGTAATTAAGCAATTTTATCAGCTATAATTATCTCTCAATTATTATTTCGTATAAATGGCTGTCGGAGAAACTGTTGGAAACCATGAAAGATTGGAGTCTAAATGCTGATGGTACTTGAACTACAAGGTTTCCTCAGTAAAACACTGGCACACTACCGCAGCTATTTTAAACACCCATTACATACCTGATTTATTAACGTTTTTCTACGTTTTTCCTAACTTTTGTGGCTTTATAGTGTATACCTGTGGTGTGTATAATAGAATTTACGACCTCCGTGTTCCAAATCTTCATCCAGCTATTGGACACTCACAGCTAGCTGTCTCCTATCTTCGTAATTCAATCAGTTATCGATTTTTAGAAGTCGATTTTGCGAAATATCAGTTCTGCTCCATGGTAGCTTTCGAAGTGTGTACGAGATCCAAATTCTAATCCAATAGAAACCATCCAGTAACCAATAAATAATCAAATAAATAAACCAATAACTGCTGGGACCTACATTTTTTAATAATTTACCAACTACTTTTAAAAAACAGACCACTCCAAGAGTAATATTCAAGAAAAGCGTTGAAAGTTTCCTTTATTTCACATTCATTTTATAGCATTAACGAATTTTTTAAAGCTTCTACTTGCAGCTGTGATTATTCTGTGTGGAAATAAAAGGAAATTAATGGTGATAAGAAGTGGTTGACGAATGTACAAAAGCATATGACTTTGACACGATTGTTTTTTAATTCAATTTATTTTCATTTTAACATTATTGACTATTATATTTATAATTTGACTTATTTCAAAACTCGTACTTTTATGTTCAAATGTACACTTGAGTGTGATTGTGATTACAATTAATATGGAATAAAAATATATTATTATTATTAAACCAAGATTTAATTAGGTCTAATACCTTAAAATTGATATGCATTCAAATTATCAATCTGTGATCCTAACCTTTTCATAGATTACAGCTAAAAAGTTGGGTTTTTTAGCTGAATAAATGTGAAAATTTATAAATGTGAAAACGATGGAAGTAAAATAGTTCATGCTGAGAGAGTGTCAATTTATTTGACGGCTGTCCGCTATGCGGGATACCAAGATAGTACAGCGTAATAAAATCAATACATAGAAGTACAATGGTTTTTCAAAAGTGATACAAAATTGATTACAAAAAAAATCCTGAGATATTAAAAAGCTAATTTAATTAAGGGTATATAACAAAAGTATGAAAATGAAAGAAGGTATTATTAAAATTATTAAAAAAGATTATTAAGATTATATTGTTAAGTTTGAAACTTCAATTGGAGTCGGGAGTAATACTCCTGACACCTTCTTACGGATATTATCTTACAGACTCGAAGAAAGTTTATCATTGTAATTTAAAACATTTATTTTCCTTGGGTTATTGATTAGTAATTATTATTAATTACTTGGAAATTGTAATGAGCTGCCCAATGGGAATGGCTGGTGAAAGGCGACATTTAATTCGTGCTAATTGCCAGTTATCTAGAACTGTCTTCATTATGTTAATGAACATGAAAATATCTCACTCATTTTTCACGATAGCAATTCAACGTTAAATACTCACAGGATAGCTCATGTAAACACCGAAAAGAGACAACACTACATTCCATGCATCAAAGATTTGTCAAATAAATACCAAATTGATGCCAAGTACTGGGATGTAGTGGGATTAATGGTAGGAGCTCGTGGCACCATTCCTACATTTGTATTATCTTTTCTCAATACTTACAACATCCCAAGGAAGGTATTATATTAAGAAATATTGTACACTCAGTTTTGATAAATTCAGTAGGTCATTTATAATCTGTCAAATAATTTCATTTGTTCAATAATCTCAATAATACCTTCTTTCATTTTCATACTTTTGTTATATACCCTTAATTAAATTAGTTTTATAATATCTCATGATTTTTTTGTAATCAATTTTGTATCACTTTTGTTAAACCATTGTACTTCTATGTATTGATTTTATAACGCTGTTCCATCTTGGTATCCCGCATAGCGGACAGCCGTCAAATAAATTGACGTTCTCTCTCTTGTCTGCATATAGTTACTTTTGTGTGGTGAGGGCATACAATGTAAGACGAGAGAAAACCATGTGCGGTCATTTTCTTTATTAATTCGAGGCAATTTTTAAAAATTTAATAAAAAATTTAATTAAAACAGGTTTATATTCCACGTATATAAGAACCTCACATATAGAACTTCATTATTTGGAATTTTGTATTTGTATGTAGGGCAAATGGCGTATTTATAACTACAAATATTTAAATTGATCTTTCTTCATTTTTTCACTTCACAACTTCCTCATATAGTTGGGTCACACATTCAGTATTTTTATACTAATAAGTCATTATTATATTAACATCACGTACAGTTTACAATAAATAATTACTCGTACTATGATATTGATAAATGAAATTTGTTAACGTTTTTGATTACACTTTGGTCATGTATTCCATCTCCAATATATGTCACAAGTATCTACAGTAAATAGCAATTGCCGATCTGAACAATTATATTCATTTTCCATGTGTTTCTATTATCTTATTTTATTTATTTCAAAATATTATTTCAAGATTATATATTATTTTCTATTATCAAGCAAAAATAAGTATAAATAAATGTCCAAACTAAATAGTGAAAATACAGTCACATTTGACATATCAAGTCCGTTATTCTACCACATTCACGTGCTGTGAAAATTGCACTGAACTTATAAATTTTTAACTCCAAGGTTCTATCCTTGACTTTTAAATCCAGGTTTATTACATAATAAAATATATATATATATATAATATATAGTATGACTACAACAGAGATAGAATTTTCCATTTTATTTCCCACACTGACTTTTGATTATACGGTTTTATGACATATCATTTCCTCTACTCCATGCACTTTACAGCTGTTTCCTTGGAAGTAATACGGAAAATAGTAAAAATAAGCACCGCATATAGCTTAATGTAGGTTAATAGGAGCCATTAAAGTCAACGTTTATAAGCATCGTGACAAATCGAAAAGCACAAATTGTGAGTTTTGTGATTATACTCAGTGGCGTATTCGGGCCAGGGCGGACCGGGGCGGCGCCCTGGTACTTTGATTTTGGGGCAGGGCGCGCCTTCGTACCTTTACCTTGAAAACCATATTTGAAGACATATAAAGCTTACTTGACTAGCTAACTTGTAAACGCACAATGTTAAAATGATGCATCCTGATAGATGGAATCTGCCAATATTTATTTGCAACGTCAGACTTTACAATAATGACAGAATCTTGTAATGCAGTGTAGAGTCAGTTTGTAACATTTTTGTGGAGACGCACAATCGCAACATGTATAGACCATGATGACCCGCGGAGGATCAAGCTGCGAGAGATTCTCTGTGTCGATTATTTTAGATGCAAAGGTGAAACACATCATTTTCATTTTATATTTGAATAAGAATCTGCTGAAATTGACATTGTGGCATGTTACGGCTCACAAATCCCCCCCCTCCCCCGACGAGTTGGGAAGAATGGATTTTTTCCAGTTATCACCGACCTGGTACTTTCATTTTTACGAATATACCACCACTGCTTATACTATACGTATGCTTGTGTCTGTGATGAAGAATACGACATAATGGTATCAGATAGAAAAATCTAGACATCTTTATAATGGAAAATATTGGAAAATTACTATATACCCGAAAGATGTTACGTAGCTGGTTGTCCTTAGCCTGATTTGGGAAACTACAACTTTGTGTGAAGTTTCCGATGTTGATAAAAACAACGATTATTAGACGAGCTTTAGCAAGGGTTCAATTTTACATACTGAAAAAATTGGTGTTCGTTTTTATGTTTTTTTTTTTTTTTTTTTTTTCATGTTTTTTTGACGGTTCTCCACAGGTCAAACGGCTACAACTATCAACTTCAAACTTTTTTTCAATATGGTTCCTCATCTAACTTAGATCTGTATAGTTTTGTGGCATTATCGAGCCGTAACTTTTATTTTTATGAATTTTAGAAATTTCAAAAATACCCATTAGAATAACATGGCGGGAAAAAAAATATATATTTTTCAAAAAAATGAAATTTTTCGAGAAGTTGAATTACATTTTGATACACATTTCTAAAAAATTGTCAGCTTGATCGGGTCAGCCATTTTGAAAAAAAAACATAAAATGTGCTAAATTGGTACCACTCGAAGCAGTTTTTATGCCTACCCATTTTTACCCATTACTATTCGCTCGTTTAACAACGCATATATGGCGTTTTCCTAGTATTAAAATATTGATGTAACTTTTGGACGAACATACTCTTGAACTTATCTCAACTTACATAAAACATTCAGAATGTATACATCAATCGTTCGAAAACGGAATCATTTAAAATAAATATTATCGAATGTTCTAATCTATGGATTTTTGAATCTATGAACTATGAATTATTATGAATCTATGAACTAAAAACCACTTCGAAATTATACGAGAGTATACGGAAGTATACGAATTTTTGTTTGTAAATAATATTGGAGTCAAAAAATTGTTATGAATATCAGTTTTTCACTGGCATCCTGACTTATATGCAGTATTGTGACTAAATTGTCCTAATATCAATGTTCATAATTCATATATTAATTTGTCCTGGTTCAAGAATGACGCTATATGGTGGAACGAAACAAAAAATAAAACATAATCATAATTAGGAAAAGAACTATTTATAATATTATTTATTAATCTTCAATTTCCAATAGATGAAGACATTCGATGGCAATTTACGCAAAACCTTAAAAATGCATAGTTATTTACCACACAAAGGACACAGTGTCAGTATGCAATGTTAACCAAAGTATTAAAATAAAATAAATAGTATAAACTATAGAAATCGTAGAATTATTTCAAACAAACACTAAATATTTCTGTGTAATCTTTCGAAACTATTATTTTCTTAAAGTTAATTTGTTCACAGAATATTACGCTACTTGTTTCTACGAGTGAATGCTCCGATCGACCGTCCCTCGTATCCCACAACGCTAACGCTCGGGTGTTTCTCTCTTGCATCTTTCGTGTATACAAGTGTATCCACATTACAGTTTAGAAGTCTAGATATCCTGGACTGAAAACTTAATTGCCGGTAAAAGTTAGTCACCTTAAAGAGGTCTCTTTAACGAGGATGGTAATTATAGACTTCGTACCTCCGTTCTGCTCATTAAAAATAAACTAAACTGGAAACTTGACAAAAAAATATTCAAGTCGGTGTTTACCTATAGGGCATAGACTTCGTGTATACTATAAATCACAAGGGTTGGCGGTTGTATACCAACAACATAATATTGGTTTCAATAAAATAATTTAGTTTTGTGAATACTCTATTTCAATTCAATATTGTGGTAAGACCCAAGTGATGATTAGTGAATTAAGCAAAAATAAGAGCCCGTTTTACGAATAATAAATTGGTTGATCAAGCGATAATTAGTGGATTAGCTTGTTATTACCCTTGGTTACCAATGTTATTTCTGTACTGCAATTGATTAATTAGCTTAATTAACACATTTTTATTTTTGGTAATATGGGCTCTAAGAGCCGATTGTACCAACTGATGATTAAATATTGATTAGTTAATCATCACTTTAGGTACAAAAATAACATAGGTAATCAAGGGTGATAACAATTTGATTTGCTAATTTTTGCTTAATTCACTAATCATCACTTGGTACAACCGGCTCTTAGAAAATTAACTTGTTATCACCCTTGGATACATATGTTATTTTTGTACCGTAAGTAATGATTAACTAATTAATATTTAATCATCAGTTGGTACAATCAGCTCTAAAAGTGTATAGACGGGAAGGTAAGAGGAATCAAATGGGATTTTTTTCAATACAAATTCAAAACAGAACACAGACGAATAAACAATGATCAAATTTATATTAAAATAATTTTGAATGTATCCATTATTCAGAAATTTCAAATTTTTATTTCAGTTGTTGGTGTCGTTAGTTGCGATTCTGGGAATGAAACCATCATGTCGTGTATAGGCTCCTTTTTGAAGATTACTATAATTTATGTAACTCCGAACTTTATTATGGAGCGCATCAAATATCTATGGATGGCAGTGAATCATAAAGTTTGGTGATTATAAGCCACCAAGCATGAATGTAGACCATGAAGAACATCAGAAAACAACCAACTGCCAACCTTTAGTATCAACTAAACATCTTTTTATTTCGATACCAGAATGTATATTTTAGCGCTGCGGATTCCAGTGTTCATACCATTCCTGGCACCTCCACCAAATTGTGATGTACAAACCTGATCTGGAAGTTTTTGACGAACTTTAGAGAGTTTAGAGAGTTTGTAAACGTATTTTCATTTGATATTATAATTATATGTATGAAGGAAATATAATTAAAATTTAATAATTTTGAATAGAAGTATAAAACCAAGTGGGAGTAAGAATGGCGCAGTTTCTCCAAATTAGGCCTACAATGATTGGAATTCCACTAATTGGAAATATGTTTTCAAAATTAAATCAAGTTGGCATTTATGTTCAGTTATTTTAAATATTGAACAATGAACAAAGCAAAATATGAGAACTTATAAAGGTATCCACTCGTTGGAGCTAAAAAAAAACTTTTCAAAAATAAACTTTGTTTTTACCAGTTCAACTTTCTCAAATTAAAATTTATAAATTATAAAATTATAACGCTTTGTATGTTCACCCTATTCAATTATCCATAATTTAAAATGATTACTATCTATATGTAACAGTGGCGTAAGGATAACTGATTATATTATTAAATGTTTACGGGTGTCGTTCTCCTAATGATTGCGTGTACTTCCAAGATAATAATGTGATATAATAATGTTCTTGTCTAGGAAGTGATACGAATACATTTATACAAACCTAAATGTTTATAATAATAGGTTTTAATATAATGATCTATTATTAAAAACAAACATTAGAATTGTAAGATATATTTTATGATAAGAAAATCACAAAATATCATTAGATTATCTTTTTCATCAGTTTATAAGTTTAAAGCTTATACACTATCACAATTTAATTTGTAAAAAGTAATCATTAGTTTTAATTAGGTTTTATTGTTTTTTTTAATAACATGAATTAAAAGCTTCGTGTTAGCATTGCATGTGGTAGTCACATACATATCGTTGAGTTGATAGAATTATTTGAGAACAGCTGTTATAAATATTTGAGACATTGTTAACCTTAACGTAGGTAGCAATAAAATATTAAATGAGGGGAAATATACTACAAAGCCTATGCCGAAAAGAATTGAGATTCATATATCAAACAGACCTAGAGAATTATGATGAATGAGATAAAAAATACTGGATTATATATTCACTAGTTGAATCACTAGTTCACTAATTCACTAGTTCAATCACTAATTCACTAGTTCAATCACTAGTTCACTGATTCACTAGTTCAATCACTAGTTCACTAATTCACTAGTTCAATCACTAGTTCACTAATTCACTAGTTGAATCACTAGTTCACTAGACAATCGTTTTAGAGTAGCCTATATTAACAAATAATTGTATTACGTGTTTAAGAAAATTTGATTTAAAATTGTTATGATACTTATTTTGCGTTTGATTTATCGAAATATTACTTTTATGCTGACAACTTTGACCGGTATGAAATATAAAAATTTTATTACTATATCGGAATACCTACAAATTGGTAAAAATAAGATTTTTTTTCAATAACATCGAAACTTGATACAAAATCATTGTTCCCCAATTAAGGCTATGGATGGAAGATCAGATCGTTTGAGCGGGGCTCCACAAGGCCGATCTTACCACCCCAATAAGAATATGCACTATTTACTTGAATTCTATATTTAATTTTCACAGATATATATATTATGCTTAAAAAAATATTCTTTCAAGAATACCCTTGAAAAAGTTAGGAATAAAAGGTTAATAATTTATTTAAATAATTATGCTACGAACTTACATTCGTAGCATAATTATTCGTCTTTTATGTATTATTTTATTATTTTTCCCATATTACTGTTTATACTAATACTTCTCCATATTAGGCCTACTGTTTATTACTCTTTTATTATTTTCTACCATTATTTTATATCAAATTTAATGTGCGATTTATTATGATTGTGTGTTTTTTCTACTTCATTAATTTTCCATTTGTTTATTATTATGTGTCGAACGGCAATCATGTATACCATGACATAGTCTTTAAAGATTTATATATAGCTTAACTACTTAATGTATACGTTAATTAATGAATTCACTTGATTTGTTCTTTATGAATACACATTTCGCATTTTTTACACTATTAATTTCGATGCGGTAAACTGTCGTAAATAACTTTATTCATTATTGGAAAAACTCATTAATTATCAAAGATGTATTATATTATTGTATTATATATATTGTCGACGATATTAGAGAGTTTATTGAGTTTATTTCTAATATCTTGGAATTATGATATCTACCGTTCGGAAGTCTAAGATTATCAAAAAACGATAATTGATTAATTTGCTGACGTATACGTGTAGTTATCTTGGATCAACATTCAGCAATTAAAAGAAAAAAAAATAGTAAGTTACATCATAGCAGACACAGATGACATGGTATTTTATACATTTTTTCCTTTACATAGTTTAAAGCTAATTTTAAATGACTTTTATTTTTAATTGAATTGTTTTTTCAAATGTAAAAAAATGTTGCAGATAGCATATGAATGTGATTACCAAAGTTAGTTCTTTCTTGTAAAACACGTCTCATATTGTAAAATTATATTTCATTTAGTAGGACTCATTATGGAAGGAAAATTAAAAAACTTGAAAATATTAGACGGATTCTCTTTACAATACGATACGAATCTCAAACCTTTACAAGGAAGAAAGAGGAGCTGGGGGTGGGCAGAGGAGAGCGGTTCTTAGAACGACTAAAGAAAATTACATTTCCTTTTGAAAGCAGAGAAGGGAATGATTATTATTATTATTGCGAAATTCAAATGAAAAAATAAAACGAATCAAGACCGAGGGTTCTTTCATCTTTGAAGTGTAGATAAAATGTAATTCATCATGCATTTTTTCTTATACCTCAAATACTTTTAAAAATACCCAACTTTAGATGATACACTGTCGAAAAAACTCCGGAGTTACCTTAGTATCTTTTACACTATCGATAATAGATTGGAAATAGATATTAGGCTTACTATATTTACACAAATCAATGAAATGTCAAATTATGAATAAATAATTTGTTAAAGCTCAGATTGTTTTTACAATCGCGTGTGTTTTATATAATATAGGATTATACGCATTGAAAACTTGAGTGTAAAACTGATTTTAATATAATACTAGAAAGTAGTCAAACAGTAAGAATATTATCGATTCTAGCCAAAGATTAAAGATAGACGCAGAGATGAAAATTATTAATTGAAAAGACATTTTAATCTCAAAATTGCCGGAAGTCATTCTCCTTATATTTTAATTCTCATCTTATTTTAGATTTGCCACACAGTAACTTACTACAAAATTAAATTGAAAGCTTTTAGTAATATATATATATATATATATATATATATATATATATATATATATATATATATATATATATATATATATATATATATATATATATATATATATATATAATTAATTACGGTACTCATTTGATTTAACCAGTGAAAAGGTCACTCTAATCGATTCCACGAAACCATCTTTAATAATGATTAATACCAAAATTGTTGAACCATCATTTCAGTGATAAATTACCTAATAACACGACAATTTCTAAACAGTCATAAAATTTGTTTGTTATATTTTAGTATGAAGTAATTTCGTAGTATAAAGTAAAACCGTGCAGCACGCGATTTAGCCATTACACGGCTCGAAACTAACGGTCGGCAACACTATATCACGTACAGAACACACAATCGGACATTTAAATTATGTATTCATGTTTTCCACTTTTTGTCTCTTTGAATAATAACACCCTGTTCCGCGTAAAACAGAGTTGACGACTAATTTTCACGAAAATAAGTTATTATTGTTGTTTAATATAGATAATGGTGTGACATATTTTGTACTGTGCAAAATAACTAGGAAAACGCCATATGCATTGTTAGACGAGCGGATAGTAATAGTATGGGTAAAAACTGCTTCAAGTGGTACCAATTTAGCACATTTTGTTTTTTTCTTCAAAATGGCTGACCCGATCAAACTGAAATTTTTCAGAAATGTGTATCAAAATGTAATTCAACTTCACGCAAAATTTCTTTTTTTTTTAAAATAAAAATATTTTCTTTTTTTTCCCGCTGGGCTATTCTAATGGGTATTTTTGAAATTCCTAAAATTCATAAAAGAAAATAAGTCCCCGATGATGCCACAAAAACTATACGATCTAAGTTAGATGAGGAACCATATTGAAAAAAGTTTGAAGTTGACAGCTGTAGCTGTTGACCTGTGGAGAACCGAAAGAAAACATAAAAAAAACATCATTAAAACGAACACCAATTTTTTTCAGTATTTCAATTGAATCCTCGCTAAAGCTCGTATGATAATGTGTATTATCATGATTTAATGGTTTAATTACAGCCCTCACTTTGAGTCAAA
>OU015469.1:8052057-8068399 GCA_907164805.1 Brachyptera putata
ATTATAAGCCAAGATTCTTTTCGTGATCGGTTTATTGGGCGACAGAGTTTACTTTGATAGAATTCTCGGAAAATAATATTGCCTTTTGAGAGCAGAAAGGAGGAATAATATAGCAAAATTCAAATGAGAAAAAACTTAGTAAAGCCAAGAGTTCTTTCATCTATGATGTATATTATTCATGACATGAAAATTGAAATACATGTTGCCTTTTATGATTAATTTTATCGTTCGCTAGAATATTCTTGATTATTCGAAAAGTTATACATTTTATAGCACTTGTTTTTATGTCCCATACTCAGAATTACTGAATATTTTTCACATGACGAAATAAAATTTATGAATTGCGCCAGAATAAACGGAAAGAAAAAAATCAAAGAGCTGCGATATTTTTTTTAAATTATGATTTCTTTTTATTCTATCACGTCTTCCTTTTGAAACCAATTGAAATGCAAGGACCGATAACAGGAAAACGGTGAATTTAATTCAAAAGTTTTCATTTATAAATGTATACGAATTAAACAAGAAACTCAATCATTGGATATTTCTACTCCATTAAACAAAACCTAGCGTGCTATATTCCCTTCCTGATTGGTCATTAAACCATCATTATTATAAACCATTAACCAATCAAAAGACAGACATTTGAACTGAAATCGAACGTTTTTTTCTACCCGTTCCTTCCCGGTAACATTACAGTGAATATCTTTGACAACAATGTTCGTTCTTCAACAATGAGATGACACATTTTATTCGATACTATAAAGACAGTTCATTAGAATACCATCCTTCGTGGAAGAAATGACTGGATGATAAAGATATATGGATGGATTGATAGATGGATGATTTAATTTCCAGGTAAAATTCCATTTGATCGAGATAAAAGAAGAAATAATTATTATACGCGTAACGATTAAGCGGAATTTTCTTGGTTGTTTATTTTATTTCGTTTCACTATTTTTGGTCGTAGGTGTTCTTTACGATGCCTCAGGGGGGTGGAGAGAGGGGGGGGGGGGGGGATTAGGTGCTAGAAGTTGGAGGGGCAACCAAATTTTCGTCAACGATATTTGGTTTAGTCATCGCTTCATCTACATATAATAATACTAATATTTGTAGGTATTTAACAAGAAATGTTTCAAAATATTTTGTTTTTCAATAACTACTACCTTCTTCATATTGAAGTAATAAAGTACATTTGTTATGCTAACTACATTTGTGAATATGTTTACTAATTAGTAGCCTTAAATTAAATCAAATTAAATGAGTGGCAAACTATGCCGGCAAAGTACACCGACATGAACATAGGCGCAAAATGACATCGCTGTCTGCGCGCGATTTTAAACCCTGACACTCACTAAAATGACTGATGTTTCAGCATTGACAAGAGAATATATATATTTGTTCGGATTGGACACGAATGATGTTTGTCCTAATTAATAGGAAAACGCCATATATGCGTTGTTAGACGAGCGGATAGTACCAATTTAGCACATTTTATGTTTTTTCTTCAAAATGGCTGACCCGATCAAGCTGAAAATTTCCAGAAATGTGTATCAAAATGTAATTCAACTTCACACACAATTTCATTCTTATTGAAAATAAAAATATTTTCCTTTTTTCCGTTGTGTTAATCTAAAGGGTATTTTTGAAATTTCTTAAATTCATAAAAAAAAGTTACCACCCGATAATGCCACAAAACTATACAGATCTAAGTTAGATGAGGAACCATATTGAACAAAGTTTGAAGTTGATAGCAGTAGCCGTTTGACCTGTGGAGAACCGACAAAAAAACATTAAAAAAAAACATAAAAACGAACACCAATTTTTTTCAGTATGTCAAATTGAATCCTCGCTAAAGCTCGTCTAATAACAACTCACTTATCAATGATAAACTTCAATGTCATGAATTGGTATACAATTATTAGATATAGTATATTAGATTATACTTCAGAATTCAGATAGAATACAATATGGATACAAATACTTGAATGGAAGCAATTTTGAAAAATGTCAGCCTATATAATATTACGACCAAACGAAATGAAAATATCTTTTTCAGATTTGCTTGTAAACATTGAGAATCTGGAATTCAAAAACCAATCCTGTTATCGGTGTTTTTTGATCATTTTTATATTGAAGAGAGAAAAACTTAAAAACTTGATAATTTTCTATAAAAACATAACTTGTTTATTCATGAGCGTTTTTCTATAGTTTCAAAAACAGGACTACCAATCTTTATAATTCAGTGATCTTTTCATGTAACTTTTACATCGAAAATTGCCAAAATGGCTCTTTATAATTTAAATATTATAATTCGAGGATGTGAAATGTGAAGATCCTTTGACGTTCCTTATTATTATTATTGAAA
The DNA here is from genome assembly GCA_907164805.1 of Brachyptera putata. Taxonomy (NCBI): domain Eukaryota; kingdom Metazoa; phylum Arthropoda; class Insecta; order Plecoptera; family Taeniopterygidae; genus Brachyptera; species Brachyptera putata. Next base: position 8,054,423 of record OU015469.1, read on the forward strand.
CTCTTGCAATTGCACATAAATGCGCGGTGGCAAGTTCCCTCTCTATCCTATCCTATCGCCTCCCTAACCTTCTGACGGAATAGCTTCAACCCTATTTCATCCCCCTCAAATATACTTCTACTAAGCCCATTCCCATCCCTACCTGTCCTATTATATGATGTGATTTTCATGTAATTTTTATGTAAATTTTATGTAGATTTATGTGGTTAAAATTATGTGTATATAATTGTGTACTTGTACAGTATTTAAGAAATGATCTTTATATATATTTGTCGATCCTCAATACTGTATCACAATCTGATAGGAGAATAAAAAGTTTATTATTATTATTACTAGGAAAACGCCATATATGCGTTGTTAGACGAGCGAATAGTAATAGTATGGGTAAAAATGGGCAAAAACTGCTTCGAGTGGTACCAATTTAGCACATTTTATGTTTTTTATTCAAAATGGCTGACCCGATCAAGCTGGAAATTTTTAGAAATGTGTACCAAAATGTAATTCAACTTCACGCAAAATTTCATTTTTTTGGAAAATAAAAATATTTTCTTTTTTTTTCCGCCATGTTATTCTAATGGGAATTTTTGAAATTTCTAAAATTCATAAAAAGAAAAGTTAAAAAAAAAATTGATAATGCCACAAAACTATACAGATCTAAGTTAGATGAGGAACCATATTGAAAAAATGTTTGAAGTTGATAGCTGTAGCCGTTTGACCTGTGAAGAACCGACAAAAAAACATAAAAAAAAGAAAAAAAAAAGAAAAAAAAAGAAAAAAAAAACATAAAAACGAACACCAATTTTTTTCAGTATGTCAAATTGAATCCTCGCTAAAGCTCGTCTAATTATTATTATTCAAGAAAGAGAACTTACCGACATGTAATCTATAGCCCCCTTTACAACTACCGCTCTATCAAATGTCAACCACTAGTCAAACTTGAAGCCAAGGAATACTTACCATTTCTATAACGGCTTATTATGTCACCATTCCGAAAATTAAAAAATTACAACAGTAGACTTTCACACACAATTTGAATATTTCTCACCCTTCCAGTGACAGCTCTTCTGTGACACTGACCACATACATGACATTTCAGTCCCACACACAAGTGTTCGTCAATTATGAATAAAGAGATCCATTAAATCACAATGCATCACTGAACCATGTTGTCATAGTTTCATTTTCATTCGAAAACATTTGAGTTTAGTTTACATAGTTGAATAAAGCAATTGTGTAGTTACACGACAAACGATGTTGTTTTACGAGTTAACTGGCATATAATTGACAGTAATGTAGAAATAATCTCTGTGATTATAGAGGATTGGAGGAAAAATATACGTCATACAATAACAAACGAATAGAGAAAGATGGTTCTGCGAATGAGATCGATTGGGACGTGAACTCTGCAGTTTATATTTTGCTAGAAATTAATCAAAATTTGTCATTTTATTGGTGTTTTAAACCATTGTGTGTTATTGTTGAAAATCTAAAAATCATTCGGAAGAACAAGCAAACGAAAAACACTCGTGCGATATATATATATATATATATATTTATTTATATTGGGTTTAACGACGCATTGTTATGATAACTGAGATCTAATGGCGTCGGATGGATGATTAATCAGATGATGGGATGACGACATGAAGGTTCTTGGGTAATGGGAAGGATAGTGGGAAGGAAGCGGTCATGGCCGACTTATTGTAGGAACCATCTCGGCATTAGCCTAGACTACAGAGGGAAACCATGAAAAACCATGAAACTGGGTTCGGAATTCCCCTCGCCTCCCGGATCACATGAAGCGAGCGCGTTAACCACTGCGCTCCATGTGCCGGTCCGTGCGATATAGTTATGTGAGATGGTTAGGAACCTTCTCTATTCGATCGTGAACAAAAGTTCATCCAAGTTGAAATTATAGTTTGTTGCTCTTCTTTCACTTAATTTTTCATTTATCTTCTTTATTATAATAAGCGAAGTAACGTCCACTATGTTGTATACTCTCAAAAAATGCTTATAGCTTGTTTAATAATATTTTTCAAAACGTGTTTGTGGAAACCGTATTACAATTGTTGTCAAAATTGTACAATTTAATTCAAATTCATTGAATATAGGAATTCAATTTTCAAAATATATCCCGCAGATTGCCGATTACAAATCATAATTGCATTTATAAACGCAATTAACATAACAAAGAAATCTATACTCACCGTTTTGATTTTTAGTCAATTCTTCAGATGGTATTGCATTTTAAAAAGTATTCAATCCTTCTCTGTTTTACTAGCTATTCTTATGATTTATTGAACAAATTTGCGATTATAGTCAAAATAACAATTACGTATTATATTACCTAATACACCTACGTCAACATTGCGCAGACGATATTGTGCAACGATGGTGTGGGAAGCATATCAACAATGAACATATAAGTATTTTTAGGGGGTTGAAAAACAAAACTTATATAAAGTCATATCTATATTCTATATTATCCAAAGGATACAACTTATATAAAATAGCAATATCCGGTTTTTTATCTCCCATCACTTCTACTATATATTATTAGTTGAGCACTTACTCCTTCCCTCATTGGCTTAAATATGTCATTCATCCTATTGTCTAAATCATAACAAACCGGCACGACTTCTGTGTATTATATTGGCAAGATTCTGCGAACTCCATTACATGGCTATTGTGAAGTGAGATTGTTTCGTCATCAACGTGGCATGACAGGACAATCACACTTTGACAAATAATCGTCACCCTCGTTTTTCCGAGAACTTACTGTCATAGAAACGAGATAATGGACGTTGTTGTAGGGATTTTATAGAGCGAAACGATCAAATCCTACAGTACATGATGGTTGAAACTTGGAAGATGATTTTTATTTTGAAATTTTGAAATTATAAATTATAGAAGTGGTATACACTGTCAATTGTGAACTTGAGAGGTACAATGTATGAATAAGACTTACAGCAGAACGAATGAATATAATGGAATAAAAACGAATATGTATACATAAATAGAGACAAGAAACAAATACTAACAAAAGGCGAAGAAGCAGAAGCAGGAAAAACAAAATACTTAAATTGCATTAATTCTTTTATATTTACCTCTTCTTCAATTCTTTTCCGGTTTTCTAGATATTTTATGAATGATTTATAAACAATTGGTGATACATCATTTCTGTCACAATAAAATAACGTAATAAAAGTTGGCCTGAAACATTTTTTGTTTGTTTTTAGTTTATCAACAAGAAGAAAATGTAAAAGTTTCCAAAAAATATCATGATAACCATGATCATATTGAAATATTCAATTTCCGATAATTCACGAAACTAATTGAATCGAACTTGTAATTCTATGAATTTAATTGTTTTATGTAATGAAAACGATTTCATAATAGAAATGATTTCACGAATTATTGTCTTAAGAACAGATGTAGGCCTATTTTAAAATTCAACCCTATTTTCAAAATCCAGTACTTTCTGATTCTATCTATTTCCTTTTCAAGGAAACAGTTTTTCTTCAGTGAAGCTAACCTCAATGAACCTGAATTCTTCAATAAAGACCCATTATATTTCTTCGTAATGCAAATGTTTGAATTGTTCACTATTATTACCTCGAGATTTATTTTTTGCTAAATGACTTACATTCTGTTAATTATTCTGTGCGGTGGTAATATCGTCCTTGTGGTGCTCCGTCCGAACGAATCTACATTAATCCTTAACCTTAATTCACCAGCAGCTAGGTTATACGGGGGTACGAATGAGCGGATGATAATGAAACGATCAAGAGATGATAGGTGAAAGGACGTTTACAAAAACCCATACCTTATGCGGGACTCAAACCCACGCCCAACGGTGACTTCAGTTGACTACCGCTAGCGATAATTGACTTAGCCACCGGGGCGGCTCAAAACCAAAAATAATTGCAAATCAAATTTCGATGTTAATTAAAAAAAATCTTTTTCCAAGAAATCTACAGAGGGTATTTTTTCATATGGTATTTTCCCTTACTCATATTTCCTCACGGAGGTATTTTCACTGGGGGTATTCATTTTCCCCAGGGATATTTCCCGTCATTTATCTAGTCACATCAGCGAATCGCCATCACTGACTCTCTTTTCCCAGATACGGAGTTACGTAGACAAATGTAATTTGTTAGAGTTGTAAATTGCTCCAACAATGTAATGAGGATGTATATACATTACAATACTGGTATTTCATAATCATAGGAACAGTTTCCTGTTTTTGTTGATTATCGTTCATGTAGCTAGAATTTCGCAGAATATTTATTGTATAACAAGCAGTTTAATAATCGGCCTTCAATAAGTGGTTGACAGAATCCTTTTAATAATTTCTACATTATTACTGTAATGTATTCGTTGGGGAATATGAACAATATTTATTGTCACTTACTAATGTTGAAAGATGGAAAATTATAGTCGTATCATTCTCATTACACATTTTTACACATTTTTACATATTTACATATTTTATTTATTCATTACAGATTGTTCATAGAACAGGTGGTAATGGTTACTATACCTAATTAAATTACAATCAAACATACTCGATAAAATTATACTTTATTTTTTTCTTAGTTCTCTTCTTAAATCACCGATCTTCGTTATTTTCTTGATATCTTCTTCCAATTCATTCCATTCCCGCGTCGTTCTTTGTATGAATTCATATTTACCTACTTCTCTATCCACTTTTTCCACTTCCATTCTTACCCCTCCCCTTGTACTTCTTTGTAATCCCTTTCCAATTCTATTGCTTAATTCATCCCATCCTGTATATTCATTCTTGACTTCAACAAAATTGCACAATCTTTTTGTCTTCGTTTCGCCAAATTTTCCCTTCCCATTTCCTCAATCATTTAACTAGGTCTTTCTATAACTTTTTCAACCTCATCCTTATCGTTCCTGATAATCTTCCAGCGCTTTTACACATTTTTATGCATTTACTATAATAACTATGTAAAATGAATTTATAATGTATATCATGAATATATAAATATAAATTGTATACATGTTATATAAACACATTACACATTATATAACATCATGTAACATATCAGGCCTATACGTACATTTGCTGTCACATAAAATGGTGAATCAAATGCCACATCAAAATGCAACCTGAAGAAAATTTACTGACATTATAAGCACTAGAATAAAGCTACGATAAAATGAGAAACAATTACAAAACAACGGAGTTGTTTATTTCTAGCACACTCCACATAAATTCTGTTAAAATGAATTGCAGTAAAAAATTCGCAGATTAATGTAATTTTTAAATTATTCTTCGGAAAATTTACATTTTATGTTGCCACATGTGTATATATGTATACTTTACGTAAGGTACTTACAATATGCGTACTAATGCTGCATACTACGTAACACCATAGACCGAAAAATACTATTCTTTGCTATTACTATTCTATTACTTTTATCATTTTTTATACCGTATTACAATAAATTATAACAATCGATTATCAAGAGAGATACGTGAGTGATAGCGATAGATTTCGATGCGTATCTAATCTGGGTGAACCAATCATATTGTAGAAAATGATATAATTAAATGTGATTACATGGTATTAAAAAGTTTAATATATATACTTGGTGAGTAATACCCACCTTCTACCAACTACTTGGCCAATCGGATCGATTCAAATAATAACCAATCACAATCGGCGATATAGAATCGACAGTCACGACTTTCTTGCATTCACGATTTCACGACTTTGTTTTACTGCGCGGTATCTGCCAAATTCATAAACTTCGATTTTTTTATATATGCACTTTGGGGAAGGGGAGGGGGGAGACATACCATTGTTAAGTCGATTGTATTTGTTTTGTGCAATATTTTGTTTCCAGCAGGAATTTTCAAACAAGAATAGAAGGTAAGTGTGAAAAAAGGTAGTGATTTTTAGACGAGCTTTAGCGAGGATTCAATTTGACTTACTGAAAAAATCGGTGTTCGTTTTTATGTTTTTTTATATTTTTTTGTCGGTTCTCCACAGGTCAAACGGCTTAGATCTTAGATCTGCATAGTTTTGTGGCGTTATCGGGTGGTAACTTTTATCATTATGAATTTTAGACATTTCAAAAATACCCATTAGAATAACACAACGGAAAAAAAAAGAAAATATTTTTATTCTCCAAAAAAATGAAATTTAGCGTGAAGTTAAATTATATTTTGATACACATTCGGATCTGCCATTTTGAAGAAAAAACATAAAATCTGCTAAATTGGTACCACTCGAAGCAGTTTTTACCCATTGTTACCCATATTATTACTATCCGCTTGTCTATCACCCATAAATGACGTTTTCCTAGTATTGACAAATGTAACTATTCGAACAATTTGTTTTTTGAATATATTTTTGTCTAGTAGTTCCTTTACATATTTTTTTTTTACGAACACTTTTTTGCAACATTTTTTTTGAACGTTCTTTTTTTGAACAGTTCTATTTTTGAACAGTCGATATTATCCCATCTAGTACGAGTACTATCGATCAATCGCATTTCACCGACCGTGCTCGGATCGACTTGGCGGCAATCGAGGGCTCGATCGCGGATATGTTCGGTGATGGTGCGCGTTACTTGACTTGAAGGCAGTACCAAAACTTGCTGTTATATCACATTTGGAATAAAATATAAAACAACTATAGATAAAGATAGATAATCTATAAGGGGAGGGGTAAGAATGGAAGTGGAAAAAGTGGATTGAGAAGTAGGTAAATATGGATTCATACAAAGAACGACGCGGGAATAGAATGAATTGGAAGAAGATATCAAGAATATAACGAAGATTGGTGATTTTTAAAAAGAGAGCTAAGAAAAAAAAAAGTATGATTTTATCGAGTATGTTTGATTGTAATTTCATTAGGTATATTAACCATTACCACCTGTTCTATGAACAATCTGTAATGAATAAATAAAATATGTAAACATATGTAATATGTAACTGAAATTAAAACTATTCAAAATTGACTTATGTATCGGAAAAATGTCAAGTGTAATCAAATTTAACCTGAAATTTACATTTCCGTAATTTACATAATTTTCCGTTTATAGGTTTCCTATATTAGTAGACAACCATCGAGACGCCAAAACTCCGATTGAAATATTGAAGGATCGACACATCCGTCCGTTATTATATATATCATATACAAAAGACAGTCGATCGTCATCGTCAAACACCAGGACAATTCTCCTTCATATCCAAGAAAGAAGGTTCCGACCGACCGTCCCCCAATCTTACTCCACTAGCGCATGGAAGATTCACTCCTTCATAATATTTAGTGGATACAAATATACAATAACCTTCTAACGTATATTACTAATGATAATAATCCAACTGATTACCAATTGATGCACTTGCACATTGCATTTTATAAATGCAACTCTAGGAACACGTGATACACTCTAATTGGCTCGATTCTAACATCCACCAAGGTTTGTATATTGCCATAGATTGCATTATATCCGCAAAATTTCCAAGAAGTAGTTTTAATGGTCTTAGAAGGTTTTACGATACATGATATAAAGTGCTTTGGATATCTATATATTTTACTGCAGCCGGTCAGAAAGATAAAATGCAACAAGCCCGCACAATGCACTTTATTATTCATATTAAAACAAGCGGTCTAGAGTCTGTTTCGTATTAGAATGGTCGTGGCAACAGATGGCATCATTTCCGTTGATTTGGATTCTTGCAAGTAACAAATGACTAACGATTGTTGTAACAGTTATAAATGGGGAATTAAACAAAATTCGTGATTCGTTAAAGGATATCACAACACTGAAACTAGATTTTGATGAATTATGACGATATTCATTTTCCTGATCTTAGAGAAAACTAGAAATCACCATCTCAATTTCAGAAATTATTTTTATTAATTTTCTCCTCCAGAGAGCATGAGAGAATTAGCGATTCTGAGTAGATGCATGAACAGAATTGTCATGAATATCTACGTCACGACTCAGAAAAAAGGCTAGGTCCTGGAGGACAAATAAGTGGATAATAATTTCTGAAATTGAGATGATGATTTTTAGTTTTCTTTGAAATTGGAGGATGTAGATTTCCTCTTTTCGATGGAGAGTATTTGTGTACTAAATATCATGCAGGTTTTGCATATGATATTGAATCTACTGAATTACATACGTTCATGAAAACGATGTTAAATCTTATGAGTCATATATATATATACTAGGATAAATATATCGTATATAGATATAATATATATATATAGATATATATATATATATATATATATATATATATATATATATATATATATATATATATATATATATATATATAATTAAAGTATAATCGAATACTCGACACACATTGATTCACGTAACATTGAAACTTCATTCGATAACAACGAATTTAGGGAGCCGTGAATCTATCACTGCAACATTTTTCTGAAATTATTTTCTAATGATTATTTTTCTGAAATAAATAACACGTATGCCCTATTACATTATTTTCTTCAAAACGGCTGGTTCGAAATACACACAAATGTCTAATAATGTGTATCATTTTCGTCTTTACATTTGAGGAAAATTTCAATTATATTGGAGAGATTTTATTTTTCAATTTTTTCCGCCCAGCCTAATCTTATAAGGTTTTTATAAACTTTGAGATGATATTTCTAAAAAATGGTCCAACCGATTTTACCCAAAAACTATACACTTTTGAGTTAATAAGTTTCGCATAAAAAAAAGTTTCATGTCTATCGGTCAAAGTCATGCGGATCCCAGACTGAACTAGCATACTCAAGCATTGGCCGAATCAGACTCATGTATGTCTTTTCTTTTCTTTTCATCCCTGTCCCCTTCAACTGTCTCATAATATTCCCTTTCTTGAGACATTTCTAACATGTTCCGGAAACTTAGTTTCCGAGTTAGCCGGATTCCATTTTGACAAGCACAGTCGCAAACCGTCTAACAATGTTAATGTTGCTTAACGACCCCACCAACAGCTAGGTTATACGGGACCGTCTAATATCATACAAATAAATATACCCATCTAATACAAGTGAATATACTATATATAAACAATTATACATATCAATTTTATTGGCTTGCCTACTATTAATGAAATTTGTGTTGGTCAATTTCAGGACTTGGTACAAAAGTTTTTATAAATATATTTCCCCGATATCAGAAAGTTTATAACTGCAGTGTGCAGGTGTTTGAGCTCGTTAACTTCCAAGGTAAATTTTATAGTCGTCGTAAAGAATAACATTTTTTTTTGCAATATACACTCGACGAGTGTTGTACGTTTTCGCATGTCTGTGGCAGTTAAAAGTGCCTAAAGCCTAGCAAAGTCCGAGAACACACATGTAATAGAATAATGAACAAATTCATTAGAATATTTTTTATTGCGATTATTTCTGGGAATATTTTATGGTTTACCAAGTCGGGTTGAGAATCGAGAAAATTCTTCATATAAGGAGGATCGAATACATCAATAGAAATATATATATATATATATATATATATATATATATATATATATATATATATATCCCCGACGAGGAGGTATTTTTCAGTGATAATAATACCCGTCCTATCAACATCACGTGCTGTACGTTTCAACAGAAAGCCATGTACTCATATATATATATATATATATATATATAATATAGGGCCTATATATATATATATATATATATATATATATATATATATATATATATATATAAATATATATATATATATTTATTTATATATATATATATATATATATATATATATATATATATATATATATATATATATATATATATATATATATATATATATATATATATATAATCAATTTACCAACAAATTGTAACCGACTTTCATTAAGTTAGTATAATGTTCAATAAACTCATGCGCAATTAAAATTGTGAGACAAATAAATCCTCGATCTTCCTATTATAATCTCTCTCTAATAATTTTCTTCGTTTCATCTTTGTCTTTTCTCTCAACATTTTCTATCCCTCTTCTATTTATTATAATATATCGTCTTTATTTTCTATTCATGAAGCCTATATTTTTAAAAATACTCGTTTGCGTTGAAAAAATCAATTCTTTTCAAAATATTTAAAAATTTGAAATATGTAGTTCAAATATAAATTTTACTTCATGATCTGAATCAATATATAGTATTGTGAATAATTTAAACGAAAATAAAATCTACTATTTTGATGAGACCGAATATCTTTGGTAAATTCAAGATATAGGGGCCTACGCTATATTAAAAAAAAATTGATACGATTATCACTTCAGAAATAAATTGTTGGAAGTAATAATTATATTTTCAAATAGTATTTTAAGATTGATTCAGATGGTGTGACTACAAACATGCAATACTAACAAGAAATGTACTTAAATGAAATAAGGCAAACTATTTAATAACTTATAGAACATATTTTATATTTTTTATTCTTCTGCACATAATTCATTCTTCAGTTACGACGGGCGATAAGATCACCCTTGTGGTACCCCATCGAAACGATCCTACCTCTCATACTTGGCCTTAATTGAGGAACTATGATTTTGTTTCAAGTTTCGATGTTGATGAAATAGAGTCACTTCGACTTTAGCTGATTATTTTAAATAAGTTCGTCTATATATTTTTAAGTAATTGTGATAATTTTTCAGATTAGTTCTATTTTATAAACATAGCCTTCAATATTTGGATGAACATGTACAGAAAATCAATCTATGCATACACGGTGCTTATAAAAATAGAGAAATTCATCTTCACTATTTTTTTCTTTATCACGAACAAGTGTATTTGAATAAAAAGTATATCAAACCCAAGATAATATTATGTTCTTTAATCAATATGACATTCTATACGCATCATAGGTTATATACAAACAATTGAAGTAACTCAAGTTGGCTTTTAAATTATATAAACACTATCTTTTTCTATAGACCTACTTGTTCTTTATGAAATATCGAAAAGGCTCGATTCCATTGTTTCCTTTCCAAACTAGAATTAAAAACAAACTCATCTAAGTTGTTTGAGACTTTTCTTCGAAAATGATTATAAATAATTGATAAGTTATGCGAAACTACATTGAAAGCCAATAAGCAAAGAACACAATCGATTATTATAACTTTAATGATGCAATTCTATCAAACTACCTAATCTACCTGTAGGGCCTAAACATCAACAATGATGATACTGTATAAATATAGTATATTTAATGAATCTACTTGAAATTGATGTGATTATAAAAATGAAAACAATAATTTTCTATAGAAGATTACATATACCTATACAATTTGTATATTGATAGAGCGAGATGGGTAGATTCTACAATAATGTATGAGATGATGAATTTATTCATGATTTCAGAATTTTAAATATACATAGATTGCCTTATAGGTCATAACTATTTTGGGATCAGTAAAATTATATCGAATTTATCGTGACTTGTTTGATATCTTTAGAACATTGATGAAGCTGTTTGATGATCTTCGATGAAGTACTACAATTGTACAATTGTACCACTAACTATGAGTTAAGATACGAAAATAACATACATAACCAAGGGTGATAACAAGTCCGCTAACTATGAGTTAAGGTACGAAAATAACATACATAACCAAGGGTGATAACAAGTCCGCTAACTATGAGTTAAGGTACGAAAATAACATACGTAACCAAGGGTGATAACAAGTCAGATAACTATTGATTAATACACCAATTATCAATTCGTAAAATTGAGCCTCAGACGAACTGATAGTTGGCGGCTTGACTTTAGCACCCTTATATTCTCGTACCTTAACTAATAGTTAGATGATATGATCCAATAAGATTTCGTAAACCTGGCTCTTAGTATATATACCAAAAATCACATTTTTTGATAGAGAGAAAGAGATGAGAAGTATCGGAGAAAGAGATAAAATCAATAAGATCATCAGAAATTCTTTTCCCCCAACACAAATGCTTGGAGTGTTCATTATCTATTCACTGATTAGTTTGTTAAATGAGTAACACGTAATACCTTGAGAGGTAATACCTAAGAGGTCGTCAAACTGCCGCGTCCGAACGATCCTACCTGGTCATCCTTACAGTCTTGTGGGAAAATAATGAGTATATGTCACATTTTCGATCTTGATATTAATAAAAAATATCGCACGAAAATAAATGTAACTATATAAAAGCCTTATTTTGTCGGTTTATTCACACCAGACACGGACCATGGAATAACTACTGTATTTTATCGCCTTTGTCTTGATCGAAAATTCAGAATGTTTTTATTATGAAACACTATATTCATATAATAACATAATTTAATTTCTTTGAGAAAATAGGGGAGATAAGATTTGCCAGGCTCAGCTATTGTAAACATTTACTAAAATAAAATGAAAATCAAAAGCTGAATCGAAATTCCTAGAATTCAATTTATTATAACCGGTTTTATTCACTTCTTAATTTAATTATGGAGATGGGTACACTTTGAGAAGATGTTCAATGGAAACAGCAATTACTTTCAAATTTAACATCCGTGCATAATCGTATACCAGCTATAGCGGATGCGTGTAATTTTTAATTTTATTTTTACTATATCAGCAATTACGGGCCAAAGTTTCTGTCCATTATGGTATAGACACAACAGGTGTCAAGTGATTTGGGATCAAGATGAACTTCTACTTGTGACTGCATACGTATAAGTGTGGATTTTTTTACAATTATTTCAAGATTAAAATGTTCATAATTTTATTCGAGTTCATTATTTAAACACTACGGTAATACAAAATGAAATAAATACACTTGGCTAACGAATATTGAATTCAATATTTCTTGAAATAATAAAATGGGGAATTGAAACATTATTTTCGATACGCCTTTAGACAATATTCGTGTCAAACTACGAACTGTGTTGCATCAGTTTTTGCTCTTTTTGTAAGTTTGGAATGATTTTGTTATCATTAAGGAAGTCAAGTTTCATTTCACATTTATTGCACATTTCACTTATAATTATTATTTTTTGCTTCGATACAAATATTATCTATTACTCTCTTCAACTCAGAGTTTAATTGCATCATAATTATACAATATTGTGTTCTTCATTTTGTTAAATCAAATGTTCAGATTTCACCACTTGTTACTTATTATTAATATCCAACATTGCATTTTCTTTATGTAAACCCACAGATAAGTCTGTATCAGGCTTTGTGGATACTTCGTGAACGTATCCATATATGAATATCGGAAAATAAATAAAATAAATTCCAGCTTCATAACATTGACTTTAAAATCGAATACAATACTAGATTTTAAATATTAGAAGCATGTAAAAATGAGATTTTTTTTAAAAATCTTCATTCATAGAATAAGACTCTGCCTTTTTAATAGAAGGTTGCCATAGGACACAGAATAACAAAACATAGGATAAAATAATAACAATATTTACAGAATAATAATAACAATAATATAGAGAATAAGAATGAACAAATACTGACAAATTGTGATGTTATTGACCTGTGATGCATACCAGCGATATTAATGTCCATATAAATGATTCCTCAGAACTGTTACAAAATGAGTTTTAATAACGACAAAATTAACAAATCCTTGTCATTTATCATAATTTTATTTCTTTATGACGTGTAATGAAATAAAAAGTATTTTGATTTACAAGTGTGCTTACATTCTGCAATAATTCTTCTGTCAACATTATTAAATGTATAAGTACATAGTACGACATGGCTTAGACATTGTACTGCACTGCACGTTATATTCTCCACGTAGACCTCAGCCTCGATATTATTGTAGCCTATAGAATGCGAACAATATATATATAATATATATATATATATATATATATATATATATATATATATATATATATATATATATATATAATATAATATAACTATATAAGTCTATATAATACGATTCATCATGATATTAGGCCATCTTTGTGAAGAATAAATATAAAAAGAGCA
>OU015469.1:8068899-8132160 GCA_907164805.1 Brachyptera putata
AAAAAAAACTCTAATTTATTGGATCCATGCATCTATCTGAAGCAATACATATCGATCCGTCGACGCGTCTCCAAACCCTATTTTTTTTAAATGTTGCTTTAAGACCCCACCAACAGCTAGGTTATACGGGGGTACGAATGAGCGGATGATAATGAAACGATGAAGTGATTATAGGTGGAAGAACGTTCACAAAACCCATGCCTTATGCAGGACCTCGAACCCACGCCCAACGGTGACTTCAGTTACTACCGCTGGCGATAGTTGACTTGGCCACCGGGCGGCCACCCTAATATTCATTCACGCAACAAATTTCCATGTAGTAGGAACACATGTCCAGTGTTAGTACAGCAGGTACGTACAATCTTGTCAATCAATGTCTGAACGATATTTCTTATGATAGGCCTAAGCTTGGATATTTCAAAGAGAAATATCTTATATATAGAAAGCTCGTGTCACATGTAGAGGATGAACTCCTCCGAAACGGCTCGACCGAGTGTCGTGAAATTCCTCACGCACATTCGATAGGGGTGGTAGATGGTCCTAAACTATACGAGATCTTCCGACAAGCTTTCTCCTATGAGCAATATACCAAAATTGGCACTTCAAGGACAACACCAGTAATGGCGTTGTCCCCTGACATTGACGGCGTTAGTCAATGTTACTCAAGGTAACTCACCATTGTTGCGGCACGCTAGATAGCATAACAACCAACATTCACTACAAATCACTTCGATGGCAGAACAACGTTTGCCGAGTCAGCTAGTATTATCATATAAAAATAGCAACCAAGTTATAGACCTACGTCAAATCTGAAGTGAATTTTATTTGTATCTATAAAGCATGTTTCAAAATATAGATTCATTCAATGTTTAAATTTTTAGTGTTCAACTAACATTGCTTTTTTAACAGAACATCCTAGAGAAGGTATCAACTGCACTAAAAATCAACTGTACTAAAAAAAACTGTACTAAAAAAACTGTACTAAAAAAAACTGTACTAAAAACCAACTGTACTAAAAAAAAATATATACTAAAAAAACTGTACTAAAACCCAGCTTTTTGAGCAGTCTGTACTTCTGTATAAGGCTCCGCCTCTTCACAAATTGTTACCACTCATCCTTGAATAATAAGTTTGGTACATTTTTTTTTTAGTACAGTTCCAGCAGCCCACCCCCCCCCCCCCCCCTTCCCCAACAACGACATCAACCTACCCCCCTAACCTAACCAACAACTAACTTATTTTTCAAGGATGGGTGGTAACAATTTGTGAAGGGGAGGAGCCTTATACAGAAGTACAGACTGCTCAAAAAAGCTGGGTTTTAGTACAGTTGAATTTTAGTACAGTTTTTTTAGTACAGTTGGTTTTAGTACAGTTTTTTTTAGAACAGTTTTTTTTAGTACAGTTGGTTTTAGTACAGTTTTTTTTAGTACAGCTGGTCAATCCCCAACATCCTATATAACAAAAACCAAGATTAATAATTCCTACTGATTTTCAATTTTTCTCCTATCAACATTATTTATTCTTCTGCAGGTGGTTCAGCAGCATCTGCTGGTGCTTCTTCTGGAGCCGGTTCTTCCGCCGCCGGTTCAGCTGGCGGTGCCTCTTCGGCCGGTGCTTCTTCGGCCGGTGCCTCGGCAGTCGACACGCCGTCAGCCGGTGGCTCGTCAGCCGGTGCTCCTTCCACAGGTGCGTCACCCTCGCCTGCCGGTACCTCATCTGCCGGTACTTCATCACCAGCTGGTGCCGTCGTCAACTCCACTGCTTCGCCAGCTTCGACTGACGCCTCTCCTTCTGCAGGAGGAGTCTTAGGAGGGGTTCCCGTTAATGATCTCGGAGGAGTTCCTCTCGGTGATTTCGGCGGCGTTCCTTTGGGTGATTTAGGTGGGGTTCCTTTAGGTGATTTAGGTGGGGTACCCTTCAGGGATCCTTCTTTCGGTGGTGTCCTTGGAGGAGTCGGTCCCTTCGATGGGGATTTAGGAGGTGTGCCCGGTTTGGTTGTGATGGAAACTCGGGGAGACTTGAGAACCTCTACGGAGGCTCCTGGTTTGGTAACCGATCCTCGGGGTGTGCGTTGTGCAGATCCGGTGACGCTGCCGCCAGCCTTTGACGCTTGACCCTTGTAGCTGTGACCGTCGGTACCGCGTAGAGACGGGTCAAGTTGGATCGCTTCCGGTCCCCATTGCGTCAGGAAGTGACCCATGCGCGTCACTCGTTGGTGAGGAGTGGTGAGGGTATGGCTTCCACCGCAGTATCTGGAGAAGTCGAATTAATGTGAAATTACTTGGTTGGCGTGGTTTTACTCTGATTATCTCACTATTACCCCATTTTTTGGATGAGCATAAGCAAAAACTCAATTTTACTGTATTTGATTTTTTTAGCGAAATACTCAACTACCCAATAACGAAGTATCCAATGCACACCCAAATTGAACTGTATAGTTTTGAAGCTCATAATTGTTGAATCCACTTTTGAGAATATCCTATTTTTGAGATTTTTTGAGGTTTTGGAAGATTTTACTACACATAATTAAACTTAGTTTCACGTTTTCATTACACAGTTTCAATTTTTTGCCCCCAATTCCCAAACATATGACTTTATTAAATCATATTTTTTTTTTGGGTGACACCGACAGCGTTGTCATTTTATCACCCATTTTCATACTGAGAGTTTCGAATTTCTAAAGGTTTCATAATTTTATTCATTTCAATCTCAATTTTTATTTTCATCATTCTTTTCCTTCAATATAGAAGAAATATAATTATCTACAAAAGCAATTAAATCATATTTTATCCAATAAATCAGTTAAATTCATGAATTTGAATAGTTTATCTATCTGTTTTGAGTCATCTGACAATATTATCTAAAGTGGTATCCATGGACAACTGTTGTCTAATGGTCGAGTATTTTTCACATTCAATAAGAATATGTTTCATAGTGAGAATATCATTGCATGTATCGCATCGCGGTTTGATTTGTTCTATTGTAAACAGATAAGCTTGAGTCAGGAGAGTGTGACCTATTCGCAAACGGGTCAACACCACTTCTTCTCTTCTCGAATTTTGGATAGAGGAATCCCAAAGGTCAATTGTAAGTTTAATTTCACGAAGCTTGTTGTTTATTTCTTTGTCCCATTCTGATTGCCATTGTCGTTTGAACAAGACTTTGAAATGAGATTTCAAGTCAAAGAAAGGTACGAGGGGTTCGTCGACATTGATTAGAATCTAATTAACCATTTATTGGAAGATTAATCTTAATTATTGTGTGTTGGTATCGAAGGATGTGTTTCTTTAATTTACCTGTTACACAAATGATCAATACTCTTCGCCATGATGTGCTCCTTGTCCTTGCACTTGCCCTTTTGCTCGTGCACCGCCGTCTCGAAGTGGTTCATGTTCCTGCCGCCGCCGGGCAGTCGGCGCTGTTGTTTGCGCACGGCGTCCAGCTCGTACGTCAGATACGGCTTCATGCTCCGATGCGGAGGCAGCGCCTCTGTCGGGACGCTCTGTCCCTCGTCGTCCAACCGTTGTACAACCGATTTGTCGCATGACAGGCAATTCACGTTGCGTAGAAGGCGGTGTTTCGTGCCGGCGGCTTCGGTCTCCTTGCGTAGCGCCGCTAGAGCCTAATTAATGGGGAAGTGTGTGAGTCTTAATTTTTGTATACTAGGAAAACGCCATATATGCGTTGTTAGACGAGTGGATGGTAATAGTATGGGTAAAAATGGGTAAAAACTGCTTCGAGTGGTACCAATTTAGCACATTTTATGTTTTTTTTTTCAAAATGGCTCACCCGATCAAGCTGACATTGTTTAGAAATGTGTATCAAAATGTAATTCAACTTCGGGCATAATTTCATTTTTTTGGAAAATATTTTCCTTTTTTTTTCCGCTACCGTATGTTATTCTTATGGGCATTTTTGAAATTTCTAAAATTCATGAGAAAAAAAAAAAAAGTTACCCCCCGATGATGCCACAAAACTGCCTACAGATCCAAGTTAGATGAGAAACCAAATTGAAAAAAAGTTTGAAGTTGATAGCTGTAGCCGTTTGACCTCTGGAAAACCGACAAAAAACATAAAACAAACCTAAAAAAAAACATAAAAACGAACACCAATTTTTTTCAGTATGTCAAATTGAATCCTCGCTTAAGCTCGTCTAATGATCCATGACGACCTCACCAAAAAAGAGTTTTTATGGGGATACGAATGTGGGGATGTGCCGGCTTCGGTTTCTAAAGCAGTCCCTGGACGACTATGCCACCGAGTTGGTCATTTTTCGTCGTGTTTAAAATGCCAATCCGTCAATTTTCACTGCGAAGAGGATATAATTTTGGAAAAAGTTATTTTTTGAGTATTATTGTCTACTGTATTCCAGTGACTATCTGAGTGGTATTCCAATACAGATATTACTGATATCATTCATAAATAATGTTTTTTTCGTTTCTTATACTTCACAGTATTCATTTTGTAACACAGTCTATTGTCTTACATTATCAATCTATTTATCTATTTTATCCATTTTGTGTTATGTTTTGTATTATGTGTTATTATTACGAATCAAATTTTTTAAAATAAAGACATGGTCTTTATATTGCATTGTTATTGTTTGGTATCAAGAGTTACTTTGTGACTATTAATGTAACAAGCAACTCTGATAATATCAACAAATTTCGTGGAGGTGCCGAGTTTAGTCAAGAAGGGAAATGAACGACTATATAAATTCTTGGTGGAGGTGCCGCTTCATAAATACTACTCTTTCTGTTTTCAAAATTTTGTGTTCAAATCGAAAGAGGTTATCATACGGTTATAGAAAATAATATCTTTGTCAGAATGGATCAATTATATGAGGTTATTTAATTTCAATAAAATCCGTAGGCCATCTTCCGTTTCCGGATTAATTTCGTGTTTAATGACTAACTATCCTATTGTAACTATAGCTGTTTCGTACCTTGAGTCGTTCTTGTAACAATCTCAGCTTATTGTTGACGAAGTCCTTGAGCGGCGATATCTCGATCTTGTCCAACTTATTCTCGATTTCACGCTGTATGTCGTCGAGTGCTTGCGACCACAACGTCTCCTGATTGGTCAGTTTAGCCAGTGCCTCCTCGAGACCGCGGCTCAGATCGTCACAAGCGGCATCGAACTGGTCGTGAGACACCTATGCATGACGTAAGATAAGGAAATGAGAGAAACGTTGAAACTATATGCAACAATACAATACGGAAATGTACAGAGAGAAAAACAAATTTAATTATCTTGGTGTTCACAATTCTTGAGTGACCATTGGAATCCAGCTTGACGATGATAAATAACTAGGAAAACGCCATATATGCGTTGTTAGAGGTAAAAATGGGTAATAACTGCTTCGAGTGGTACCAATTTAGCACATTTTATGTTTTTTCTTCAAAATGGCTAACCCGATCAAGCTGAAAATTTCCAGAAATGTGTATCAAAATGTAATTCAACTTCAGGAAAAATTTCATTTTTTTGAATTTTTTTTCTGCTGTGTTATTCTAATGGGTATTTTTTAAATTTCTAAAATTCATAAAAAAAAGTTACCACCCGATAATGCCACAAAACTATACAGATCTAAGTTAGATGAGGAACCATATTGAAAAAAAGTTTGAAGTTGATAACTTCAGTCGTTTGACCTGTGGAGAGCCGACAAAAAAACATACATGGAAAAAAAAAACATAAAAACGAACACCAATTTTTTTCAGTACCGGTATGTCAAATTGAACCCTCGCTAAAGCTCGTCTTAAAATACAATAAAAAATTTACATTGGAGTGTGGTGAAGTACTAACTTCAAACGAGATGAAAAAAGATAACGGTAAAAGAGTAAAACATCAGATAAAATGAAAAGAATACAGATTATAATTATTAGGATGTAAAAGAAAGGAGTTGATATATTTTTTTATGCTCTAATATGAGTTTTTGTAGACTTGATTGTAAACTAAGAGACGTTACAATGAAATCCAAACTGACGGTAATACGGGGCAGTATGACCTGCGGAGTTCGTACTGTCCATGCAGTTGCAGATGCACTAGTATTGCATTTCTGATCTGAACCACAATAATCCCACCAATAGATTGATATTAGGGTATCAATAACTTTAAGCCAAGTTTTCAGTTACATAAAAAAATTGAAGAAGAACAGTTACATGATCAGTTTGGTCCTCTATAGTCAACCTAGGCTCAAACTTGATTAGATCATCTGAGAGCGGTGTTGAGAATGACAAGAGAACGATAGTGCGACGATAAGATTCCTTTTATCTGTTGCTGTTTAACGACCTCACCAACTACTAGGTTATATAGCGTTACGAATGAGCGGGTGATAAGGATGCAACGATGTGACGGAAGATAAAATGATGCAAAAAAAAGTCATGCCAATTATATGCGGGACTTGAACCCACGGCCGACCAACTAGAGTTCATTTGCTAAAGCACTGCCTCAACTAAACGAACCACAGGGGGTGTATTCCTGTACGAGATAAACCCACTCTTGACCCATAGCTCAAGGTAGCTGTGTACCATGCTGTAATGGCATAGAACTAGGGAAACGCCTTATATGCGTTGTTAGACGAGCAGATAGTAATAGTATGGGTGAAAATGGGTGAAAACTGCTTCAAGTGGTACCAATTTAGCACATCATTTTATTTATTTTACTTCAAAATGGCTGACCCGATCAGGCTGAAAATATCCAGAAATGTGTATCAAAACGTAATTCAACTTCACACAAAATTTGATTTTTCTGGAAAATAAAAATATTTCCTTTTTTTTTCCCGCTGTGTCATTCCAATTAGTATTTTTGAAATTTCTTCAATTCATAAAAAAAAAGTTACCCCCCGATAATGCCACAAAACTATACAGATCTAAGTTAGATGAGGAACTATATTGAAAAAAAGTTTGAAGTTGATAGCTGTAGCCGTTTGACCTGTGGAGAACTGACAAAAAACACGAAAAAAAAAAAAAAAATTAAAACGAACACTAATTTTTTTCAGTATGTCAAATTGAATCCTCGCTAAAGCTCGTCTAATAATACCGTTTTTCTGCTGTTTCTTTTGGATTCAAAATTTAAAACTGTCTCAAATCCAACTGGAATGCGCTTCCAGGGGAGGAGAGGGAAAAAACATCAATTACCTTTCTATTGACAATATTCTGGTCTGCTTTATCGGCGAGCGCGTCTTCCAGATCTTCCTTATCGGCCTTGACCGTCTTCAACACCTCGATCTGTTCCAACAGCGCGTCGATATGCATCTGTCTCTCTTCCCGCTCGTCCATCAGCCTGGTGGCCGTGTTCCCGATCACGTCCATGTCGTTCTGCAGGTTCTGGATCTTGCCGTAGAGCTCGCTGAAGCCACCGAAGTCCTGGTTACTGCCGCTATCACCAGCTGCTGGTAAACCTAGGAGAATGTTTTGTGCAAAATCAGATTGAGATGGTCTTTGTCAAGTGAGATATTTGGAAAACGCCGTATGTGCGTTGTTAGACGAGCGGATAGTAATAGTATGGGTGAAAATGGGTAAAAACTGCTTCGAGTGGTACCAATTTAGCACATTTTATGTTTTTTCTTCAAAATGGTCGACCCGATCAAGCTGAAACTTTTTAGAAATGTGTATCAAAATGTAATTCAACTTCACGCAAAATTTCATTTCTTTTGGAAAATGTATATATTTTTTCCGCTATGTTATTCTAATGGGTATTTTTGAAATTTCTAAAATTCATAAAAAAAAGTTACCCCCCGATAATGCCACAAAACTATACAGATCTAAGTTATATGAGGAACCATATTGAAAAAAAGTTTGAAGTTGATAGCTGTAGCCGTTTGACCTGTGGAGAACCGACAAAAAACCATAAAAAAACTAAAAACGAACACCAATTTTTTTCAGTATGTCAAATTGAATCCTCGCTAAAGCTCGTCTAATAAGTGGGCATACACTTTGTAGGGTCATCGACATGGTCATGATTGTCCAATTTTTGTCCATGGTCAACACGGCACTTCCACCAAATGTTTTCGATGCACCGGTATACATATATTTTTAAATTGGGTTTAACGACGCACTGTTATGATAACTGAGATCTAATGGCGTCTGATGGATGATTAATGAGATGATGGGATGATGAGATGAAGGTTCTTGGGTAATGAGAAGGATAGTGGGAAGGAAGCGGTCATGGCCGACTTATTGTAGGAACCATCCCGGCATTAGCCTAGACTACAGAGGGAAACCATGAAAAACCTCTGTAAAGATGGTCGGCGGCGGGGATCGAACTGAGTTCGGAATTCCCTTCGTCTCCCGGATCACATGAAGCGAGGGCGTTGATCACTGCGCTGCATGTGCCGGTATCGATATATATATAAGCTATATATAAGTGATATATAAGTTCGCCGAGCTGCAAAGAAGAATCCCTGATGATGACAGGTCAGATCCTGCCGTCAAAACGTTGGAAGAGGAAGAGAAGACAAGGTCCCGAAAGGGACTGCAATTCTATCCCGAAAGAGCAAACGTGGTCTACCCGAGAACTTGATACAACATGTCATCCAATCCGCGAGAACATTCGTCATAACATATATAATATATATATATATATATATATATATATATATATATATATATATATATATATATATATATATATAGTGTCCAAATTATATATATATATATATATATATATATATATATATATATATATATATAGGCCCTATATATATATATATATACAATTTATTGGAGCGTAACGAGTTGGGATAATAATCAGTGAGCTATAACGAAAGGATAGAGTATAACTGAACGTGGAAAAACGTTTGAAGAAGCCCCTTGAATATTTACCAGCGTTCAGTCTCTCCAGAATGGTGCCCATCTCCTTCTCCATCTCTACCATCTGGTGTTGGAACGAGTCCATTTGATTGGTGAATGTGGCGTCGATGCCTGTTAATTGCTGGTTAGAAGCTTGCACCTGTGCCTGTGTGAAAAAACCTCGGCATTAGAACAAAGTGATATAATGAGTTGTACGAGAGATGAAAGTGCACGGATATCACTATGAATTAGGAACCAAACAGATGTCACTGAATAGTACAAAATTGAAATACACTAGGAAAACGCCATATATGCGTTGTTAGACGAGCGAATAGTAATAGTATGGGTAAAAACTGCTTCGAGTGGTACCATTTTAGCACATTTTATGTTTTTTCTTCAAAATGGCTGACCCGATCAGGCTGAAATTTTTTAGAAATGTGTATCAAAAAGTAATTCAACTTCACGCGAACTTTCATTTTTTTGGAAAATAAAAATATTTTCTTTTTTTTTCCGCCATGTTATTCTAATGGGTATTTTTGAAATTTCTAAAATTCATAAAAAAAAGTTACCCTCCGATAATGCCACAAAACTATACAGATCTAAGTTAGATGAGGAACCATATTGAAAAAAAGTTTGAAGTTGATAGCTGTAGTCGTTTGACCTGTGGAGAACCAACAAAAAATATAATAATAAAAAAAAAAACATAAAACCGAACACCAATTTTTTTCAGTACCGTCAAATTGAATCCTCGCTAAAGCTCGTCTAAATATGAAATAGAACATACATTGGTATTTATTTTGGATCTACTCGGTACAAATTTAACATACTTCGTCTATAAGCTGATATTATTCACAGAGTGTGCTCGGGTCTATAGGCCTATATACGAGTTTATGAAGACTGCTACACTATAATACCCGGCTTGGTGATTTAGAGGAGCATTAATTGAGGGGTAATATGATGACATATCATTTGATGTAGGTTATTCTTTGATAAATAAACTCAGACTACGAAAATAATAAAAAGTGAGAAGAGAGACGAAACACGTCCACTCTCTTTCAGTGTCCAAAGACTAACTAACTCTTACCCACCCACATGACAATAGAGGGAGGTAGCAATAAGGAATTTCACAGGGTCTAAAAAGAATGCTATTTGACCGGAAAGTTAGTGCCCTCGCCTAACGATATCCCGTATTACAATATACCAGAAGTCTTTACAAATAATATATACTTTTTTTGGTTTTGAGTGAAGACCAATTTGACGCTAGCTTAGAGTTACTCAGACGTTGCTTGATTCGATGAGCGTTAGCGAAGAATTTCCATCCCACTCTTACGGAGCTCTGTCTGTTGTTTTGTTTGTTTGTTTGTGCGCACTGCACAGGTCGCAGGGTTTGACCGATTGACATGAAACTTTTTTTTTATACGCAAACTCATCCAACTTAGAACTGTATAGTTTTGGGGTCAAATCGGTCGGACCATTTTTGAGAAACATCATTTCAAAGTTTCTAAAAACCCCATAAGATTAGGCTGGGCGGAAAAAAATTGAAAAATAAAATCTCTCCAATTCAATTCAAATTTTCCTCAAATGTGAACACGGAAGTGATACACACTAATAAAAATTGACGTGTAATTCGGACCAGCCGTTTCGAAGAAAATAATTTAATACATTTTTTTTATTTATAGAAAAGATAGAAATAATAGTGGAAAAATATTGCATTGTTAAATTCACGGCTTCCCAGATCCATTGGCATCGGATAAAGTTCATTTTATATGATCAAGGTGTGTAGAGTTTCACTCATCTTACAACGCACATTCCGCGTTTGCCTAGTTCGAGCACTAAACCTTGCCAAACAAACCTGTAACTCCCCGAGCTTGCTCTTCTTCTCACCAACCGCTAGCGCACTAGCGCCATCCGGTCCACTAATATCCTCCAACTTCCTGCGCATATCCTCGATCTGTTGCATGCCGCGCAGCAGAGAGTCCAGAGGCACGGCCTCGCCGATCGCTATCGCCTTCTTCGTCGTCTCCTTCAACAACTCGAGTTCTTGATGCAGTCGCGTCAACTCTTCCCTTATCGGCTGGAGCCCCTCCTCGGTGGTTATGCCGCCGCCGCCGTAGCCGCTGGCACTGTCGGGCATGGGGCCACCTTGGGAGGGTGTGGGCTCCACAGCGGGATGAGAACTTCCTCCAGCACTGCCTCCCATATTGGAACTGAAAGGAGAGATAAGGATGACTGTGTTTTATTTTATGTCAGGTAATAGGGAAGAATTGAAGATGAGGAAGATGAATTGCTTACAACAAACGTAGTTAGCTGACCACGATGTTATCATTTCATCATTTCAATGTAGGCCTAGTTATGTAAGCATGTTATATGTGTATGTTATGTATATATGTATATGTATGTTCATGTAGACCATTGAAGGTGTCTTCGGTAGTTGGAATGGTAGAAAGGAGACAGTCGCGGCTCAACATTAAGAAACCATCCCCATATTCTCCTTAAATGCCCCCCCCCCCAAAAAAAGAGAAACATCTCCGTATGAGGATCGACCTTGGAGGGAATCTATCCATGTTCTCCCTGAGTGATGACGGTTGAGCGTGCTAGCACCTGGCTCATCCGTCAATGATGCTGAAGTCCTTAGCTCTGGAGTACATTACCAATTATATTCAGTAGTTAATTCGACGAGGTTATATATTTTCGCATGTGTTCTTGCTTGGGAGATTGTTATTTCTTTTTGATTGATTATGTTTGAAACATAGGTGAACCATTGACTTTTTTTGATGAAGACTGTTCCATGAGCTAACGTTGTCGGTCTGAAAGCCAGTTTTACGAATCTTGGAAAGTTGGACCTACTAATCCGTGAGATATTTCTCAAAATACTAGGATTACTTACATAACGAAGTGATAACGAGTTAATCCGCTACCTAGTGCTTAATCCACTAACTATCAATTTGTAAAACTTGTCCTAATGCACATAATTTAGGTAGAGATAGTGGTAGTTTGAACATTCATGTAAGTAACTCACTAAGGTCCCGCTTTACGAATATTAAATGTGTTGATTAAGCGATAATCAGTGGATTAACTTGTTATTACCTTGGTTACCAAAGGTAATTTTTATTCCCCAGTTGATAATTAGCTTAATTAACTCATTTTTATTATTGGTAATATGGGCCCTAATCACAATGATTTCGCATAATATGATGGAAATTACACACTAGACATCCAGCTTGCTTGCGAACTCTCTTACCCAGCTTGAGACAGAGCCGTTCCTGGTGTCCCTGCCGCTGCTGGCGTCCCGCCGGATGCTCCAGACACGCGTCTCTCCGTCTGGCCCAGCCGGTGTTCGACGTCCCACAGGCGCTTCTCGATGCCGGTGATGCGATCGGCGAGGTCGTCACTGCCCCTCTTCGACAACTTACCGACCGAACCGGAGGCGAACGGGGTGTTCGTGCCGCTCACGGTGGCAGCTCCGATCTCACGGGCGATATCTTCGACCATTGATGTCAACTAGAAGTAGGAATATCGTAGAATGTACACACGACGTTGTGATACAAGCCACTTATTACTATATCAAGGATTATTTTAGCGTCTCAGGCAAAACGTGATCACTCCGAAGACCACTTTTTTTTTTAATTGCTGCTTAACGACCTCACCAACAGCTAGGTTATACGGGGGTACGAATAATGATAATGAAACGATGAAGTGATGATAGGTGAAAGGATGTTTACAAAAACCCATGCCTTATGCGGGACTCGAACCCACGCCCAACGGTCACTTCAGTCTCTGAAGCGTGCCTCAGCCGACTGAGCTAACCAGGGCGGCCGAAAACCATGTAATTGAAAGAAATTGGAAGTCTTGGGAGCATAGCCCTGTGGCTATGCTAAGCATGGAAAATCGTTTTGACTTATTCAATACGATTCTATGTGCTCAAATGTCTCAAATAAGGATTATTCAGGATGGTACAAGGAGATTAATTTGACCAAGGCTCAGAAAACCAAGTCCAGTTTTCCTTATTCTGAGAGATAGTGAAACAAACAGCATGGGTGAAATTGTTAATTGTATAATGTTGGCTAGAATTACTCTCACATTGGTAATACAGGCGTTGGTCCAAGTGAATAACGCTATCATTGCATGCGTCAATGGCGTCTATTCAAATTCGACACTTCGACCATCTGCTTAACGACCCTCCTGTCTTGTCACTGCCTGGTCTAGATGTCCTGTCTGATCATGTCTGATCCTGTTTTATCCTGATCTGATCCTGATCTTGCAATCAGTCTCACAAGGGAAGAGTCAAAGACAGTGAAGACCTGGCAGAAGGAGGCCTTCATGGCTCAAGAATCTTACAGATCACACAGAGCATGGGGTCCTTGTTCAGAGCTGCAGCATCCAGAGATGACATAGCTATTATGATCGCCAACCTTCGTTAGAAGAAGGCAAGCGAAGAAGAAGAAGAAAATACTGATCAGCTTTCCTCACCTTGTCGATGCCGCTTTCGGCACCATCCAGCCTCTTTGCGAGTTTCAGCGTCTCCCACATGTCGTTAAGCGGCTTGGCATCTGCGCCTGCGCCGCCTCGCACGGTGTTCAATAGCTCCTGATTGGTTGGGAGGTTGTATTGCGTCATGGCCGCCACGTCAGCTTGGAGCTGCGAGACGGTGCGCTCGAGAGCTCGCAGACCGACCGCTGGTGACGATTGTTTCGGGGCCAATCTGGACATGGGATTCAATAAGGGGATGAGGATTGTGAATTCATAGAAGTTGTGTATGTGACTGAGTGAATGACATATGAAATATGAGAGACATTAACAAAAAAAGATTCCCCAGGAGATGAGATTCATTCAACGCCATATTTGGTTTCAGTTCTCTTACAAAAATGATACTTTTCATTTAAAAAAATATTTTAGATACCTTAAAATGTACATAGGTACCTGTAACTTTGGAATGTACTTACCTTACCGTTATTGTATCATTCGGTTTTGCATGATGGTTGAGGTTTAATTCATATTGCGAATTGGATAATTGAGATCTTCAAATTTTGTACTGAGTCGGTTAATACTGTTCTTTACACTTCACGTGAGAAATGTTCTAGAAAGAAGTCTTCAAATTTGGACAGTAAAATTCTACTTGATGTGCGGAAAAATATGGAATATTTGTCACTTGTTTTGAGAAATATATATTTGTTACCTAACTTATTCGAATAAATCACCCCGTATAACCTAGCTGTTGGTGGGGTCGTTAAGCAACAACATTAATATTATAATAAATTAGTTTGATCAGAGTAACTTCTCTGCACTACTGGTAATAGAAACGTGAGAGCCAGTTGTACCAAGTGATGATTATAGTGAATTAAGCAAACATTAGCAAATTAACTTGTTATCACCCTTGGTTACCTATATTATTTTTGTACCTTAAGTAATGATTAACTAATTAATATTAATCATCACTTGGTACAATCGGCTCTTAGACAAAGATTGAATGTACAAGTTATAATTAAAATATAAAACGGTATTGTCAGTAAATATTGGATGCATACTTGTGTAGTGGCGTGCCAGGACGGATCGGATGCGAAATCTTCTTAGCCTTCTCCTTCTGTCCATCAGCTCCGACTTCCGTCTCGCTGTCGAAAGGCTGGACCAGCACGACTTTGTGCTCGCCGTCCAACGAACGTTTCTTACCGCGTCCTCCTACGGGCAGCACGCCGCTCTTCTTGCTGTCCACCTTCTGCTTCTCGCCGCCGTCCGGACCATCGACAACACCCACCACCTTCTCTGCTTCGCTGACTCGTCGCGGCTGGCCTGATGGAGATGCAATTCGGGCAGATTGAAACCCGGTCACACTACGTTCACAAACTGCTGTTAGTAAAACTGACATCAAGCATTTACAGAGCAAAGTCGTAGCGTTTGAAGTCAGTAGGAACTGTAGGAACTGTAGGAACCGTTCACATCACGACGTTGCTGAAGTAGTAGTAGTATTTTTTTTTTTTTTTTACAAGTTTCTCTATTTGTTTAATGTACATGACGTAGTTATTTCTAGACCCACTAAGCCACTATAATGTGGTTTGTCTGTAGGTCTATTTTCATAAATAATTTCCTTTTTTATTTTTCTGGATCACGTACATAAACTAATTATGAATATAATTATAATTATAATTAATAATTAATAATTATATCATAGTAGTAGTTTTTGAGCTGTTTCATTTTTTCACAAGTAGACAATTTATACACATCTTTAGACCCACAAAGTCATGACAGATGACTTGTAGTAGTAGTAGTAGTAGTAGTAGTAGTAGTAGTAGTAGTAGTAGAAGTAGTAGTAGTAGTAGTAGTAGTAGTAGTAGTAGTAGAAGTAGTAGTAGAAGTAGTAGTAGAAGTAGTAGTAGTAGTAGTAGTAGTAGTAGTAGTAGTAGTAGTAGCAGTAGTAGTAGTAGTAGTAGTAGTAGAAGTAGTAGTAGTAGTAGTAGTAGTAGTAGTAGTAGTAGTAGTAGTAGTAGTAGTAGTAGTAGTAGTAGTAGTAGTAGTAGTAGTAGTAGTAGTAGTACTAGTAGTAGTAGTAGTAGTAGTAGTAGTAGTAGTAGTAGTAGTAGTAGTAGTAGTAGTAGTAGTAGTAGTAGTAGTAGTAGTAGTAGTAGTAGAAGTAGTAGTAGTAGAAGTAGTAGTAGTAGTAGTAGTAGTAGTAGTAGTAGTAGTACCGGTAGTAGTAGTAGTAGTAGTGTTTATTCCTATAACTCTTTTTCTAGGAAATCGGTACATAAATGACATATTTCACAATATAACTTATAGATCACATTGAGTGCTTGAGTGTGGCAGTACCATCATTTACAAATTACTAGTGAATTGGTGATAATACATTATATCAAACTAGTAGTACAACAAATAATGATACATTCAAAGAACTACATAATTGTAGATAACTAGATAATATAGATAATCATTTGAATAGCCCCAAAAAAAAATACTGAGAAGTCCCTACATATTAATAATTAAGTTTAATAAGTAAAACGTAATCCAGCATCAACAAACTCTTTTACAGAATATAAACTATTAATTGTAAGGTGCTCTTTGAGGAGTGATTTGAATTGAATTAGTCAGTGGGCTTAACAGCAGTTAGTGATATTAGATTTTGTTGTCATAGTTTATTATAATGCTGCTTAACGACTCCACCAACAGCTAGGTTATATGGGGGTACGAATTGACGGATGATAATGAAACGATGTAGTGATGATAGGTGAAAGGACGTTAAAAAAAACCCATGCTTTATGCGGGACTCGAACCCACGCCCAACGGTGACTTCAGTTACTACCGCTAGCGATGATTGACTTGGCCCCGGGGCGGCTCATAGTTTATTGTTTATTGTTTATTGTGTTATAGTATTGATTCTACATTTTGTTTTCCTAAAAGACTTCCTTTAAAACTCCAATAATTACCATCCTTGGAGGTTCCCACCACCTTATCCTTACTGTCCACGTACAGAACGTATTCGGACAGTTTGAGCGTCGGGTACGGCGAAGAGGCCGACAGGAACGAGTGCATACGTTCGGCGTCGGGACCTTGGAACTCCACCTGGGTGTTTTCGATCTGCATTTGCTGGATGATTACGTGGAGCAAGGAATGCAGGATGTTCAGGTTCATGGTTCCTGGCTGGAGAAATAGGAACGAGGAAAGTAGAATGATATCAAGTTATGTAATGTGGTTGATCACTCTGAATCTACAGTTTCATGTTTTCTAGTGCCGTCTGGCACTGAAGATCCTAATATTCCTGGCTTGAAGATGGATTATTCATACTAGGAAAACGCCATATGCGTTGTTAGACGAGCGGATAGTAATAGTATGGGTAAAAATGGGTGAAAACTGCTTCGAGTGGTACCAATTTAGCACATTTTATGTTTTTTCTTCAAAATGGCTGACACGATCAAGCTGAAAATTTTTAGACATGGGTACCAAAATGTAATTCAACTTCACGCGAAATTTCATTTTTATGGAAAATCAAAATATTTTCTTTTTTTTCCGCCATGTTATTCTAATGGGAATTTTTGAAATTTCTCAAATTCATAAAAAAAAAAGTTACTCCCCGATAATGCCACAAAACTATACAGATCTAAGTTAGATGAGGAACCATATTGAAAAAAAGTTTGAAGCTGATAGATGTAGCCGTTCGACCTGTGGAGAACCGACAAAAAAACAAAAAACAAACACCAATTTTTTTCAGTATGTCAAATTGAATCCTCGCTTAGCTCTTCTGATTATATAGCGAAGAGGCAACGCGATTGTAGCGTCGTGATTAGACACGCGCTTCAACAGCTAGTTCATTTGGGGGTACGAATGAGAAGGTCATGATGAAACTATTAAGTGATGACAATTGTGAAAGGACGTTTACGAAGTCCCATGCCTTATGCGGTATTTGAACCCACGCTCAATGGTGATTTAAATTTCTGAAGCGGTGCATTAGTGGAGTGAGCTACGGAAATCGGCTGAAGTTAGATAAGGGATTGAACTATCGATACTTTGTTTTGATCCTGTACAGATCAAATATTGCCAAATTTGCACTGATATCAGTACTAACGAAATAGTAGCTAAGGTTCTGCATTATAGAGACTTTAAATCCAGTTAGGCCCGGTATTACGAATAATAAATTTGTTGATTAAGCGATAATTAGTGGATTAGCTTGTTATAACCCTTGGTTAACAATGTTATTTTTGTACTGCAATTGATTAATTAGCTTAATTAACACATTTAAATTATTGGTAATATGGGCTCTTAGACATTGGCTTGACTATGACATAAATAAGAATATACCAATATTGATTCGATTTATTGCCCACATTGAATTTGTGTCAGTACCGTCCTAATTGCACTATCAATTCCTAAAACATGCAGACGCAGGAAGTAGGTCTTTCTCACATTTCTTTCCTGATAATTACTTTTGCTACTATTCAAGAAGTAGGATTACATTATATAACAGAGCATTGACTGACTGAGTCAAACGGGTGTGTCATTTCTTTCTTTATTTCATTTAGGGCCTACTTGCTATAGACACTTCCGTAAAAATACAAAGTACACACCCGATGTATCGAAAAAATGTAAGAAAAATAGAGCCTAGGCCTTATTCAATCATTCATTTCATTTCATTTATTTCATTACAGCTTTGGACCAATCATTCATTTCATTTCATTTATTTCATTACAGCTTTGGACCATTGGTCCGGTGGCAGTTTATTCTAAATACTATTCTTATTTTAACAATGGCGAATTTTCAGTTTAAGTATACAGTTTATAAAAATTTGAGTAGAGCAAAAAGGAAAGGAGTAAAAAAAGTATTCAAGTGTCATTTTGGAATGTGAGTCTAGAGATTTAATAAAATAGTGTTGAAAGCAGAGTATTTTGGTAAGGTTTCCATTTGTTCTTGGGGGAGATCGTTCCAGAGACGAATGGATCTACCAAGAAAAGATTGGAGGCCTATGTTGGTGTTATGTCTTGGTAGGTTTATCTTGAGGTTGTGGTAATTATTTGCTTTGGTAATATGGATAACAAGTCTATATCTTTCATCTTTCCATCGTTTATCACAACTTGAGGAAATGAAATATCAACATACATTTATGGCTTCACCCCATTGATTCCCTGATTCAATGGTGATACCATTTGTGATAATAACATCATAATTAATTTAAGGACATTTTCTAGAATATTCTGTTAGCTATCGAGTGAAATGGTCCGGGTTCTTACCTCGGGAGACCCCACAGCCAGGTCCACCATCTGCGTCAGCTTGATTAGAGTCGACGTCATGATGCGGCTTGTAGATCTAACGACCTCGAATTTAACCTAAACCTACACCTACCATAAACTATCCTACAAACACAATATCGAATTAAAAAACTTATTTGTTATAAAAAGTTGTAAAAGTCTCCCATTTTAGCCCTCATTTTAGCCGTTTCTAATTTTTACCATCACCTATCTGTTTGTTTTATTTTGCCACTTGTTTTTTCACTGCTTTATTGATAATTTGATTTAATTATGTTCTACTCAAGGTGTTGATATTTTTCATCTGGGCTATTTTTTGGGCATAGTTCCACGAATATTCTTGGCAATATTGCATGGCAGAAAAAATCTTCCTTGGTTCATTGGGATTCATTTGGATTATACTTTTGGATGAAAAATAATGTTTTTGGTTTCGAAAGTATCCAGCTGCTAACCATTCCATTTGATATCTACTTTAATGTTAACATTTTTTTATTGTAGTGCGTGGCCTATTGGTCAGAATTTTCATTTTCACAATGAATTACCTATTACCATGTAAAAAACCATTTGTTCGAATCAATTATGTCACTGCCTTCCAGTTATCTGTTGATCATTCCAATCGTTCTACAATTTATACGGTTATA
This sequence comes from Brachyptera putata, assembly GCA_907164805.1. NCBI lineage: Eukaryota > Metazoa > Arthropoda > Insecta > Plecoptera > Taeniopterygidae > Brachyptera > Brachyptera putata. Next base: position 8,088,055 of record OU015469.1, read on the forward strand.
ACTGATGTGTCTTCAATATATTTGTTAATAGCTTCAATTAATGTAAAAAAGTACATTTTTTAAAAATGAAACGGCTTATCTGAGTTATGTGAAACTTTGGAATCATGTGTATCATCATTAAATTGGAAAAATATATTTTCAAAATTATTTACCTTTCTGGGTTTTCACATGATTTTTTAAAAACATTTCGAAATAGTTCTTAACAGCATCGAGTTAGATCATGACACATCTGTGAACCAGGTTTAACAAAACTTTTACTCTTGTTTGACTTATGAAGTCCGAAAACAAACAAACATACAAGACAGCATTTTTTTCGAATACGGACAAATTGAGTCTTCGCTTCGCTCATCCAATAACTAACTAGCCAATCAATGAATCATTTTAATAAATAGGATTTTAAAATGCTGAATTCAATAAATGAACAACACAATATTTGCAACATAAACTTTATTGCCCTAATCGACTGCACTGCCACATTGGTATGTGCCACAGCATAAGTGCGCGTGTGTGCATGCCATATGTGTACATGTGTACAACAGGCGAGCGAGCATTTTTATTATTATATAACATTGTAACAGACTATCATTTATAATTAATATTTACAACAATAATACAATAAACAATCTCATCCAATTTATCATCCAACCAAAATTTAAATACATATTAAAATATGTGTCCCAGTTCAGTATATATTATAATAACATATATAATTATACATGTTATACATTCATCTGACAATATAATGAATTACACTTAAAAAATCTCAGACATTCACTTTTTTTATTTATTTTTTATTGTTTTATTAAAAACATTTAATATCGGACATTGATTTGTGCTTGTTTTTTGTTGGCGTGCTGGGAATGTATTTTGCACGGATATTTAAGAAGTAATGTTTTACTTCTTGAAGAGGAAAAGTGATATAATAAATTAAATACTATTAATTGTTATATCAATTAAGTTGACAAATAAGTAAACCATTTATAAATAACGGTATTTATGAGGAACTATGTCTTTAGCCTGTTGAATATCAGAAGTGATTCATTTACTAGTTTCCTTTGTTTTAGATCTAAAACAGAGTATTATGAATGCCGAAACGAATACATTTTATCCATTGAATACGGAAAGTATAACAAAACTTTCAGTTATTAATGAAATTCGATTTTTTCTTATTTAATATTTTGATAATTGAAATGCAAAATATTTTGTAACTGAATTGTAACTATCGCGTAGTATTTGCTTCAATGAAAAATATAATTTCAAATATTCAGACGACAAAAAGTTATTGATAAAAAAGTTCTGTTCCAGAAATCACATATCCTCTCAGGTAATCTCATGTCATTATCAACTTGGCGTTGATATAACATTTTTTTGGAGAGGAAGAAAATTTTGAATATTTCAAGAAAAAAGTATATTATATCACTCACTTTCTACTCAATATGGCTGGCGTGGCTAGTCTTTTAAAAACCTTAATTCTATAATAATAAATAATAAATATATTTTCTAATGAAATACATTTCTATAATAAGAAATCAGGATGTTATTCTACATTCTATAAACTATCAGATACTAGCGTCCATTTTTGATAGCACCTTCGCCCAAAATCTTCAAGATAAGGGCTGAGTATTTATTATATAGACTACGTATACATCGGGGGTACAGAAATACATTGAAACTATGTTAGTAGTTTTTAAGGTGTCACCATTAGGACTGATTATATTTTAAGATGCATTGTTGGAAATATATACCTCTGATATTGATTCATTCAGTATGGTATATTTATACGTTGAATCTCACATGTTTTACATGTTCTCACATGTTTCACATGTTTCCGCTGTATAATGATGTTGATAAATTGAAAATTCGATCAAAAATTCATTTTAATAATAAATAAACAGATTGTTTCTTCACTAATTGTTATCGATTTTATCGATTTTGTTCAATTGAAACTTGAAAAAAGGGATTATATTATCCAGTAATTATTTTACATATTGATTGTTCCGACTGTGACAGCTATGCAAAACATTTTATTTTCCATTCGGATGGAAACAATGCATATTTATCCGTATTTCGTTTCTATTTCAATTCATGTTATCTTTCTCTGTGTTATCGATGAGTCCTTGTGTTTGAATGGTTTCACCTTAATTGATAGGTAATAGACGAAGTGTGACTGGAATTTCTCTATACAAATCTAACAGAATGTGAATTTCTAAGAGTTTTGATCCGTTTTTGGTGTATTCATTGGGATAATAACATCAATTCGGTTAGGTCATCGAAACAAACTTATGTTTCGGATAATTATTATAATTATTATTTATATTGGTGTTTGTATACGTTTTTGTTTTGATTTTCATATTGGGCCGGTGTTACAATGTAAGGTATATAATTTCATCCCCTTAAAAAAAAAAAAAATCTCGCATACGCGTTATAAAATTTTCATTTTTTTCATTCGAATATTGAATATTCTTGATTACAAATAGGATTCGTAGCTTTGTTGGGTTGAAATTTGAATTGTTTCAGCCCGAAATAAATTCAATTGAATTGAATGAGACATAATTGAAGTTGAATTGAGAAATTATGTACGTACTTGCATATTTTAGTAAACATCATGATTGATGATTACTTAAATTCAACATACATTTGAAGAAAACTATAATTTTATTCCAGATTTTCGAAATAAAAACTCAATTCAGAAATTATAAAGTATAGAAGAAAATTGAAACCCATTTTTTCATTCGATAACGATTTTCAAACTGTATAATTCCGAGAAAAAATGACTTGTCATGTTCATAAACATTTACCCATATCTAAATTCGATTGAATTTTCCACTGACCACTGATCAAGATTACAAATCCTTATTCATACACTCTGTGCACAACAAATATTATCTACAGCTTTTAACATTCAGTAACCGTTTTAGTCAATTCTCTAACACATTAACAGATTGTCTATAGTTCTTCTCACCTACCTCATCCATCTCTTCAAAATGTCGTCCATTTTTAAAATTATCTATCGAGTACCGGAATTTTAAATGCATTTTTCAGATGTTTAATTTCAAAATCGAATTATTTAATTGGTTCATACAGATTTAATTCAATTTTGTTAAATGCGTTTCAGGAAATTAATTCATCCTTCTGAGTCTTCAATTTGACATCCAAAACATCCAAAATGGAGTCATTTTTTTCCACCAATCATTATTCACTATTCTTCATTAAAAGCGTTTCTGCCCTTATTTACTATACATCTTTCTTTTAAAAAATATTACATCCTATACTTAAAAACAAGGCTAGAAAACTAGTAATACCTATATGGTCTCAAATATCGGATTTATATATATACTATATCATCAATTAAATACATTTATTTCTCAAAATAAGGAGTTTACCAACATTGGGATAAGAATGTTACGATTCACATCATAGTTGTAGATATAACTTCTTCCAGTACTTTTTTCGGTTGGTTACACTTCCAAATGTATGGCACGTAAAAGTTTTGACACTACGCGAGTCAAAATATGGAATACAAATCATATTCATGACCATTGAACGTATTTTCTTCATATAAACAACCCAGTTTATTGTTTTGTCATTATAAATATATCGATTGCACATTTCATAAGTTCGTATTTCGAGTATTCCATTTTTCTTATTCATCCACTCACTTTTCCACTCACTTTTCGCTTGTTGATTGAAAATAGATTCTTCAATTTTCAATGGCACGATGAAATATGTTTTTTTAAATCACCAATACAAAAAATATTTTATAAAAGTATCATACTTTTCACCGTAATACATCGCAATCATTATCGGTATAGCCTCATATTTTCTTGTTTCATGCTTCAATTCACAAACGTTCGTGTGTCCATTGTTAAACTCAAAATTTATAGTTGAAGTTATATGAATTACCACTTTTTTTATAGTATGTGATATTTCTTTTTCATAAATTTATATTTTGATTTGCGATTCAATCTTGAGAAAGCATATCAACTCAAGGTAGTTGGAACACGAAATGAATATGGTGATATTTCAGCTTATTAAGTTGGTAGACAACTACCAGCACTCCTGAATTAAATTACATATCATATAATTCCACACACGCGTTCGTTTTTAATAATTACAAATACGCCGAGTGCCTTGAGCTCTGCTCTAATGCTGCCAACACATCTTGTTTCTGTCTAACATAAAGTCTACCCTTTTTCCAAGGATTTTGCAGTTGTAAGGGTTTAAAATCATCCCTTAAACACCGCTCTCGAGCTCCTATAATTGCGACGAGACAGAAGTTGTGTAGTTTTTCACTAGGATAGATAGGTCCGTCTTTACCCTTGAGTACGACGGCCATGTTGAGCTGTTTAACGACGAGGTCGACGACCTCTCGGACGGTGGTTCGTGGTGTTACGTGAAGTTTGAGACTTGTGCCACTTGCCAAGCCGGTTTCGTACGCCGCGTAAACCTGAATACATTCAGAAAATATATACAATCTATCTTGTTATACAGTTCAATTAGATATAACTTGAATATTTTAAGTGCCAACTTGAATTTATAGCTGAAATTTGACGGAAGGTCATCCTCAAATAGAAAAAAAGGTTATAGTAGGCCTAGATGCTTTTTGTTTGCTATTGATTTTTTTCATCAACATTAAATTTTATAATTTAGATGAATAATATAATTACTTTCTAATACAGAAAATTCTCGATGTTTTTCTCCACAGAAATATTTCTTCACAGAGCTGGAACAATATGTGACTTCATTTAAATTTTTGTTGTATAGATTTTGGCGTATAGTCGATACTGGCTCCCTTTTATCACGGCACCTCCACCATAAGAAAATAATACTATTGCCCAACAATGAAAGACATAAATGTTGAATGATAGAATTAGTACATGCATATAAAAGTGTCATTTTATAAGTGAGTTCAACAATGGGACTGTCCCATGTTGAACATTGTCCACCACATTGAACGAGTGTTTCCAGTTGATTGCTAACACATTCGAAATTCGAAGTATCCGTTTACATATAACTTCTACTAACCTAAAAAAAACCGACGAAGAAATGACCAAACTGTCAATATCTCATCCTTCTTCCTACCTGTAATATCCCTGGTCCCGGTGCCGGTACCACGGCACTCTCCTCCTCCTCATCCTCCGTCTCCTTGACGATCGCCGACGAGCTCTCGTCGGACGACAACGAGTGTAACGATCTCGCCACGCTGAGTAACGAGCTCGAGTAGAGAGGTCGTGCTTGTAGGAGAGGAGAGCTGGAGGCGGAAACGGAAACGGAGGTGGTTGACGAACGAGACCGGACGTGGGTCTTGGTGTGAGGACGCTGATGGAGGGTGTCTTCGCTGCGAGAGGGTGGTAGACGGCTGTTCAGACCTGTTATTGCAAACACGTGGATTAGTCACGGAAGTTGGAAATTTCATTTGAATACAGTGTCCATAAATCTTTTGTGTTATCATTCTGAATATTAATTTGAATAATAATAACAAAGTAGATCAAGAGAAGTTTTACAATTTACTTCTATAATTTTGATATAATTTCAAGTTCCCAGGTCACAGTGACCATCCATCTGTTCATTTGATTTGATTTCTCATTTTTTTTTATATATTTTTCTGTTGTTTTTGTTGTTCTCTTATTTTTGTATTGTTACGAAGTTTTATTATTTCTGATCAAGCCCTGAAGACGACAGGTATAATCCTGCCGAAACGCGTTGGAGATTAAAGATATTTTTTCACCACGAAACCTGGTCTAATTCCTAAATTATCATGAATTATCTACAATATAGCCAGGAAAGAAGCCTCTAGCAAACACTATAATATACGTCCAGGCTATAAATTAGTACTATAGGTATTCTAATCTTCATAATCTAATCTAGAGTAATTCAAACTGATCGATTTCCTATACGATATCTATCTCAAGTACTCACGCTCAATTTTATCACGTATTTGCACTTCATTGTGAATGCAATCATTCTATATCGAATTGTGAATATATGTATGGGGAGATTATGAAATACCACTCATCAAAGGTAGAATTTCCGGAACTCACCAGTGAGAAATCTAATCCTCTACCTATATAATAGTGAACCAAATATTGGAACACCTGCCTTCATGCCATCCTGAACAATGTCCTGACGCCGCCTTCGGTAGCTCGGTCAGCTGAGGCACGCTTCAGAGACTGAAGCGAGGGGTTAACAACTCCTGAAATCGGGTGTACACTAGCCATGAAATCCCAAAGAAATCCCTGAAATCACTTGAAATCCCCTTGAAATACGTATGAAATCTCTTGAAATCCCCATCATTCTCTTAAAAACTTCTGAAATCACCTGAAATCAGGTGTACACCAAATTTGCGAGTAGTAAACCCCTCGGACTGAAGTTACCGTTAGGCGTAGGTTCGAGTCCCGCATAAGGCATGGGTTTTTGTAAGCGTCCTTTCACCTGTCATCACTTCATAGTGTCCTAATCACCCGCTCATTCGTACCCCGTATAACCTAGCTGTTGGTGAGGTCATTAAGCAACATTAAAAAAAATGTCCTGACCAAAGTCCTGACCACCTACCTGTCAGACTGTTGTTATCGGCTATCTCGTCGACGCCGTGCAGTTGACTGGAGCAGTTACTGATGGAACTGGAGCCGCTGTTCTTCCTCGCCACGAGATGCTGTTCACTCTTCGACAGTTCCGTGGTCAACAGACACACGATGCTGCCGGGGTTGACTCCTGGACCCGGCCAGCTTCCTCGGCTAGCGTTCGACTTGACGATCTGGAGTGAGAAAATGAATTAGATATAGTTATGGTTGTTGAATGAGCGATAGCGAAAACATACTGAGACGAGTGGGCGGGTGGGATTCAGAAGAGTGGGGTTCGATTCCCGCAATGGTTTACTATATCTTGACAGGGGGTTTTATTAGTTTCCCTGAATTTTTAGTGTTTTTCAGCGTTTTTCACTGGGTTCGGTCAATTTTGGGATGGTTTCTTCTTGAACCCCTTCTTACTATATAAAAACACGTAATTAGACGAGCTTAAGCGAGGATTCAATTTGACATACTTGAAAAAATTGGTGTTCGTTTTTCTTTTGTTTTTCTTTTTTTTTATCTTTTTTTGTCGGTTTCCACAGGTCAAACGGCTACAGCTATCAACTTCAAACTGTTTTTCAATATGGTTCCTCATCTAACTTAGTTCTGTATAGTTTTGTGGCATTATCGGGTGGTAACTTTTTTTTATGAATTTTAGAAATTTCAAAAATACCCATTAGAATAACACAGCGGAAAAAAAGAAAATATCTGTATATTCCAAAAAAATGAAATTTTGCACGAAGTTAAATTACATTTAGATACACATTTCTGGAAATTTTCAGCTTGATCGGGTCAGCCATTTTGAAGAAAAAAACATAAAATGTGCTAAATTGGTACAACTCGGATAAGTTTTTACACATTTTTACCCATAGGTCTACTATTACTATTCGCTCGTCTAACAACGCATATATGGCGTTTTCCCAGTAATAATGATAATCAGTATTATTATCATACCTTCGGATCTCTAGGCGGTAACTGCAGTAAACTTCTTTTGAGGCTGCTGCCATTAACGCAGATCGTTTTACATCCCTCCTTCTCTTTGTTCAGCATCAGTAGTCCTTGTAGCGCAATTCCAATACTGGATTTATCCCGGGCAAAGGTCAAAATGTCCATCAACCAACGGGCTCCTTTCCACGCGGTGTTCAGAAGACTCTGGAATTCCTGGAGTTGGGAGAGACGGTCTTTGGCAGCTGATAGCTCAGATGAGGAGAAAGCCTGGAGAACGAAAATATCAAAATCAAGATGGAAAAAAATCAAGGATTTTCAGTTTCATACGGAGCACATATTTTATAGAATATTTTCTACATATTCTTATGCAATGATGTGAGAAAGGAAGATTAAAAATTATTCATTGAAACAAAACTCATATTATTTATATGAATATAATAGATTCGATTAGACATTCTGAGAAAAAATATGTTATTCTAGCATTCAGAGAAAAATACAAATTCATAGTGACTTTTGAAATCTGTGGATGGTTTTCAATCAGATTTATATGAAAACAAAAATGTCACGAGTATATGCTCATCCATTGCTACTCATATTCTTTTCCCCATTTATTTTCATGATGTTGTGGATGGTTTAATCAGCTTTCTTTGAACAAAAACATTGCTATACGCATATATATTTTTCGTTCAATTTCAAGATCAAACACCAAGTTAATCTACAGTATTTCACTTCGTTCTATCTATGATTTTCTTCTTTTACGGTAGAGGTGCCGGGCTCATAAAACTAGATCCACAATAATTAGTATGAACTTGAAACGATTATCGAACATATTTATAGAGATATATCATTTCCGTCACGTTAATACAATGACTGAAAAAGTTGTAAAAACTAACTGATCCTTAAATTGTGATTGGAGAGCACAATATGTAAGACATTGTTATGACAGCAATATGAGTACAACAATGTGGGCCATCTTCAAAAGAAGCCCAATCCTCACCTCTCTATGCGTATGATGTGCCAGGACCGTATCGAGCTCCAGGATACAACTAAGTCTGGAATACCGGGATATCACGTCCCTCTGATATGTGCCCATGTGGACCATCTCGAACACCTGTACGGGGAGACCGAACAAATCCCCACGCTGCAGGAGTAATTCTCGTTGTCCTGGAACAGCGCATGCGCTGTCGGCAGGAGGACAGACGATAAGGAAGGAGACGTCAGGACTCAGGTCAATTACTTCGGCATCGTATATCCTGGAAAAAATAACAGATTGTTTGGTTATTTATATTGGGTTCAATGACGCACTGTAGAGATAAATGGGCGTCGATGAATGATTATAAATGAAATGGAATTTTATTCAATTAACGGAATGAGCCTTTATCCTCAAACTTCTGAAAACCTTCAGAATGAACCTTAATAATCAATTATAGGATTTGCAGGATTTATTATATTTTCATAATTTTGATGACGAAACTTACCAATTTTGTCAGAGTCAAGAATGAATATACAGGATGGGATGAATAAAGCAATAGAATTGGAAAGGGATTACAGAAAAGTACGAGGGGAGGGGTAAGAATGGAAGTGGAGAAACAAGGATAGAGAAGTAGGTAAATATAGATTCATACAAAGAACGGCGCGGAAATGGAATGAATTGGAAGAAGATATCAAGAATATAACGAAGATTGGTGATTGGAGTGAAGAGAGCTAAGAAAAAAATAAGGTATAATTTTATCGAGTACGTTTGATTGTAATTTCATTCGATATATAGTAACCATTACCACCTGTTTTATGAACAATCTGTAATGAATAAATAAAATATGTGAATATATGTAAATATGTGTAATGCAAACAGTGAATAAAATTATTATTATTATTATTGTCATTTCATTTATTCTTTCATCATTTATATTTTATTTATAGGTATTTTGTCCACTGGGAAGGAGCCGGTCGTGGCCTGCTCTTGAAGAACTATGTCTGTGTTCATTTTATTGAATGAAATATCGAGAACCTCTAGTCAGGACAGTTGACCAATGCGGAAGTGTGACCCCGGTTTTCCGAATGCAGGTTCAGTACACAAAAGACTGCTCTAAATGTCTCAAATCAGATTGTCAAGTTATTAAGAGATAAGGTAACTTCAGAGTCATTGTGAGCTAACGAAGATGGATTGAAATTTTAATTACTGTGTTTTAATATCTGGAACGATAATCAACAATTTTAACTAACTAGCCGTAGCCCCGCGTTTAAAACGCGGGGTCTCTCTCTCTCTGTTGTACTATACTTCCCACTACTATTGTTCTAACTGTCGCATTGCATATACCTTGAACGCACAGCATCACTACGCACTAACCCAATTACGCGTAAATTCCTTTGCACCTTCCGTTCTCCTCCAGATGCGCCTCCCTCCTCTCCCACCCTTCCCCGCGATCACCACCATCCTTACAGACAGACAGACAGACCGACAGACAGACACGCTTAGCCTTTTATATAGATAATTCTTTGAAAATATGAATTTTAAAGAATGACCAGTTAAAAATATTCTACAGGTCGATTATTCAAAATTTAGGATGTTTTTTTTTGGAAGTTGTAGCATTATATTTTTGCAAAGCGACTGAAGAGAATGATTTTGTTTTCTTGGCACACAGAATATTAAATTGTTGAAATGTTGAAATGTTGAATGATAGGTCACGATTGTTATTTCTATGTTATTGTTCACAAAAATATAATAAATGCACAAAGAATCTGATATCAACCAAGCCAGGGGTCTCCAAATGTTTTAGTCTAAGAGCCACACTGATTTCTCCACCAAGTCGCAAGGGCTACCAGTAGTGAAACGCCATATTGTAGGGAGCTACGTGAATCCCAATATTCATAACGAGGAAAACGCCATACATGCGTTGTTAGACGAGCGAATAGTAGTGGGTAAAAATGGGTAAAAACTGCTTCGAGTGGTACCAATTTAGCACATTTTATGTTTTTTCTTCAAAATGGCTGACCCGATCAAACTGAAAATTTTTATAAATGTGTATCAAAATGTAATTCAACTTCAAGCAAAATTTCATTTTTTGGTATGTTATTCTAATGGGTATTTTTGAAATTTCTAAAATTCATAAAAAAAAGTAACCCCCCGATAATGCCACAAAACTATACAGATCTGAGAAAGATGAGGAACCATATTGAAAATGAAAGGAAGTTGATAGCTGTAGCCGTTTGACCTGTGGAGAATCCAAATAAAAACATAGAAAAAAACATAAAAACAAACACCAATTCTTTTCAGTATGCCAAATTGAACCCTCGCTAAAGCTCGTCCAATTATAATTTCTGACTTCACTATATAATAATTACCTATGTATCTTACTTATTGTAAATTTAAAGCATAAATATCATATCATTAATCACAGTTAAAATGTTTAATTTCATATGTATGTCAGTTATTGTGTTCCTTGAATCGGTAGTTATAAAACATCTTATTTTTATCTTGAACGATTAACTTACATTAGAAGTTTTACAATGTAATAAAAATAACATATGGCGGACGGAATATGGGGCCATCTCCCCCATGGGGTACTCGCGGGCCGTACTTTGGAGACCCCTGAACTAAGCGATCAAAACAGCTGCAATTATCATGCTCACAACTTCAATTGAAGTAAACAAGATAATCAATCTTGATATCACTAATAAAAATGACGTAATCACTCTTCCTATAACATTAACATATTCGTCAAAGTACAATTGATTGCTAATCTAGGTACATAAAGAGATCCTATCTAATCAATTTCTTATCTCGCATCAAATGTATAGTTTTTATACCTATAGTCTTTACAATGAAAAACAAGAAATAATGAAAATGTCCCTTGAGCCGGAGTTGAACCAGCGACCTATGGATAACTGATCTATAATTCCTCTACAGTCCACCGCTCTACCCTGTCTTCTCTGTGTGCATGTAATACCAGTGCCGACCCGAGTTTGGTCACGAAAGGTTTTTCCTGGCATTATATTGTGTTCCGGACTTTCGGCAACTGGAGACTTTTATCTGCGGCGAAGAGGTGTGGTCACAGACAGCGTAGACCTGGTGTCAAAGTTCATTGCTTTCAATTAAAATAATAATAAAATGGGGGTGGTAAGATCGCCCTTGTGGTGCCCCGTCCAAACGATCCTACTCTCATCCTTAGCCTTAATAGGGGAACAATGATTTTGTATCAAGTTTCGGTGTTATTAAAAAAATATATAATGGTCCTGGTTTATAGTGAATCTGTTTCCTGCAGTTTATTTTGCTTTTGATATGCGCACTTATTTGTTTGAATTATGTAGGAATAAAATTGAATTTTGGACAGGGTTAGGGCTGAACGCTCCTGATGAAGTCAATCCGTTGTTCGATTTTTGGTGAAGGTCAATACAAAATACTTTTGTACAATTTAATTCGGGATTTTTTGTTTTTCAAATCTAGTTGCTTCTTGTTTCTCAGCTATGGCCGTGATGGGAAACTGAGCCAACTGAGCTATCAAGGGAGATATCATGTATATTTGTGAATAATAACAATGTCCATGATTTTTAAAATAATATCGTAACTTGACACAATTATTATTCTCCAATTAAGGCTATGGATGAAAGATGAGATCGTTTTATTATATTCTATCATAATTTTCAGTTATTTGTTTTTGTTATTTCATTATAATTTTTAATTATTATAATCTATTATAATTCTCGTTTCTATGAATGTTCGTTTCTATATTATAAATATGGCTGAATTGTTTATTTAAATATATTAGGTTTACCGACGCACTGTAATATTGAACAAGATATATTGGCGTCGGATGAATGATTAATGAGATGAGAAGTAAGGTTTCTTAGGTAATGGGAAGAAAGGACACGGCCGTGGCCTATATTGTAGGAAGGAACCATTCCACCGTTAGTGTGTATACTGCAGAGGAAAACCACAAAAAAAAACTGTAAAGGTGGACCGTGGCAGGGATCGAACCAGGTCTGATATTCCCTTCACTACAGGATCATATGAATGTGCCGGTGAGCTAAGCTGTTTGTGCAATAAAAACCCTCAAAATTCACTCGAGTATGACAAAATGAGAGCTCGACATACTGAATATGCATCTAAAATTCGATAAAGAACTAGAAAAGTTGATGAAAACCAACTAATTTGTTGAAGAAATGTTGTTTATTCGATGTTGAAAATCGTTGTGAAAATATCAATATCAAAATTCAACTTTTTGTGAAGGGTAGAATCACGAGAAAAAACAATTGCATGGTTTAAAAGTCGGAGTATTTTTTATAAAATGTACTTTCGATATTCTAACAATACAATTATAGAAACATGAAGCTATGCGGTTTAGAGTGATTGAAATATTAGCTTTTGAAATACATAAACGTGCATTAAGTTTTGATGTTTTGTGCTAGATAAAAATGGTAATTTTCGGAATTACGGCTCTTGAAAGCTAATTAATCCTTTGATAAGCATGTGATGCAATGTGAAACAAAATATTATAAATCATACAAACCATAAATCCAATTAAAAATATCACGTATGAATGTCATTCATGTGTATAATTACTAGAGAAACTAAAATGAAGACAAAAAGACAAAAATATCCCTTGAGCCGGAGTTGAACCAGCGACCTATGGATATCTGATATCTCTTGCCTCTACAGTCCACCGCTCTACCAACTGAGCTATCAAGGGAGATACATGAGCTCGATTAATTAGTGGTACAGAAACCTTTCTAATTAATTCAAACAATGTTACACATTTGAGGTCTTGATTATAGTCGATATAGCAGTACAGGTAGAAAGTAAAACTGTTTTATCGACTACGGTTCAGATTCTAGTTAGACGAGCGGATAGTAATAGTATGGGTAAAATTGGGTAAAAACTGCTCCGAGTGGTAGGCCCCCTACCAATTTAGCACATTTTATGTTTTTTCTTCAAAATGGCTGACTCGATCAAGCTGAAATTTTTTAGAAATGTGTATCAATATGTAATTCAACTTCACGCAAAATTTCATCTCTTGGAAAAATAAAAATATTTTCTTTTTTTTCCGCCATGTTATTCTAATGAGTATTTTTGAAATTTCTAAAATTCATAAAAAAAATTACTCCCCGATAATGCCACAAAACTATACAGATCTAAGTTAGATGAGGAACCATATTTAAAACAAGTTTGAAGTGGATAGCTGTAGTCGTGTGACCTGTGGAGCACCGACAAAAAAACATAAAAAAAAACAAAAAAAAAAACATAAAAACGAACACCAATTTTTTTCAGTATGTCAAATTGAATCCTCGCTAAAGCTCGTCTGAAAAGCACAGATGAAAGAAATTCTGATATAACTTATGATTTGTAATCAAATTCAACTTTTTACTCTTCAAATACATGAAATTTACCCAGCTCATTCACATCTATGTACCAACATTAAATTACGAACCTTCCATCTTGGCATATATTTTATTCAAATATTTCAACTTTTCCCCCTTCCCCACACACAGGCTTCGGCTTATGTGGGTTTTGTTTTTCAAAGATTGAAATTTATTACATTATTTTATATTATTACATTTGTATTCAACTCTAGTCATTTAGCTCTAGTATTGTATATCCTATCTATTATTAATTCAGAAAAAATGTGTTATTTTATGTATCATTTATGCTTGCCGAAGTGTTATATTATTCATGTTTCCAATTATGTATCCATGAAAAACATTATGTGATAAAAATAGAAAAAAATGAAAAAAGATGAAAAAAAGGAAAGCTTCTCTTAACTGTGGAAAAAGTGAGACTATATTTATCCGATTATTGTAAAACACACAAAATTCGAAATTAATTTCAGAAAGTATGATTACCGCAATGGGACGTTACCTAACATGATTATATTGGCGCCAGATAGATGGTTAACGAGATGATTGAATGATGAGATGAATGATGAGATGATGAGATCTTGAATAATTGGGCGAGCATTAACGAGGATTCAATTTGACATACTGAAACAAATTGGTGTTCGTTTTTTCTTTTTTTTTTTTTTCTATGTTTTTTTGTCGGTTCTCCACAGGTCAAACGACTACAGCTATCAACTTCAAACTTTTGTTCAATATGGTTCCTCATCAAACTTAGATCTGTATAGTTTTGTGGCATCATCAGAGGGTAACTATTTTTTTATGAATTTTAGAAATTTCAAAAATACCCATTAGAATAACATGGCGGAAAAAAAAGAAAATATTTTTATTTTCCAAAAAAATCAAGTTTTGGGTGAAGTTTAATTACAGTTTGATACACATTTCTAAAAAATTTCAGCTTGATCGGGTCAGCCATTTTGAAGAAAAAACATAAAATGTGCTAAATTGGTACCACTCGAAGCAGTTTTTACCCATTTTTACCCATACTATTACTATTCGCCCGTCTAACAACGCATATATGGCGTTTTCCTTGTATGAAGGATAATGGAAAGGAAGCGGTCGTCGTATATATTGTCAAAAGTTTAGTGATTTAAAAAAGATTTGAGATACCAAGAACAAAAAACAGCGGAGAAGTTCTATACCAGCTGGTACCATCCACCTTGAAAATTGGGTTTGAGGTGAACTGGGTTTATCTTGTACAGGAATGCACCCCCTGAAATACTAATTTTCCTGGATCAACCTGAAATTTGGTAAAATGGTGAAATATCTATATTTAGACGACCTTTAGCGAGGATTCAATTTGACATACGGTACTGATTTTTTTTTCCATGTTTTTTTGTCGGTTCTCCACAGATCAAACGGCTACCGCTATCAACTTCAAACTTTTTTTCAATATCGTTCTTCATCTAACTTAGATCTGTATATTTTGTGACATTATCGGGTGGTAACTTTTTTTTTGGAATTTTAGAAATTTCAAAAATACCCATCAGAATAACACAGCGGAAAAAAAAATATTTTCATTTTCCAAAAAGAATGAAATTGCGTGAAGTTGAATTACATTTTAATACACATTTCTAAAAGTTTCAGCTTGATCGGTTCAGCCATTTTGAAGAAAAAACATATAATGCTAAATTGGTACCACTCGAAGCAGTTTTTACCCATTTTTACCCATACTATTATTATTCGCTCGTCTAACAACGCATATATGGCGTTTTCTTAGTCTAGAGTAACTAGAGTATTCCTGGCGTAAACCCCTCACATCCAGGTAGTGATGGGCACATGGGAATGTTCTCGCTAGTGCGAATATTTCCCATGTTTGAATAAATTCCCATATTCAGGGAATTTATTTTTGAAAAATGTGTCCAGCAGTTAGATAATTGATTAGATAATTCAGCAATTTGCCTATTTTGTGTATGTATAATTTTCATTTATTTTTATTTGTTTTTCGAATGGTGGGTTTTCAGAATTCAAGACCGTACTTTTGGTGGTTTTCAGGCCTCAGATGAGAAGATTTGTAGTACCTTTTCTGTTTTTATCTAATGTTTTGTGATTATTTTTCATATGGACTTAATACTAGTACACCAAAAATGGAAGTAGGCTCTATAATTTTTCATTTATTCGTATCCTTCCTTTTCATTCTCTAGTGAGTGTAAACGAGAAAGAAATATATGCCCTGAAAATTCCCATTTTGGGAATATTCCCGGGAAAATTTCTGGGAATATTCCCACCATTATAAATTACGGGAATTTACCCATCTTTACATCCAGTCCACATCGTCTCACTCACCTAACTCACTCACCTCTTGATTGTTATGTTCGTTTTTATTTTCTATTTTTTTTTTCTTTTTTCTTTTTTCTTTCATGTTTTTATGTCGGTTCTCCACTGGTCAAACGGCTACAGCTATCAACTTCAAACGTTTTTTCAATATGGTTTCTCATCTAACTTAGATCTGTATATTTTTGTGGCATTATCAGGCGGTAACTTATTTTTGTATAATTTTCAGAAATTTCAAAAATACCCATTAGAATAACATAGCAGGAAAAAAAGAAAATATTTTTATTTTCTCAAAAAATGAAATTTTGCGTGAAGTTGAATTACATTCTGATACACATTTCTAAAAATTTTCAGTTCGATCAGGCCTGTAATTTTAAAGAAAAAACATAAAATGTGCTAAATTGTTACCACTCGAAGCAGTTTTTACCCATTTTTACCCATACTATTACTATTCGCTCGTCTAACAACGCATATATGGCGTTTTCCTAGTCTAGAGTAACTAGAGTAGTCCTGGAGTAAACCCCTCATATCCAGTCCACATCGTCTCACTCACCTATGTTGAGCAGCTTCCTGACTTCCAATGTCCATGAAAGAAAATAATCGTTTCGCCGTCGCGGCGACTAGTTCCACGAATACCCGCTGTTGATCCGAGCACTGTTCGACGACGTCCGACGTCGTATTACTCTCGTCCTCCGTCGGTGACGTCAGTGCTTCGTTAGACGATGACGTAATAGCTTTATGACGTGATGACTGTCGCTTCAGCCACTCCCATTCTTCACTGTGAGAACAGGAAGGGAGGGGTTGTTTATCTGTCATTTTGATGATTTAAGTAAGGGTTTTGATTACTTTGCAAATAGAATTCGTTTGTGTGAATTACTCTATTTTAGTTTTATGTTTTATAGTTCGTGACGTAACAGATGTGAAGAGATAGAAAGAAAACGGGAACTTTTTCGTTCGGGAAAATGTCCCGAGCCGCCCTCGGTAGTTCAGTCAGCTGAGGCACCGCTTCAGAAACTGAAGTCACCATTGGACGTGGGTTCGAGTCCTGCATAAGACATGGGTTTTTGTAAACGTCATTTCATTCATCATCACATCATCACTTCATAACCATCTGTTCATTCGTACCCCCGTATAACCTAGCTGTTGATGGGGTCGTTAAGTAAACAACAATCAGAATTAAATGTCCCAAACGAGCATGTGCCCTATCCCTTATTGTATTAGAACTATATATTCATAGTTTTTTTGTGAAGTAATATAGAAATAAGCTATTTTTTTATATAATTAATGCAAGGTTGATTTCTTATTATCAGACTTGTTCAAGTAAACAAAAGCTCTGTTTAAGAAATAGTTATTATAATAATATTTACTTTCCGGAATATTAACCACGCATTCATTATGTACAGATCTCTCAGTTTCAGTGGTGTTGAATGAAAAAATTATCGTTTCAAAACCCACACATAAAATATAATTCAAATATTGAATAGTTGGTTTAGAGCCGATTGTACCAACTGATGATTAAATATTAATTAGTTAATCATTACTTAAGGTACAAAAGTAGCATATGTATCCAAGGGTGATAACAATCTGATGCCGCCCCGGTGGCTAAGTCAATTATCGCTAGCGGTAGTAACTGAAGTCACCGTTGAGCGTGGGTTCGAGTCCCGCATAAGGCATGGGTTTTTGTAAACGTCCTTTCATCTATCCTCTCTACATCGTTTCATAATCATCCGCTCATTCGTACCCCCGTATGACCTAACTGTTGGTGGGGTCGTTAAGCAACATTTAAAAAAAAAGTTGATTTGCTAATTTTTGCTCAATTCACTAATCAGCACTTCATACAACAGGCTCTTATTCATATAAATATTCCAGCATAGTACTTTATCTGTTTATTAAAATGATAACCACCCCTGGGTCCAAATTCCCTGATTACACTTCAGATTTGAAAGTTTGAATAGTATTTGACTTACGATGAGACGTGAGGATTGTCCCGGATCTTATTCATATATTTTTCCAGCATATTACTTCATCTGTTTATTAAATGATAACCACCCCTGGGTCCAAATTCCCTGATTACACTTTGGATTTGGAAGTTTGAATTGTATTTGACTTACGATGAGACGTGTGGATTGTCCCGGATCTTGCAGTGTGGTAAAACATTCGGCGTCTTGCCAGGTACAACGACCTGCAATAAGTCTACTTGACTCCGCATCTTCAAATAACCTAAATACAAGCCCTTGCTCAGTCTTATGCTGCTCACTTGGTGATACGTGATTTGCTCCTGGAAACAGATACAAGTTTGCGTTCATTGGTTGATTACAGATTTACGGGCTGTCCATAAATGACGTCCCCATTTCGGGGGGGGGAGGGGGGGGGGGGTCATCAACCATGTGACAATGTGTGACAAGGGGGGAGGGGGGAGGGGAGGGGGTACACACTAATGTGACATCCACATTTACACTACATATTATTTGTTTCTTTCAATTTTCAGGAAAATAAGTTGACGCCATATAATTTATATGAAATTATATTTTAATGCAGAATTTAGGTGGTTAGGTGGTTTTTAGAGGATTCAGGGATCTTTCAGGGAACAAAAAAATCGAGGAAAACTTGTTTTCTATGTCCCAACCCCAGCTTTTTCAAATTTGTATGAATAATTTCATGGGGGGGGGGAGGTAAATATTGTCTGGATTGTGACATCAATAAAGGTGGGGTCATCATCTCTGTGACCAACTCGGACAAGGGGGGGTTCGATATACCCTAAAATTGTGTGACATCATTTATGGACAGCCCCTAATATTTCAGTGTCACTTCATTTTATGTGTTGATCTTCAAAAGTGAGTGAGTGAAGGAAAATGATAACAAAATAAGAAAAATGATAGCTGATGCGTTGATGAAGAAAGGAAAATACGAAGTTCATGAGGAGGTACATGGACTCTCAGAGGAAGGAAGTACACGACGTATTGACATAATATGCATCGACAGGGAACAGAGGCCACATCATTGATCCAACTAGGCGGTCTGAGAAGAATGCTGAGAACCGAGGGAGGTAAATGATAAATAAGCCAACTGCCAGTTATTATAAAACAACCTGAACACAATAAAAGTTCAGGTCATCAGTATCATTAGAGATTCAGTCTTCATTCTTAGAAATCATCTTTATGGTCATTCATTAAATTAATCACCTTCCATTACTCACTGTACAAACAGATATATTTTCACTTACTCCATGCCATCAACAAAAACCATTTTCACTCTTTCATTATTTTTCATTGAATAATTTTCATACTGCTTGTTAATTGGTGTCATAAGGCAGCTCTATTGTGAGCAGAGATTTTGTAATAAAGTTTATATATATACACTCGATTTTCAGTAATGACTTTTCCTTGGCATCAAGATGATTTGCTTCTTGTTTAGCTGGAACTAATCGGACTAGTTTTGATTTTAAGTAAGTAAAGAAAAGGAATAATGGAAATAATAATGAATTTAAAGAATTGAATAACTCAAATCTAAATAGATGATACATTATATCATGGACGAAAGATGTATTTTTATAGTACATTTCACACTACATTGTACACTATATATACACGGTCTATCATATACATTTCTTCTATGATGTAATAAAGAGTAGGAAATGATTCAGAAAAAAAGTAGTATTATATAGGACTGTAGTCTACTGAGATTATCTGTTTGGATTTATCTTAACTTGGATATTTTGATGGTCTTCTAGGATTGTGAGGGACACTAGTTAATTAGCGTTATTTCTACGGTAGTTATGCATTAATTTTCCAAATTTGTAATTATTTGTCCTTTATATTTATTCATGATTTTATTAAATTGTTGAATGATATTCATGAAAAAAATGCTATTTACGTGAAAATTGGCTTGACAGTTATATCAAATTATTGAAATTCCTATTTATTTATGCCAAGATTCGTAAATGCATTTACTTCTTAATTCACTCGATTATTTTTTGTTGATTTGATAAAAAAAGTCGATGAAAGTTTCCTTTCATATAGAAAAGGTACTTCAATGGTTAATATTGCTTCAAAAATTCATAGAATCCATCTGTTTTACAAAAATACCTGTTTAAACCAGTTGTGTTCAATTTACAAGTATATTAAATATATCTTCCATAATAAAAGCAGAAATGACTAAACATTATGAATTCCCTGGATTCTCAATTAATAAAAATCTATCAGTCCTACCTGTATCGACGCCATGAGTAATTCCCCAACATTCGGTTCTTCGTGCGTAGCCAACTTCTTCTGCACTTTCCCTAACGGCAGCCATCTTGAGTTGAGGACAGACACGGCCTTCGGAGATCGGACGTAGTTCACTGTAGATATCACTAGCGTTCCTTGAGAGTCCCGCACGGGGCGGTGGAACAGTTGACCTAGGTCCTGGATACTCAGTGCAGTCTGGAAATAGCAGAGGAGATTAAATATCAGATAGTAAATAGTAAATCATAGTAAATAGTGAATCAGATTGATTTTTTTTATCCATTTATATGTTTACATACTACGATAATCATTTTTTTTTCGGATTGGAGAATGGGAAGGTTTATTGAACTAAGAGATAAAACTAGTTATGAATATTTTTTAGACGAGCTTTAGCGAGGATTCAATTTGACCTACTGAAAAAAATTGGTGTTCGTTTTTATGTATCGGAGGGAAACTTTTTTTTTATGAATTTTAGAAATTTCAAAAATACCGTTCCCATTAGAATAACATGGCGGAAAAAAAAGAAAATATTTTTATTTTCCAAAAAAATGAAATTTCGCATGAAGTTGAATTACATTTTGGTACACATTTCTAAAAATTTTCAGCTTGATCGGGTCAGCCATTTTGAAGAAAAAACATAAAATGTACTAAATTGGTACCACTCGAAGCAGTTTTCACCCATTTTTACCAATACTATTACTATCCGCTCGTCTTACAAGTACAACGCATATATGGCGTTTTCCTAGTGTAATAACATCGAAACTTGATACAAAATCATTGTTCCCCTACTAAGTCTGAATATGAAAGTAGGCTCGTTTGGACGAGCCACCACAAGGGCGATCTTACCACCCCATTTTATTATTTTGAATTAAAAGCAAAGAACTTTGACACCAGGTCTACGCTGTCTGTGACCACACTTCTTCGCCGCAAATAAAAGTCTTCAGTTGCCGAAAGTCCGAGACACATTATAAGTATAAACCATTTTTGCGATATATTATTACGATGGTTATATTATAAAATTGTTCTCAAATTAAGAATGGTACCACAATTAAAATCATTCATTTTTCTTTAATAGAACTGGAAGTACTACATGTAATCGTGCTTTATGTACATTTTTCAACGCCGCAGTTTTAGGTCAGATTATATAAAGTTATAGGTTATGTTAATTAGGTTAGTTACAGATTGAGTTAACTAGGAAAACGCCATATGCGTTGTTAGACGAGCGGATAGTAATAGTATGGGTAAAAATGGGTAAAAACTGCTTCGAGTGGTACCAATTTAGCACATTTTATGTTTTTCTTCAAAATGGCTCACCCGATCAAGCTGAAATTTTTTAGAAATGTGTATCAAAATGTAATTCAAATTCACGCAAAATTTCATTTTTTTGGGATTTTTTTTTTTTTTTCCGTCATGTTATTCTAATGAGTATTTTTGAAATTTCTAAAATTCATAAAAAAAAAGTTACCCTCCGATAATGCCACAAAACTATACAGATCTAAGTTAGATGAGGAACCATATTGAAAAAAAGTTTGAAGTTGATATCTGTAGCCGTTTGACCTGTGGCGAACCGACAAAAAAACATAAAAAAAAAAAAAAAAAAAAAAATAAAAACGAACACCAATTGTTTTCAGTATGTCAAATTGAATCCTCGCTAAAGCTCGTCTAATTAGGTTAGTTATAGATTGAGTTAATTAACGAAGGGAGGAAGGGTAGTCCACTATTCCCCTACCTGCATCTGTGCTGCCGCCTGTAATAACTTGATCCTGAAGTGGACGGTCGAGGAACTTAGACTCTTCTCCATATCCTGGCGTAGCGACTTGACGTCGTCCCAGGTGCAAGCAACTTTCATCAGCCAATGGAAGTCGTGGTTGACGCAACTTGGATACGTCTCGTCGACTTCGATCACGGGGATGAAGTCTTCATTGGTTACTAGAACTTTGTCTTCGTGGTAGAGGAGGCAAGCGAGATATACTCCTCTGGAAAATAAATACAAGTTCGAAGTTTATTTCAAGAGACGAATCAACAACTTCACGGTATGAAATTGTATTTTCTTCTCCTTACTTTCGTAGATTTTAAATAACTAGGAAAACGCCATATATGCGTTGTTAGACGAGCGGATAGTAATAGTATGGGGAAAAATGGGTAAAAACTGCTTCGAGTGGTACCAATTTAGCACATTTTTTGTTTTTTCTTCAAAATGGCTGACCCGATCAAACTGAAAATTTCCAGAAATGTGTATCAAAATGTAATTCAACACTATGGAAAATTTCATATTTTTGGAAAATAAAAATATTTTCTTTTTTTTCCGCCATGTTATTCTAATGGGTATTTTTGAAATGTCTAAAATTCTTAAAAGAAAAAAGTTACCACGTAATAATGTCACAAAACTGAACAGATCTGAGTTAGATGAGGAACCATATTGAAAAAAGTTTGAAGTTGATAGCTGTAGCCGTTGGACCTGTGGAGAACCGACAAAAAACATGAGAAAAATAAAAAAATAAAAAATGAAACGAACACTAATTTTTTTCAGTATGTCAAATTGAATGCTCGCTAAAGCTCGTCTAATCAACAAAAGTTGAGTTCAATTTTAAATTCAGACAATTTGAATTACGGTTTAGAAGGAATCAGCTGATACTATTGAAAGTACATATGCACAATATTTAAATTTAGTTGAGTATGAGTCCAACGCAAGATTACTTTTCCAAAGGCAACATTGCCCAACACAATAATTTAAACTATTAAAATACATATTTCTACTTCTTTAATTTTTGGCAGAGTTCATAAGTAATTTTTGATGGTGAAATTATACAGATGTTGGTTTTAGCGTTTTAATCAATCATTTCACAAAGGTATACTCTTTTCTAATGGATTTGTGATCGTAAATCGGTTGAAATTTGAATCTTTATAATTCGGTCAACCGTCAAAGAGTGACACATTTCAAAATTTTATATTTTCCACAAATTATTTCCGATTTTCTTATGCAATACAGTCAATCTCGAAACTCACCTTCGCAAATGTTTCTGAAACTTGGACGCAACGGTAAACAACTGTTTTATCGTCGTTTTCTTCTTCTGGTTCCTCCGCTGAACGCCAGGCGTCTCTGACTGAAGCGACGTCTTGATCTCCGCCGCATATTCCGGTCTTGACGTTCGTATGTCGTCAAACAAGTCGTCCAACAGTTGGAGGCGGCCGGCGAACCTTGGCTCTCGTCCTTCTACGTCACGCCAGCCTGGTGAATGGTAGAAAGGGTTGAGTAACTTGTGTACTAATGAGTTATCTCAAAAAATAATTTCCTCAAATGGCTGTCAGAGAAAATATTTAGTCATAGAGTGATATAAATAAGTTGAACTTGTACATTTTGATTGAGAAAATTACTTTTTCTGGCAGTTAATTTTTTCGGGTAGTTTGTTTTTCGGTGGGTATTTTCTATTACTTCCGTTTTTCGGACAGTCAATTTTTCGGTCAGTTCACCAATCCCCTACATTCAACATCAACGTTTGATGTAACCATTTTCAGGCAGAAATTCCCACATATTTCGCAAAAAAGAATGAATATGAAATTATCCACTGAGTTGTATACTGTATCATAAGTAAATATTAAACCTAATTTTCCATGGTTATAATCGTTTGAAAAGTTTGCAGATGAAGAATTTCAAATTTAATCCTCATGAAATCGTAGTAATTATTTTTAAAAGTCATTTTTCAAACAGAATAGGCCTATTCTATTTTTGCAGTATGGTATCCTCACATCACTTTTCCATTTCATAATCGAAAATGACCATTTATTCATGGAAATGGACCATCTCTAGATTTTATTATTATGTAAAAAAAATCAATTACATTATATTTTACAATATTTCAGTTTTTAATTCTATTATATTCGAGAAAGACTTACATTTAAGATTGGGAGAGAAGGTCTGAGGTGGTTCGGGCACATGAAAAGAATGGGCATGGACAATATTCCGAGACGAGAATTTGAAAAAGCGGGGAGTGTGAAGAGAAGAGTAGGAAGACCGCGAGTGAAGTGAAAGAGGACGTGCAAGAGAGGGGATGGATATGGGAGTAGGTGATCAGTGACAGATAGTTTGAGGACAGAGAGTTGTGGAGGAAGCCAGTGGTGTATTCGTAAAAATAAAAGTACCAGGGCGGTGATAACTGAAAAAAACCCATTCATCCCAAATCCAAGACGTAACATGCCAGTTTCAGGTCAGTTTTTCATGTCAGTTCCAGGAGATTTTAATTCAAATATAAAATAAAAATGATGTGGTTTACATTTGCATCTAAAATAGTAAATACATTCGTTTCTAAGGTTGTACAAAAAATGTTACAAACTGACTCTACACTACATTACAAGATTCTGTCATTATTGTAAAGTCTGACGTTGCAAATAAATATTGGCAGATTCCATCTATCAGGATGCATCATTTCTAACATTGTGCGTTTACAAGTTACCTGGTTCAAGTTGGCTTTATATGTCCTCAAATATGGTTTTCAAGAAAAAAGGTACCAGGGCGCCGCCCCGGCCCGCCCTGGCCCGAATACACCACTGGAGGTAGCTGGTAGTAAGGGAAGAAGATGATAAAACGCCAGGCGTGGCTAGCCGGTTTTGAAAAGTTTAGCCCCAGATAATGGTGTGACAACACCCTCTGACCCAATTATTTGGAAACAGAGTTTGATTATTTTTATTCGAGAAAAAACTATTACAATTCTAGAGAATAAAAGTGATGTTTCACACAGCTATATTCACTTCATATTATTATGATAGAATAAAAAATCATCGATTTCAATTTAATGACGCAAACATCACACAAATGATTTAAAGGGATGTGAAAAAAGTATTTCGTATCAATTTACGGGTAGTAGTGTTAGCTTTCTCATTCATTACAGTATAGTCAATGAAAATGCTTTTTATGAGTCATAAATCATGGCGTTTGTCTTTGTTATACACGAGTGGAATACCGTTATGTTTGATTTCAAGCCAATAGTAGATTCATGTTGTGAACAACACATTTGCATGCGATAAGGGTGGATGTAAATAACAGGAAGTATTGATACGTGGGAGTTGAATTCGACCATTAGAACATTTTTATATGTAGGCAGTCGATAATTTTGAATTATTGTAATTCAGAACTGTAACTTTCATTATATTTGCTATTGAATAATGCTTCTGAATTTTCATTGGAAGAAGTTTTATTATGCCTTCAATATTTTGAGACCAGTAAAATGGAAAATATTTTTCAATTCATCGTGTCATTTATGTAGTCATATCTTAAAATCAAGGTGAGCATTTATATAATTATTGTATTTCAGAACATTACTACATCTGCAGTTTTCATAGAATGAAAGAGTATTATTTATTTATTCGTTTTTTCTAGAATTTTCAGTCACTGCAATTACATGTGCATATCATCTAATTCATTGAGCTAATTTAATACCAATAATTAATTCAATCAGTTTGAGTTATACCATAGATACACATAGATCGATCAACGAGAAGAAAATACATCATTTTCTAAAATATAATTCAATCTTCGACTTACTAGATGGCACCACCGAAGCCGGCGTCGAGTTTCTGTAGTTTCCAAAGCCCTTGAGATTTCCGCAAGCCACTCGGAAGTAGTATCTTTGACCTTGAGACAGTTCAATCACGTGGCACTCGAGCTGCTTCATGTCAAGGATCTCACGTTCCCCACACGACGAGACGAAACTCTCGTCAGTGCTCCATTCAACTGCAATCAACACACAATATTTGATTATTGATTCAAAAACTTTTGAGACGACTGAAAATTTAGAATTGAACTTCGGAAATATCCACTCTGTATTGGGAAAGAATGATCAATGATCAAATCTTCGATGTTGATTATAATGAACATTTTTTTTTATCAATGTTGTAAATTTGATACTAATGGTATTGAGGATGGTTCGAATGGGGTATCTTTTCACCCATAATGCAATAATCCAATAAGAAATAAGGCAATAGCTACAATGTAACTTATTTAACAAAATGTAAATAGTAAGCTTAAGCCCTATTTACACGGCTCAAGTTTTCATCCAACTTCTGTGATTCAACGTTGGTTACAATTTCTTGGACCGTCTAAATGGAAAACTACTTGGAGCAAAAATCTATCATCCAACCCTTGGATATATCCTTTCATCCAAGTAATTTCGTTAGAGAAATTTCTATTTTTCGTCCAACCTTTAATGAAACCAATATATTGGAAGAAAGTTTGAAGTTGATAGCTGTAGTCGTTTGACCTGTGGAGAACCAACAAAAAAACATGGAAAAAAAAAATAATATTTTTTCAGTATGTCAAATTGAATCCTCGCTAAAGCTCGTCTAATTAAAATTAATTTTTGGAACAAATATACAATCAATTGATATTTTTGTCGCAAAAAATGAGATATAATTGACTCACATTCAAAATTGTTCATTATTAAATTTATTATACTCGAGTATATCGAAACTAATTCAATAAAATATTCCAAGCTTCTATTTAGTCCACGCGATATTGTGCTACAATGTTAGTTTACACGCTGCATTATAGATTTAAACAATATACTATCTCCTATACTCTGTGTACGTGTGTTAAAGGTATAACGCGGGTACAAAGTATTATGTGCACTCTAAATGCTAACACATAGATATAATATTTAGGGCAAGACATGCATAGCTCAACGTGCAGTCGTGGTCACATAGACTGTATGACCAAGAGCGAAATGCTCGATTTTGCTGTGAAATATCCTTGTTTGGTGATAACTTTTCAACAGTACTAGGAAAACGCCATATATGCGTTGTTAGACGAGCGGATAGTAATAGTATGGGTAAAAATGGGTCAAAACTGCTTCGAGTGGTACCAATTTAGCACATTTTATGTTTTTTCTTCAAAATGGCTGACCCGATCAAGCTGAACATTTTCAGAAATGTGTATCAAAATGTAGCTCAACTTCACGCAAAATTTCTCAATTTTTTTTTTTTTTTTTTTTTCTGTCATGTTATTCTAACGGGTATTTTTGAAATTTCTAAAATTCATAAAAAAAAATATTACCCCCCGATAATGCCACAAAACTATACAGATCTAAGTTAGATGAGGAACCATATTGAAAAAAAAGTTTGAAGTTGATAGCTGTAGCCGTTTGACCTGTGGAGAACCGACAAAAAAACAGAAAAAAAAAACATAAAAACGAACACCAATTTTGTTCAGTATGTCAAATTGAATCCTCGCTAAAGCTCGTCTAATCATTGTAGGTGTCTTTTACAATTTCTCATGTCCCCTTTCGCACTTCGATGTCCACGTTTGTCTAGACAGGTATGTCTAGAAATATTTTACCTTTGAATTTGGTGCATATTGCTGAGTCTTGTTGTTCTGGTTCTTGAAACCTGACCGTCACTGACGACGTACCCGTAACATCCACGGCCACCATGAACGGCATATCTGGCGGTCCTGAACATGCAAACACATCTTATTAGCCAGTGGAAGTAACAACAGGTTGCGCTTCGGTGCATGGGCGTCGGCAGCGGGGCAAGGGGGTGCACTTGCTCCCACCTGGGACCAGGCAGAAATTTATTTGATTTTTTTTTTTTAACAATGATGTTTTTCGAAACTTTGTAAGTACCGACTGTACCGGTGACATATTTTAACATGTCTTGTTACGCGGGTGGTCATGAGTCTGATGTGACTGGGGTGGGTAGGCAAGGCTGCCTTCGCCGACTGACGAATATGATTTATTGGGCTATTCTTATTTCTTGGAAATTTTGATATTGGGTATCATACAGACCAATCAGATTCTAATAACTAATTTTGGCTATTTTGTATGACGAAATATTTAAAAAGATGAATAGGATCAACTACTTGCAATGAATTCAACCAATTCAACTTTATGTCGTCTTTCTCTATAAAAATCGAAAGCTTATTGAATAATCACAAAACCTCCCCAAACACCATAAAACGATGGAATTTCAAAAATCCTCTTTGGAGACCTCTCCCCCACTCCCATTGAGACTTGTGCATTCTCGAATTTGGGATATTTTGCCCCCCCCTTGAATTTCTTCCTGCCGACGCCCATGCCTGAATGCAAGATGGCTGAACAACAGGATGAGCTCCTGAATGCGAAATGGCTGACGATATGAGGTTAAAATCTGATAACAATGACACACTTTTTAGCAGTTGTTATTGTTGTAAGTTGCGCGCCCTTATTTTATTGTTATTGTTATTTTCTTGCTGCTCTTACTGCCGAATTAGCAGTCCAATCAAAATCACGAACACAAGATTTTATTCAAAACCTGGAACGTAAATACAATATAATATCCTGGTAGGGGTCTCAAACCCACAAATACATGATAACGGACCCAAGCTCACAGAAACAAATTCTGTTTGCAGCGCTTTTCTCATGGACTTTTCCTACACATTCAGTACATTTAAGGATGTCTGTAAAGATTAATAGATCGATCAGATGTGAAAATAGAAGATTGGTTAATATTTGTGAGTGTCAAACTCATAACTGTAGCAAAAATATTTTGTTTTGACACCTTGCAATGCCAGTATTAGAAGGCGATTACTATTACAATTTAGCTCTCCAAATTTAGCAGCGTCCAAATATACAATTATCGAGCTTCACTTTAGGAACACTACATTTGTGTTGTTTCAAATATTATATTATTCCAAGAAAATTATTCACAGTTGTCTGAAATTATTATTGCTTAAGGGGTGTGCTACCAATTTCACCGAGATAATGTTTTCGAACTCGACTTGGACCAGTCTCTACTTCTATCTATGGTAAATTTATTTCATCAAAAAAAAAAAAAAAAATTAGTTAGAAACATCATTTTGACGCCACAACTTACTCGCTTGATCAAATCCCAACAACATTTTCTTCAACCCCTTCGTCCTCTTCTCCCATAACATGAGCTGTTTATCAGTTGCCGCGTCGCCACCTCCGCTGCATCCCGTCATTGTCGCGTTACCATGGATACTGAACGACGAGCGATTGTTGTTGGTAGCGTCCTCAAGAGGTACGATCTCACCGCCCAGTTCTTGGACGCGTAGTTCCGCCTCGTCGAGCAGGTGTTTCAGGTGTGAGCCGAGACTCTCGGGACTGTTGACTGAAGGGAATATAAATAATTAAAATACTAAATAACAAATTTTAAACATTTTTTTATTTATTTAATAACATCGAAACGTGATAGAAAATTAATGTTCCCCACCTAAGGATGAAAGTAGGTTTGGACGGGGCACCACAAGGGCGATCTTACCATCTCATTTTATTATTATTTTAACTTAAATGCAATGAACTTTGACACCAAAGTATTTTGAGTTGTCTGTGACCACACTTCTTCGCCACAGATAAAAGTTATTATAGTGTTATAATTTTTGTAAGTTATCGTTGATTATTCAAATCGGATTTCAATTTTATATCATTTCAATATACAGTTATTCAATTATGTTGTATTTTTTTATGTATTAATAAGTTTATATTGATTGTTTTTCTGGGCACTTAGAGACAGGGATCGATGCCGGTTTATATATATATGGGATGGAATTAGTTTTTGAGTTGCGAATTTCTTCAATTTTGTTGATTTGATGATTGCAGCTTATTTTGTTACTTTGTCAATATTATTTGTGTAATATTCCAATTGGTAATCATGTAAATTGAATAATTTTCGTAGAATTACTCGATTTCGTTAATTATGGTTATTTGTGTTATATTCTCATTTTTGTGACTTTAAAAAATTATTCATAAGAATTATTGTTTTTTATTGTCATACTTAATCATGCTTCAAATATCGCAAATGGTTCTATAAATAATTCATCGGAAAAAAAATACATTCTGCTAAATCCACAAAGTTAGTGTGTAGTGAAGTTTTTTGAAATTCATCACAGAGAAAAAATCAGGTTACGCGAGTGAACCAATCAGTAGACATTGTTTATACTCAATGAGCACACAATCGATCCTTGCTGTTTTTTGTTTTCTTGGGTACAATTTGTTACCGTCCTTAATGTTACAGAAAGAACGATTAATCACACAAGTTTTTATCACAGACGTTGGTAGTTATGAAACGAGTGGAGTTGAGTGTGTTTAGAAAAAGCATCTTCATGGACGAAAAATTGAATAGTTGAAAAAAGGTCTGTAGATTTGATATATTTGATTTCCTAAAAACTTATGTATATATATATATATATATATATATATATATATATATATATATATATATATATATATATATATATATATATATATATATATATGAATTCTATAACTTTGAAAAATACAGGTGAGGAATTAATTTGTTGGACTTATTCATTTATCAATAATTACTAATCTCTCCATATTAGGTAGTTGCGAAGAAAAGATGAGGGTATTAGGTGTTTTTGATAGTTGGAGGTAACGGTTATAACCTATTGTTAAGGAGCCATCCCAGTGTTACCCGTGTAACCACGAAACACCCTGGTCAGGATAGTGGATGGATCGAGACTAGATCTCCTGAATGATGGTAAGGTTGTTAACCACTAGTCAGGTTTCAGGTTTGGTAAGCTTATCGTGTCTTATCTTACACTAGGAAAACGCCATATATGCGTTGTTAGACGAGCGGATAGTAATAGTATGGGTAAAAATGGGTAAAAACTGCTTCGAGTGGTACCGATTTAGCACATTTTATGTTTTTTCTTCAAAATGGCTGACCCGATCAAGCTGAAAATTTCCAGAAATGTGTATCAAAATGTAATTCAACTTCATGCAAAATTTATTTTTTTTTTGGAAAATAAAAATATATTTTTTTCGTCATGTTATTCTAATGGGTATTTTTGAAATGTCTAGAACATTCATAAAAAAAAGTTACAACCCGATAATGCTACAAAACTATACAGATATAAGTTGGATGAGGAACCATATTGAAAAAAAGTTTGAAGTTGATAGCTGTAGCCGTTTTACCTGTGAATAACCGATAAAAAAATATAAAAAAAAACATAAAAACGAACTCCAATTTTTTTCAGTATGTCAAATTGAATCCTCGCTAATTCTCGTCTAATTGCCTCATTTTAATTCATAATCACTTCATTTGATAAATGATTGATGAATATAATAGTGGAGCACACTTACATTGATTTCCTTCTTGCGCCCCAAAAGCAACAAGCATTTTAGACAGCTGCCGATTATTGTTCAATACCGACACGTCCAGGGGGGATAGTCCGTCACTGTTGACGCTGAAATCCAGATCAGACACATTCAATTACAACTAGAAATCTCAAAACTGTTCAACAAATATATCGATATCTACCAAATCATTGTACAAGAATAACATAATAATTCTTTGCTCAACGAGTACACCAAAAGTTAGGTTATTTGGGAGTATGAATTGATAACTTTTGCATCATTTATTCAAAAGAAAAGTACATCATACAATTCACAATGTCCACAAAGCCTAAAATAGGCTTATCTGTGAGTTAATTATAATATAAAATGACTGTGAAAAAGTACAAGTATAGTTATAGGGATTAAATGTGATATAGACTACAAATAGTGTGTAAAATAATGAAGCTATTGGCTCTATATGTATGATAATGGAACTATGTAGACATTATAAGTGAAGATGTTCAAAAAAATGCATATCTTATTCTGGACTAAGCTTCGCGAGTAAATGTATTGATAGCCCCATGTACGATTCCATTTTCGAATAACGTAATTTATTATATTGAGTATGTAATGAAAATATATTACTAATTTTTATGGTGCATGAGTTGCCTTCTGGGATATTGTACATGATTATTTCATAATTGTTTTCAACGTTAATTGTGTTATTGAATGGTTTAATAATTATATATCAGATCATTCCAATTCTCCTATCAGGCCCTAACAATCTACACTGTACCAGCTCCAATAATCACGGAGTCAATATGTATGCAACATTTCTTCTGCAGAAATATAGACTTTTGTGACTTTGTGTATAGCTTGTAATGCTATTTTCATGCAAATGTCAAAAAAAAATTAGCTTGACTGATTGCTTGCTTAGTTTAGAAAGCCCAAAGGTTTAGCTTCCACATTAGAAGTCGTCAATATAGCATGTAACTGGCTTCAGAATATATAACTACTCGATCGTTTTCTTCACCAGCCCATGAATAAAAACACATGGTTCGATAATTTAAATGCCTATTTCCATATTCGATATATTTTCTTTGACTATTATTCTACACTACTGAAGCATATAATATAATATGTATTTCAATAAAATATGAATTCACTCATTTTGAGATGCTTTTATGACAGTCGAACAAGAACGGCCATAAAATCCTGTTTTTCATATGACATTATGCGGCTCGTTTTAAGACAGAACACAAGCTACCCTGATCGAGAAAACTACAGTCAGTATTCTGATAGACTCAAACCAAGCCAATATTCATAAGAAGCAGTTAGTCTAATATAATTATACATTCCCTACATGCCACTGCAGTTTTTTATCTCAGTATATTCTGAAACTGAAAGTTTAATAATTTCATAACGAAATTGACGAAACTTCTACTACAGGAATGGCATTGTATTTGAAAAGTGCAATTGAGTATAACTTTTTGAATACAGAATCAACTTTTTTTAATTACGTCCGAGAGTATATTGAGGTTCACTACGGAATTTAGGTGACGTTGTCGAGATTAAACTAGTTTTCATGAGGTTTTAGGGTGATATCGTTATTGGCTTCGCTTTGTTCTGAACTGAAGCAAAGTTAGTTGAGATTTCAGCAGCACATAATCGTATTTTAAATATCGCCTATTGATGTTTAATAAAAAGCCAAAATTGAGATTATATGTAAAAGGTATGTAAAATTCAGGTATAAATTTGTGATGAAACATTGCCGGAGAATTAGATTTTCTGAAAAAAATGATTTTTTTCATTATTGATACTGAATAGTTGATATTGGTGGAGGTGCCGTGTTAGACAAACCTTCGTGTTGCCTTGAGATCTATGCCGTGAGTTTCAAAGCCAGACACAGAGATAGATAGAGAGAGAGAGAGAGAGAGAGAGAGGGAGAGAGAGAGAGGGAGAGAGAGAGAGAGAGAGAGAGAGAGAGAGAGAGAGAGAGAGAGAGAGAGAGAGAGAGAGAGAGGTTGAGAGGGGAGATAGATACAGAGAGATACAAAAAGAGAGGGAGAGAGAGAGAGAGAGAGAGAGAGAGAGAGAGAGAGAGAGAGAGAGATACAGAGAGATACAAAAAAGAGGGAGAGAGAGAGAGAGAGAGAGAGATAGAGAGAGAGAGAAGAGATAGATAAGATAGATAGATAGATAGATAAAGAGAGATAGAGAGAAAGATAGAGAGATAGAGAGAGAGAGAGAGAGATAGAGAGAGAGTGAGAGTTTAGCTTACCTATTTACGTCAACATCGGTGGACTCTAGGATTGTTCTTGCTCTGTCGACGTGGCCGTTCTCCACCGCTGCGAACAGGGCTGTAAACCGCAGAAACACCACACTAAGTTAGCTTCAATTAGACAAACTAGACTTACAAGTTATGTTTCAGGATTACCAGACCTGTCAAGTTGGAGCAAGAACAGTTCATAATCAGATTATAAATTCGAAGGTATCGAAACTTTCAAAGATTTGTAATCATATTCCGGGGAACATTCTAAAAATTGATTCATGAGTACATTTCAAATGTAGAATAAAATTGTTTCTGATAGAGAATGTTTTCTACACAATGGATGCATTTTTTAACAATTGATAAATACGTGCCATATACTTCATGTAAAATTATGAAGTTACGAAATACATTATTATTGCATTGTGTAATTATGTGTAGTTAGGCTACTGAAGATTTAAAAAAAATCACATTTCTGTCTGATTGTTAGATTACACCAAATATATTTTTGATCATAGGGTATCATTAAAGGAGGATTCACTCTTTAGAAGGTGATGGATGTATAAAATAACTCAAATAAGTAAATTGCTTGTAACCATTTGACCCGATTTTGAGAGTCAATGAAACCAAATATCATTGACGTAACTGCCGAATAGAGTCACTCATACATTGGACATTTCTGCACTTATTGAAAATAATGGCGGAATCACTAACATGGTGATCTAGCTCTTACTAGAAGTTCAAAGCTGTTATCACCATGACTAACCATGATACTTATTCTCATCAAATCTCAGATATGACCTTTGTTGAACCGGCGCTCAATTAATTTGAATAGTTGATTCCAAAAGAGTCACAATCATTTTCAAACCGATCCGGAATGAAAATGTAATTATTCAAGAATTTGTATTGAATCAAGAAGCAACTGCCGACAAATACAATCATTAGGCGAGCTCTAGCGAGGATTCAATTTGACATACTGAAAAAAAATAAGTGTTCATTTTTTTTTTTTTTTTTTTTTCGCTTCTCCACAGGTCAAACGGCTAAAGCTATCAACATCAAACTTTTTTTCATCATGGTTCCTCATCTAACTTAGATCTGTTTAATTTTGTGGCATTATCGGGGTGTAACTTTTTTTTTTGAATTTTAGAAATGTCAAAAATACCCATTAGAATAACACAGCGGATAAAAAGAAAATATTTATATTTTCCAAAAAATAAAATTTTGCGTGAGGTTGAATTACATTTTAATACACATTTCTGGGAACTTTCAACTTGATCGGGTCAGTCATTTTGAAGAAAAAACATAAAATATGCTAAATTTGTACCACTCGAAGCAGTTTTTACAATTTTTTTTCACCCATACTATTACTATCCGCTCGTCCAACAACGCATATATGGCGTTTTCCTAGTTTATACAGATTACTCTGAATCAGTACTTTTAGTTTAATTGCCATTAGATAACTAATGAGAAAACGACAGTTTTGTGGGTTGTAAATGTGATTAAGAGATCCTATTCGAAAACAGATAAATGTAGCGAAAATGAACAAACACAGTCAAACAACGAACAAATGATAATTAAAGGGGATGGCCTTCAACATAATTAGAAGGTAAAGTCTTGAACGAAGTTTCTTGTGGACTTGATTTGAAGTGAATAGTTATATAATTAATGATTGACTTATATCAAAGACCTTATTATCTAACCATGTTTTTATTTATCATTTACTTACAATTGCACCAAAGTGCGGTGGTAAAGGCCTTAAACTTGACTAACAAAACTCTTAACGGAACAACAATAACAAAACAGGAACAAGATGAAGAAAACAAATAATAATTATCAAAAATACACCCAACCAATAAAAACTATCAAATCCCCCATAGTAAAACTTCCCTCCGCACTACCACTTCTTATTCAATAATTGATACTAATTGTTGTTACCCAATCTTTCACAATTTTTACGCTCTGGGTTATTCTCATGAGAATTTCCAAAATTTCGAAAAAGGTATCAAGAAGGTTTCAACGAGGCTCAAAACCAGACAATTTTTTGTTAGATAATGACATATTATATACATTTCAAGTTTTTATAGTGATTTATGCTCTTGTTTGACTCTTGGAGCGCAAAACCAGAAAAAATAAATAAAAATAAAAATAAAACAATTATTTGTCGATTACATTCAAATTAGATTTTCGTTTTGCTCATCCCAAAAAATCAACAAGTAAAACAGTGAGGCCTCGACTTTATAGGTTTCGTAATCAAGGGATGTTTTATAGCTGTGCAGTACATTTCACACAAATAGGCCTTACAACGCATGTACTGCGTTTTCCCAGGATTAGTAAACGACCGTCAAGCCAAGTAATTGGTGAGCTACGAATTTATCACTCTTACATCAAAGTAGCAGATCCTTTGAACCACCAGTGTTGACTTGCTAAGAGTGAATATATTCATCTTCACTTCTTGTACTCAGGGTGTTTCTCTAGTTCTAAAGTGATGTCAAAGTTGATCCGGTGGCTTCTTATAAACGTCTTATGTCAATAAAACCAAAGATTACAATATTAAACATGAGTTGAGTTGAATAATAAACTAGATTAAAAGCTTTCTCATATTTTAATTAATGAACATTCTGTAAGAACTTCAGGGATTAAAGTGTTATGGGAGTTAAATAGTAAGAAAAGAGAATTCTAAGTATAATTCGTATGAGTAACTTTAACTAGGAAAACGCCACATATTCGTTGTTAGACGAGCGGATAGTAATAGTATGGGTAAAAATGGGTAAAAACTGCTTCGAGTGGTACCAATTTAGCACATTTTATGTTTTTTCTTCAAAATTGCTGACCCGATCAAGCTGAAAATTTCCAGAAATGTGTATCAAAATGTAATTTAGCTTCGCAAAATTTCATTTTTTTGGAGAATGAAAATATTTTCTTTTTTTTTCCGCTGTGTTATTCTAATGGGTAATTTTGAAATTTCTAAATTTCATGAAAATAAAAGTTACCACCCGATAATGCCACAAAACTATACAGAACCAAGTTAGATGAGGAACCTTGATGAAAAAAGTTTGTAGTTGATAGCTGTAGCCGTTTGACCTGTGGAAAACCGACATAAAAATATGAGAAAAAAAAACATAAAAACAAGCACCAATGTTTTTTCAGTAAGTCAAATTGAATCCTCGCTAAAGCTCGTCTAAATATTTGAGTAAACTGTGGAAAAACATCAAACTGATCACATAAATTTCGAGTTTTCAAGTCGTTTTTATTTCTCTGATTTATATCAGTGTACTGAACAAAATATAATAAAGGCTGTACTATTATGAACAGCATGACGGTGATCTTATGACGCGTGACTCGCATGACTCTTATGACTCTTATGACGGTGGTGTAAGTTTCATGTTGTAACAATGAGTGTAATTAAATATATCGTTACATGTTATTATTATTGTGAAATTATTGCGATCTATCGTCATGGTCAACTTCGATCTCAGAGAGCATGGAAGTTCTAGATTTTTTTTTCGGCTGTAGAATGGATAGTTTGAATTTCAGTGAACAACCTCAGTTACAGAAATACGAAATATAACATGATGTGTTCAGATTCAGGATTTCAGAGATATTCAGATTTTGAGTTTGTGATATTCAATTTTTTTTCCATAGAAATTTGATTTCCCTGTTTTCCATGAAGCATTAGTGCGAAAATTATTTCGTGCTACTTTTACAATTCTCAATATGGAGCACGAAAATAGAGACTATACGTACATGATTACATATACATTCGTACATCTATTGAAACAAAGATCATGTCATAATATATATTGTTACTGAGAACACAAAATAATAATAATCGAACCAATACTATTATTATTGATGAGTATAAAACAATAATTGATGGAAAATCAATGAAAGAGATGAAAAATTATCAGTACAAGTGAATTAGTATGAGTAAAACAGAAATATTATACTTTATTAAACAGTATGAATATGTGAATAAAATCAATTTTCCAGCCCGTAGACTCATCTCCCAGCATGGAAACAAATATACGGTTTCCCTTTTAATATAACAACGTCACTGTAATATTCTCTTTGAATACCGATCCATGCCATTACATATTACTACTTAATCAAAATATATAGCCAAAGTGCTCCTCATAGGTTGGATTATAACATATACCTAGCAGTGTGTGTACGTTATAATGGAGCGTTATGCAAATGCCTACGTCCTTACATCACTAGAGACTTTAAAATGTATGAAAGTTGAGGTTAAAGGTTCACGTTGATAATCCCGTACTTGTGAGGGAATATTCAATTGAAATGAGCAATCATTCATTCTGTTCAAATGTTGACTTTGAAAACTGAAACGAAGAGAGTGAAGTTATAATTAGTTGCAGAGATGCATGCGATTAAATGCACGTTTTCATAAACTAGGAAAACGCCTTATATGCGTTATGAGATGAGCTTAGAAGTATGGAAATGTAGAATTAAGAACATTTGGTCAGGTCAATGTACATATACAGGCCATGGATCACTTCAAAGGTTTAAAAACCGCGGCTGTCTGTTGGTATATGGACCTTGGTTTCCCAACAATGGTACCAGTGCCTTCTTCATATCCATCACAGAGACATCAATTTGAAAAAAAAGTTTCGAGTCGATTGAGATTTTTTCCTGACCTGTATGCCGCGTACAAAATTACACAAAAAAAAAAAAAAAAAAAAAAAAAAAACATAAAAACGAAGCCCAAAATTTTTTGGTATATGGAATAAAAATCTTCGCTACGCTCATCCAATGATGAATCGAGTATGGAAAGCATAACTTATTTTATTTTATTAGTTGAAATGATGGAGCACTTGATAGTTGTAAAGGTAAATACTGAATTCTGTTTGATTCTCATTTGTTTTACATTGTTACATTGTCAAGTAATATCGAAATGTGTTTTTCGTATAATATATTGTTTAGATGGATCCCTTTGATATTTGAATCAGGACAGCAATCTAATAATTTTGCATTATCTCAAAATTATTTGAATGAATTTGCATGAAACTGCGATTATATTACAGACCAACAAACACTTGATGGGTCCTGACGTGGTTTTTCGTGGTTTGCCACAGTCCTCGGAGTGAATGCTTGGATGAAGTACTAATTGGCCACGACCTTTACTTAGTAGAGTGATAGACCTATCATTCCTTTTTTTCCTTTGTATAAGATGAACTTTGCATCTGCTGTCATTGTGAGAAGTGAACATTGCCTAAGAGAAGTTCAAAGTGGAAGATATCAATATTCGTGTGGTTGGATTTTCCTAATACCAATGTTGGTAGTGTCCGGATATATCGCAAAAACGGTTTATACTTATAATGTGTTAAGACTTTATCTGCGGCGAAGAAGTGTGGTCACAGACAGCGTAAACCTGGTGTCAAAGTTCATTGCTTTCAATTCAGAATAATAATAACATGGGATGGTAAGATCGCCCTTGTGGTGCCCCGTCCAAACGATCCTACTCTCATCCTTAGCCTTAATAGGGGAACAATGATTTTGTATCAAGTTTCGATGTTATTAAAAAAAAAAAAAATTAAAGCTCAACAATAATCAATTCTTGGCGAATCAATTTTGTTCATGACGCGATTTTACGAAATGCGAACAAACTTGGATATAACAATTGCTTCAAAATTGACGTCAATGCTAACAAATGCCGAGGTCCAATTGGCTACGAATAAGACGCTTGCAACCACGACGGTACGAAGAAAACCATGCTGATATAATTCAGTTTTCGTCTCCGCTTGAAATCTAGGTCATGATTGAATAGAATGTTTGCTTCTTCATTTATTAGTAAACGAATTATTAGTATATTCAGCCGGATTTTGAACATCCATTGTTCTTAAAAAGCGTACACAGCGTTTCTATGACGTAATAATATTAAGGGTCAAACGAAGCATAAATAAGTGATTTGAAGAGTAAATATTTGATGAATAAAAAAGAAAATATGGATTTATATATACTTAGACTTGCTATTTTGTATGAAAAATAATGTGTTTAGCCGACCTTCCAACTGTGAATCACGAAGCAAAATTCTAATTGTAATACCTCTTTGAAAGTCATGTTGTTCAAGTTAATTGAGAATCAAGGGACATTGACATATTTTGAAGTGAGTTCTATTAATTTAAATTGAATACATTGGAAATGAAGTATTAAATTTATAGAAAATTCACGTTATAGCCTATTTGCTTTTTTGGTCTTCATATCAACTTTCAAATTCCGTTCGAATTCAGCCCACCCTCTTTTTTTAAAATTATTATTTCATGTATATATAGTGAATAATATACATATATATATATCTATATCTATACCTATCTATCTATCTATCTATCTATATATATATATATATATATATATATAGGTATATATATATATATATATATATATATATATATATATATATATATATATATATATATATATATATATTATGGATAGAAGTTCATTGCAGAACGATTTGTTCATTTTCATTTTCTAAGATTTTTTCCATTTTTTTTTTGAATTTTGTGGCTTCCGATTGAGGGGCTTTATGACGAACTGTCATAGAACATACCGACAGTGTTGCCTCATTTTGAAATGCATTTCTGTCACTTGAGAAACAATAATTGAGATGAGATGATGATTGAGGATAATTGAAGATGAGAAGAAGGCAGTGATTTCATTCTGCTGTTCTTAGGAACCATACCGTTTTTCACTTTATGACGACTGAAAGAAAACAACTAATAGTCAGAATGGTCAATTTGGCGTGAATCGAACCCCGATCTCCTGAATAACATTTCCCGATCTACCCATCTCAGTATCTTAAGTGTTGTCCGTAGCATAGTCCATAAACGTATTTTCATTCAAATGTTCACTTTGACTACTAACTAGGAAAACGCCATATATGCGTCGTTAGACGAGCGGATAGTAATGGTATGGGTTAAAACGGGTAAAAACTGCTTCGAGTGGTACCAATTTAGCATATTTTATGTTTTTTCTTCAAAATGGCTGACCCGATCAAGCTGAAAATTTCCAGAAATGTGTATCAAAATGTAATTCAACTTCACGCAAAATTTCATTCTTTGGAAAATAGAAATATTTTCTTTTTTTTCCCGTTGAACTAATGGGTATTTTTTAAATTTCTAAAATTCATAAAAAAAAAGGTACCACCCGATAATGCCACAAAACTATACAGATCCAAGTTGAACCGAGAAAAAACAACAAAAAAACAAACACAATTTTTTTTCAGTATGTCAAATTGAATCCTCGCTAAAGCTCGTCCAATAATTGGTGTTTGTTATTGTTTGCTTTTGAAGATCTCATCAACATCTAGGTAATTTAAGAGTACAGCTTGAAGCAGAAGTAAAAGTCTCTTTGCTACCTGGTCAAACCAGCTGACCACGTTATATTGCATAGGATTTAACAGGTATCTGACGACCGAAACAGACTTTTACTTATGCTCCAAGCTGTACATAAGAATTAAATAACGAAGTAGTGTACCACGAGAAACTATATAAAACCCTGAATATTGGACGTGTACGTGGTACTTGTCAAAGAAATAAAATAAAATACACTGACATATTGTTAGTATTTATTTTATTTTATTTCTTTGACAAGTACCATGTAAACGTCCAATATTTAGGGTTTCATATACTGTACATAAGCGTTATATACATGGATGTTATTCACAAAAACTCATGAATTATGCTGGACTCGAACCCACACCCAACTCTCACTCAGTGTCTAGCGAAGAGCGTCAGCTGGAAAAGAGTCGCTCTGTTTGACTGCCGCACGTGAACCTATCAACTCCATTTTGATTCAGTTTATTATTTATAGTCAGCCATGCGCTTTGTAGAAATGATAGGGTCTGAAAGTTTATTGCAGTAGGGTTGTAAAATGGTCATTTGATGTTTGCGTCAAATATTCAACCACAAAATGGTCTTTTACTACGTGTAAATGAATATTTACTAGAATTTGCCATCCTGTTTAACGTTCACACAGGATTTCGGATTAGTTCGTAACAGGTCATCCCTTTATAGTTGTTACATGTTGTTACTAGAGTAGTACACAGAATAGTAACATAGTAGTAGGCCTACTATTAGAGAATGGTAGTACACACACTGTACTATAACATTGTTCTAAATTGGTACTGTGAAAGGAGTAAAGTGTATAAAATAAAGGTCTTGGGTCGTAAAACGGCCACTCTGGGTCATCAAATGGTTTCTCTTACCGTGCAAATGAATATTTATTTGATTAATTTTATTTAGTTTCTTGCTGCGATTTGCTTTCGACGTAATATTCAAGCCATCTACCAGGAACTCCATTGGGCCCGCCTCCTCAATCTCTGCAAGAAAATGATAAACAAAAAACAAACTTAAAAAAACATAAATAAAATGAATAAATAATAATAAGTGAAAATAAAATTATGTAATCAGGTAAAAAATAAGGTGAAAAGTAAAATGAATTATTGTAATATATTGGTGAGTAGATTTCTGTACGGAATATTCCGTACGTAATTGGTATTCCGTATTCCATACGAACGTTTACGAGCCTGCGTGACGTCATTTGGAGACTGTCTGTTTGTATCTATATTGAAACGTTGATTAGCGAATTGTTGTTGTTTAACGAATGGTCATTCACACCAAGACTAATTATTGACGACTTCGGTCATCATCCAACGTCACACGGCTCGCTTCGAAATACAATTACGAAGTACAATTACAATTTTGGTCAGCCCGCACACAAGAATCTTTCTTATGCGGGCTTCTACATTACATTATTATTTCTCAATGAACATCCCTACTTCTTTTTCAAACATAACCTACAAATTTGTTTCTCTTCTTTATGTAGCTTTATTTATTTTACATTGTTATTATTCATTACGTTGTATGCTAAACTGTTTATATCTGGATGTGGAATGTGGAATAAAATGAGAATAAAATGAGAATAAAAATGAGAAACCATTACAATAACTGTGTGAAATAAGGAAGCAAAAATATGTTAAATATGCAGATAAAGTTTAGAAAACTACGAGAGACATTTTTTTACCGAATTATTTCCTTCAACTATCATGTAGAATTATGAAAGTTATGAAGAATAACGAAAGTGAGCTGAAATATATTCGTTGTGATGTATTTAAGAAATGATTAAAAATAATTATTCGACTGTATGTTGGCTCAACCTAAAACTACAAAGTTAATGAAAATATAATTTACAACTAGAAAGTTTTCATATAAAATATCGCTCATCCTACAACGCATATGCTGCGTTTTCCTGGTGATAAATGAATAATGTTTACAGAAACCCATCTCTTGGGGATCTCAAGCTGGACTCGAACTCACGCCCGACTTTTCATCGATTTACAAGGCAGTGCCCTGACTGTCTGATTCAGACGGTAGACTCTGCTTTCCATCCAACGTTCATGGATTTATCAATTGGTGCAGAGAATATATGTGTAATAATATATAAAATATACAAAATATATATATATATATATATATATATATACATATATATATATATATATATATATATATGTTGCTTAGTTTATCTAGAAAATACTATACATTTAGTTGGATGAATGAACGTAGTGATAGATGTAAATTCATTGCCACGGAAGCTATAGTACTATCGGAAAACTTACAATTCAAACTGTACAAATACTATACACTTGATACTGATATTAATGCACTTATATCCACCAAAGAAAGAAGTACGCAAGTGATATGCAAAAGGGGGGGCGTTCGGTCGGAGCCTTCTTCTTTCGTGTATATAAGTATATATACTATGAATATATATATATAATATATATATATATATATATATATATATATATACATATACATATATACACACATATATATATATATATATATATA
Organism: Brachyptera putata; assembly: GCA_907164805.1. NCBI lineage: Eukaryota > Metazoa > Arthropoda > Insecta > Plecoptera > Taeniopterygidae > Brachyptera > Brachyptera putata. Next base: position 8,131,657 of record OU015469.1, read on the forward strand.
TATATATATATATATATATATATATATATATATATATATATATATATATATATACATATATACACACCATATATAATGGTAAGTTTTCTATTCTGCGTTTTTGTCTGAGCTTTTGATTTACCTCTCCTTCTAAGCGTTTTTCGTCGAATTGCTGTTCTGAATTTTCGGTTTCTCTTTGTCCATCTAAAGTTTTCAACTTGATCCACTTCTCCGACTGATAACCGGTGACGTTTCATTAAATCCATAATGACACAAGAATATTATGAACGGAAGAATGCTCACTAACGTCTGTCGAATTCAATCTGTCAGCAACTAATGGCCATTCACAGGAAGAATAACGATAGGCCTATAATGTTGATATCTAGATTTATATACGTTGTGGTCTTTTTGTATTTAACATTCTCACTTCCTTTTAACATGCAGAGATTGACGTATATATATATATATATATATATATATATATATATATATATATATATATATATATATATATATATATATATA
>OU015469.1:8132660-8209470 GCA_907164805.1 Brachyptera putata
ATTTCATTATTATATCCTCAAAAAAAACATAACCTTTTCTAGTCATTAAAATAAAATTATATTAAAGGTTTTTATAATTTTTATTTATTTTTTAATTGTTTTTATAAAATATGAAAAGTTTTTCGTTAAAAATTTATTTGAGGTCCCTTTTATTTTGAATCAACAGAACTAAAATTTGCTTTGAAAATTTATTTTAATGGATATGAAAGGAATGGATTATATTAAAAAAAAACATTTTTGGGGCCTACTGGTTTTCTTTGACGCCCCGAAAGGAACTTGGAGAAAGTCAATTGGCCACGACCCTTTCTTATAATTTGATAACCTTATTTTTTTTTTTCCTTTGTATAAAGTACTTTGCACTGCTTATTGGAAAAAAGCCAAAAGGTTTTAAAGGGAAGAAAAATATGGGGTTTGGGTTTTTAAAAAGTGATTCCAATTTTGCAAAAAGGGTTTTTAAATGGTTTGACTTTACTGCCGAAAAGGGGGGTTTCCCAAAGTAAACCTTGCAAAATTCATTTTTAAAAAGAAAAATTAAATGGGATTTTTAAAATTTTTTCCCCCCCAAAAAATACCACCTTGCCAAAAACAGTTTTGAAACAGAAAAAAAAAAAAAAAAAAACTAAAAAAAACAATTTTCGTCATTTTTTTTCTGACCATTTTTAAAATCGCAAAATTGGTAAACTTTTTCTTTGGGGCTCTACAAATCCCCGGTAATTGGCTACGAAAAGCGTTGCAACCACGACACGAAAAACCCTGGATTAACAGTTTGGCCCCGCTTAAATCTAGGGCATGAAAATGAAGTTGTTTCCAATTTTTGTAAACGAAAAATTTTAAATTTTCGGGATTTGAAATTTTTTTTAAAATACACAAGGGGTTTTTGATAAAAAATTAAAGGGGCAAAAGAAGCTAAATAAGTATTTGAAAAATAAAAAAATGAATAAAAAGAATATTGGGTTTAAAACAACTTGCATTTTGTAGAAAAGGGGAAAACCCTACCTTCCCTAAATACAACAAAATTCTATTTTTTAACCTCTTTTAAAACATGTTGTTAAATTAATTTAAAAAGGGGTTGAAATTTTGAGTGGTCAAATTTAAAACCAAAAATTTGGAAAAATTTTAAATTTTATGGAAAAAATTTTTAGCTTTTGCTTTTTTTCTTTACAAATTTCGATTTCCCTGAATACCCCCCCTTTTTTTAAAAATTTTTTCATGTAAAATATATACTTGTTTCCCCTTCTATCTTCTTTCTTTATTTTCTTTCTCCTCTTCTCTTTTCTCTCCTCTTTTTTTCTCTCTTCTCCTTCCCCTCTCCTCCCTCCCCTCCCCCTTTTTTGAAAAATAAAAAAAAAAAACTTAAAAATAAATAAAAAAATAAATAAAAAAATAAAATTATTAATATTTTAAAATTTTTAAAAAAAATATTATGGATAGAAAATATTTTGAACGATTTTTTTTTCATTTTTAAATTTTTTCCATTTTTTTTGATTTTTGGGTTGATTAGGGGTTTTCGAATATCAAGAACATAGCATTTGTCTTTTAAATCACCCCTCCTTAGAAACAAAAATTAGAAGTAATTAATTTTGAGGAAAAGGAATTTTCTTTGTGTTTTTTAAACCCCACCCATTATTTCGCAAGAAAAAAAAATTTTCTTTTTCGGGAACAACCCCAAATCTCCTAATAAATTTCCCCTTTACCCTTAGATCTTAGTGTTGCCTAGTATATGAAGTTTTATTAAATGATTTGAAAAAAAAATAGGGGAAAACCCCCCAAACGTGTTAAGAGGGAAAAATTTTGGGGTTAAAACGGGGGAAATGCTCGGGGACCCTTTTCCAAATGTTTTTTTTTTTAAAAACCCCTAAGGAAAATTTTTTGAAAGTATAAAGATTAAAATTAAACAAAATTTCTTTTTTTGGGAAAATAAAAATTTTCTTTTTTTTCCCTTAAAAAAAAAGGATTTTTAAACTAAAATTCATAAAAAAAAAGGTCCAAACCCTATGCCCCTTTCCGTGAAAGGAAAAAAAACAAAAAAAACCCAATTTTTTTCTTGTCAAACCCCCATCTCGAAAGCTGCCAAAATTTGGTGGGTTATTTTGCTTTTAAGATCTCATCAAATTAGGTAATTTAAGATAAACAAATAAAAATAAAATTTTTAAAATTTTCAAAAAAGTTATTGGGGTTTTTTGGTTAAAAGGTATCAAAAAAACAACTTTTCTTTCCAAGTGTAAAAAGTTAAATAAAGAAATTGTACCACGAAAACTATTAAAAATAAAATTGGACTGTATTACTTTAAGAAAAAAAATAAATACATAGGGGCCCCTATTCCTTTTGTTTAATTAGTAATTATATACAAAATAAATTTAAAAAATAATAAAAAATACTAATTTTCCCCCTTATATAAATTTTTATTATTTTTAAAGTAATTAAATAATATTTTTTCATATTTAAAATAATTATATATGGATTTTTTCCAAAACTCGTTTTGGGCTGGAAACCCCCCCTTCCCCAGGTTTTTTCGAAACTGCTGAAAAGGTTTTTGCTGCCCCAAAATTCAACCCTTTTTATTCCTTTAATTTATATACGCTTTGTAAAATGAACGAAATTATTTCAGAAGGGGGTTTTTAAAAGGGGATTTTTTGTTTGCGCAAATATTCAAAAAAAGGGTTTTACTAGTTAAATGTTTTTTAAAATTTTAAATTTCCTCCTTTTAACGGCAGATTTCGGATTATTGTAATATTCCCCTTTTTATTTTTAAGTTTTTAATATATAAAATATAATATATAATATTAAGAAAATTTTAAAACTATATATAAACATGTTCTAAATTGGTTGTTGAAAGGGGGGGGTAAAGTTTAAAATAAAAACTTGGGGTAAAAGGCCATTGGGTCTCAAATGGTTTCTCCCACCTGCAATGGGAAAAAATTTATTTGATTTTAATTTTTTGTTTTTTTTCGTTTGTTTCAAGGAATTTCAAAAACCCCCCGATATTTTCCCCCCCTTAATCTCTGAGGGGAAAATGAAAAAAAATAAAAACTTAAAAAACCTTAAAAAAAGAAAAAATAAAAAAAAAAAATTTTTCAGGGAAAAAATTTGGGGAAAATAAAGTTTTTAAAAATTGGGATAGATTTCAGGTATTCCGTACGTAATTATTGTATTTAAACTTTCGACCTGGGATCTTTTACCTTTTTTTATTAATTAAAAAATTTTGATTACGAAATTTTTGTTTTTAACAAAGGGGCTTACACAAGTATTTTAACTCGGTATTACAAGCACCCCCCGAAAAACTTTTAAAATACAAAATTTTGGAGCCCGAAAAAAGAACTCCTTATCGGCTTCTCTTACAATTTATTTTTGAACCCCCATTCTTTTTTTAAAAAAACCTTAAAATTTTTTTCGTTTTTTTGTACTTTATTTTTTCATTTTATTATTTTATGGGTTCTACTGTTTAATTGGGTGTGGGAAAAAAAATTAAATTTAAAAAAGAAACCTTTCAAATTGGAAAAAAGGAAAATTGTTTTAAATATGAAGATAAAATTTAGAAAACCGGGTACTTTTTTTACCAAAATTTTTTCCTTCCTTTCGAAAAATTATAAAGTTTTAGGAATAACAAGTCAAAAAGTTTTTTTGATGTTTTAAAGAAAATTAAAAAATTTTTCAAACGTATTTGGCTCGCATAAAAAAACAAATTAAAAAGAAAATTTCACAAAAAAATTTTTATAAAAATTTTCCTAAAGCTATGCTCGTTTTTCCTTGTAAAAATTTTAAAAACCCCTTTTGGGGATTCAACTACTAAAAATACCCATTCATCGAAAAAAGCTTTAATGTTTGAATAAAGAGATAACCCTGCTTTCATAACTTTTATGGAAAAGGTTAAATAATTTAAAAAAAAATTTTTAAATAATTCTAATATTTTTAATTTTCTATTAAATAATTTTTTGTTGGGATCAAAAATATAACTTTTTTTGGGAAGAATAGTATAATGGAATTTTTCACGAATATATTATGAAAAACTTGATTCAAATTTTTTAAAAATTGATTTTTAAAATTACGAATACTATATATATACTATTTAAAAATAAATTATTTAAATTTTAAAATTTTATAAGTATATTATTAAATTTTAAAATAATTAAAAATATCAATTAAAAAACCAGGATAAAAAAAAATTAATAATTTGGCTTTGTTAATAAAATATATAATTTTTTATTTATTTAAATAATAATTTTAAAAATTTAAATTTAATTGTTTTTTTTCTCTTTTTCTACTTTTATTTAAAACCCCCTTTAAGCGTTTTTGTCGAATTGCTGTTCTGAATTTTTGGCTCAGCCCCTCTAAAGTTTTTAAATTTCACTTCTCCGGGGGAAACCGGGCGTTTCATTAATCCAAAGAACAGGTTTTTAACAAGAAGGTCATAAGGGTCTTGAATTCTTTCAGCAATTGGATTCACAGGAAGAATAACGTGGTAAATTTGTTAAAATAGATTTTAATCGTTGGGCCCCCTTTTTTTATTTAAAATCTCATTCCTTTTAAATCAGAGATGAGTAATTTAATGAAATAAACAAAAATCATAATTTTTGATTTTTTTAATGAAGACTGAAAAAGCCCTACACTTTTAAACGGTTTGATATATGGGGGAAAATTTGGGTAAAAACTTTTTTAGGGTCAATTTAACCATTGATTTTTTTCCCCTTTAAAATGGTGGGATAAAAATGAAAATTTAAATGTGAAAAAAATGGAATTAAACCTAAAAATTACTTTTTTTTGGTGAAATTTTTTTTATTTTGTGGGATTCTAATGGGATTTTTGAAAAAAAATTTAAAAAAAAGTTACCAATAAGCCACAAAATTAAGTTGGTTGAGAGCCCTTTAATGAAAAAATTTAAATTTATACTGAGCCTTTACGGGGGAACCAAAAAAAAAAAAAAACCGATTTAAATTACCCCAAAGTTGGGTTTTTAATTTGGGTTGAAATTTTTGTTATTTGTTTCCCCCTTTTTGGTAATTTTATTTTTAATTCATTTCAAACCAAATAAAACAAACTTTTAACCCCTTTTTTTTATAAGAAAAATTTTTTTTTGAAAAAACTTGAAAAAAATCCCCCCTATAACTTTCTTGGGGGGTGAACACCTTGATAATGACCATTTTATGGGGATCTATGGGGCAAAGGGAAAAAAAAATTTGTTTTATTTCTTTTTTAAGGAAAAAACCGATCCCTTGTGATTCAAAGGGGTTTTTTTTTTTTTTTTTGTAAACCTGGAAAAAAAGAAAGGAATCTACCGTTGACTTTTTTTACTTTTTAGTCCCGTTTTTAAAATATGAATTTTTGATCAAGCGAAATTTGGATAAATTTTTTTACCCTTGGTTACCAATGGATTTTTTCCCTCCCTTTTTAATTGCTGATTAAACATTTTTTTTGGTTTGGTCCCCTTTAATAGCTTTTAAATTGGGAAACAAAATTTTATTGATTTTATCTTTTAAAAATCCCATCCTTCAAACTTGGGGAAAAGGTTTTTAAAACCTTTTAAAAGCGCTGAAAAATTTTTTTTGGGGGGAAAAAAAAAAAAAAAAAAAAAAAAAAAAAAAAAAAAAAAAAAAAAAAAAAAAAAAAAAAAAAAAAAAAAAAAAAAAAAAAAAAAAAAAAAAAAAAAAAAAAAAAAAAAAAAAAAAAAAAAAAAAAAAAAAAAAAAAAAAAAAAAAAAAAAAAAAAAAAAAAAAAAAAAAAAAAAAAAAAAAAAAAAAAAAAAAAAAAAAAAAAAAAAAAAAAAAAAAAAAAAAAAAAAAAAAAAAAAAAAAAAAAAAAAAAAAAAAAAAAAAAAAAAAAAAAAAAAAAAAAAAAAAAAAAAAAAAAAAAAAAAAAAAAAAAAAAAAAAAAAAAAAAAAAAAAAAAAAAAAAAAAAAAAAAAAAAAAAAAAAAAAAAAAAAAAAAAAAAAAAAAAAAAAAAAAAAAAAAAAAAAAAAAAAAAAAAAAAAAAAAAAAAAAAAAAAAAAAAAAAAAAAAAAAAAAAAAAAAAAAAAAAAAAAAAAAAAAAAAAAAAAAAAAAAAAAAAAAACCAAAAAAAAAAGGGGGTTTTTTTTTTTTCCCCGGGGCCCCGGAAAAGGAAAAAAATTTTGGAAAAAAATTTTTTTTCCCCCCCCCCAAACGTTTTGGGTTTTTTTGGTTTTTCAAAAATTTTTTCCCGACCCGGTCAAAAACCCCCCCGTTTTTTTTTTTTTTTTTTTTTGGAAATTTTTTTTTTGGGAATTGCCCCTTTTTTTTTTTTTTTTAACATACCAGGGTTTTTTTATTTTTGGGGGGGGAAAGGGTTCGTATACTCCTTCCATCCCTGTGGTATAAAGTGATATCGTTGGACGGCACTTTACCGTGGCGTTGCAACTCAAACGGTAATTGTTTCACACCTTTTGGTTTGTCAATATTGTCGACGGATTTTATTCTACCAAGACGATTGTTTTTTGTGGATTTAATCGATAATCTCTCGGGTTTTATTTTGGTTTCGTCGTGCTCATGTTTTTGAGATTTGATAACTCTACATTTCTCTTTGGCTAGACCGAAATAATCACTTTTATGCGTTTTACTTTTGACTAGAAAACTATTTGTCTCTTTTTGTTTTGACAATCTTTTTTCTGATAACTCTTCGTAACTGGGAACTTCACTTTGAGTGTTCACCGAAAACAAAACACTTTCAGGATCAGGATTTTGTTTAACCGGAGTTTTTTTATGGGGTATACTAAAATAGTTTCTTTTAGGAAATTTAATAATAGGTTCTTTTTTAGTTTTATCTTTCTCTATATGAACTTTCTGTATCTCTTTTGGTGTATTTACTTTCACTTCAATGTTTGTGTCTTTCTTATACTTCTTTTGTGCTATACCAATATCCTTTTGTGGAGATCGCAACACAGACTGTTTCGAATTCTTTACGTTTGACAAATTTGTACTTTTCTTCTCGTCAGAATCGCGTCCTGTTCCAACAGTAATGTCCTTACAGTTCTTTTGAGACAATCCAGACGCGTCAACTTTCTGAAACAAACTAACCCTTGATTTCTCTAAATCATTTTTTGTTTTGTCACGCGGAAAAACTGACATTCTTTTCAACACATCCACTCTTTGTTGTACTTTTTTCCTTGTATTTACAATAATTTCCCCGTGTGGTTTTTCGTATTGCACAGTTTGGTTCACCTGCTCTGACGTCATCGTATCCTCGATCTCTGTGGTTTGCATAACGAAAGGGATTTTATTGGGTGTTTGTATTCTAGTTTCGTTGATTGACGTCGACGTCGGTTTCCATCTTGAGCCGATTAGGCGTAACGACGCTCTTACGGTGCGTGAACGTCGAAAACCGGTTGGCGGCGAGGAAAATGAGTTTCGACGTCGTAGTTCAACTGCTGACGGTTCAGCCGTTGATGGTTGAATTGCTGACATTACAGATTATTGCAGTGTGATCTCGCTCTGTGTGGTAAAGATTCGAGATTTAATCGTCGGGAGGAAATGGTACGGTTCCCTTATCAGGGATCTCGTGATTTTCTCTTATTTCTTGTGTGAATGAATTTTCTGTTCATTCTATTTTGTGACACATATTTTATTCCGCTGATTCATCAAGAGTAATACAGTTTGGAAGTGTACCACGTGACTTTGAGTCGTTACGTGAGTTTAAATTATTTTCGATAGTTGTGGAATTATGAATTGTGAATTTCATTGAACACACAGGAAACTTGATTCATTATTTTTCACTTCCTTCCCCTATATCCTGCCAATCTTTCACAGAATGTAATCTCGTTTCTTCTATAACAATGTTTGTTTACTAGAGAAAAAACTTTTAATAAACTGAAATTAATTAAATCCACACAAAAAATACGTTATTTTCAGAAATAGTTTTGAAGTAAGCTCAGAAACTGTGCTGTGCAGATTTGATAATTCATTTGAAGACGGTTGGTACAACACGTAAAATAATATCAAATCGAAATCGTAGATGTATTAAAGAATGTGTAATGACATTCACATAAAATCGCATTTTTGCAATGACGATGACCTGTACATTTCGATGTGCAATTAGCAATTATGTAATTCTGTTTTGGAGGAAGTTGTTGAACCGTGTATTCCACAGACCGTTGCAGTAGACACGGTATAATTACACTCTTATTTTCACTGCTCTAAAACACCATCACTGCTACTTGAACATATCTAATTAAACCACTCCAGTTTAATAACGCACATTAAACCACATAAAACACCAATAAATGTTTATTTTTCGTGTTGAAATCATGTACGCTTATTACATCTTGTCTTTCCACTCTGCTGCTAATGCAAAACATAATCTTCATCTCTTCATAAACTATTTTCCATCTCACTCTTTTCATTCCATTTCATATTTATACATCTCCCGTTTTCCACTTGACTCACAATAACACTCCTAATTATACAAATCCTAATTATATAAAATTCATATATTTTTCCCTTTCAAATCTCCACCATTATTAATCACTTGAATTCCACTTCCAATCACAAAAATCTCGACCATTATAACATCCTATTATCCACTCTGGTTAATCCTATATGAATCCACTATCACTACACATCAGTTCGATAAGGGATTATATTTGAAATTCGAACACGAGAACACACTTTAGCACGTTCTTTTTTTTTTGAAGTCTTTATACCGTCTGTTACTACACCGGTGTGTAGTCCGGGATATACTGACTGTATATGAAGACCGGCGAACTTGAATTACATGCGAACCTTCCGGTCGCTTTTAGTTTACCACCAGCTTGCTTATTCATATTATCATTTAATACACACAAGAGAGATATAGTCGGGTCGATCTAGGAGGATACGAGTCACACCTGGTTGCATGGTGACTGTAATATGAGGGCATGGGAATTAGGATTGAGATCGGTTCCATTGTGTCGTTTCTTAAGTAAAGATACAATATTATGTACATGAAAGCTTTGAGAATGTTTTATATCGCGTCAATTATGAGGTATATAAATTTATATTATTTCTTTTATATGTATTCAGCCACTGAAAAATGGAAGTTTATGAGTAGACTCAATAACTTACTTAGGAATCATTGCTTTGTGTTCATGATTGTGGGATGGACTTGGATATTTCTAGGTTTTCATCTTTTTAGAAAATGTTTGTAGTAGTTGCTAATCATTCAATAATAAAATATCTTTTCAAATCCTAAAACGGTTTGCTAGAATAGAATGACAATATTATCTTTATAATTTCGTGAAATTTGTTGTAAACATTGGTTTTACTTACAAGCTTGCATGAATTTGTGATGATTTTCACACGCAATCAAAATTTTCTTTATTTTTATTTTACCTGCTATTACTTATCATAGACTGCACAGCAACATTAAAATGATCATGAATATCAGTCATAAACAAAAGATGGGCAAAAGCTTCTGAAATCGTTTCCATCAACATTATTCTATCATTATTATTATTACAGGTAAGAGATTCGAGTTGAAATTAGATCGTTAAATGAGCTTCGTTTTCTTTAGTCAACATGAAAATATAGAAGAAATATACTCTTAACTTGGTGTGTTTTATAACCTATCGTAAAACAAAACACGTATGTGAATTATGGTTATATTATGATGTGTTCAAACACCCTTTTTTAATGGCTATACAAACTTGCGAAATGCAATATAAATTATTCTATCGTGTACATTTGAAATTGTTATGTTTCTAATTATTTAGAAGTATGTTTAAGATGAGCAGTTATATGAATGTAATAAACTTCTTGTAATTATCAGATGACCAATAATCTTTACCATATCAACACAGCGAATTATATAACCAATACAGATTGAGTGGTCAGCAATATTATATTTATTATTCATTGATCATATATATAAATCTTTATTGAAAAAGTCCGTCTTATATACATAAGATTGTTAAAAAACACAGAATAAAAATCAATTGATTAAAATATCAAAAATAACCATAATAAAATAATAATAATAACCATAATTTGAAAGAGTAATAAAATAACAATAGGATGAGTAACAAAACATTAGTTAATTAAATCTAAGAATAGTTATAGTAAAAAATGGAAAAATAATAATGATAACTTGAAAAAAGAAAGAAGTGAATAAATACGGCTAACAAAAATGAAAAAAGTGAATGAATACGGCTAACAATATTTAAATGAACAACAAAGAAAAAAAAGTGAAATGACAAGAAAAAAAATCAATGCTGAAGGCTATAAAGATGATGTCTTAAAATTTGTAAAGATCCTCTAAGGGCGAGTAAAACAATGTTATAAATAAATTTGTTGTTGATTTTGGATATTTTACAAAATTGTAAATTGTATTCATTATTCATATTATTAATTATTCAATAATTGGGGCACATTGTTGACTTTTTCTTTCGACAATGACTGACATAACTTGAGAAAAGCATGTAGTTATTTCGTACCTTTTTTCAAATTGAAGTACAGTGATTTTAAACTAGTTAGATAATAATGAAAATGTTGGAATGATCGACTAGATCTGTAAAGCCACTCGTTTCAGAGTCGGAAAAGCGAAACACTCGTTCGCTTAGGTTATAGGGTGTAGAATAGGGAATCAAGACGGTCGACCGACATCATCCTCTCGTGAATACTAGTATATTATAAAATGTACAATTGTATTTGTATTATAAAATTGTTGAAGCTTCATGAACTGAGTTTATAACCTATCAAATGAATGCCGCCCAAATAATCGAATGAAAATAAAATAAAAACGCATTTCTTAAATGTGGAAAACTTTTTTTTAAGTGTGATATTAGTTATTATTCTATCAATAAGGTCCAGTTGTACCAGTAGTGATGATTATTGAATTAAGGGCCCACATTACCGATAGTAAAAATGTGTTAAATCAGCTAATTAATCAATTGCAGTACAAAAATAACATTGGTAACCAAGGGTAATAACAAGCTAATCCACTAATTATCGCTTAATCAACAAATTTATTATTCGTAAAACTGGCCCTGTGCAAAAATTAGTAAATCAACTTGTTATTACCCTTGGATACATATACTATTTTTGTACCCTAAGTAATGATTAACTAATTAATATTTAATCATCATTTGGTACAATCGGCTCAAAGAAACATTTCTTCCAATTGTCATGCGACATCATTTTGTTGTCATAGCAACTACATCTCTTGATAGTAAAATAATCTACTCTACTCTGCCAACACGGTTGTTAAGAAGTTACCTGGGTGGGCATTGTTGTTGACATTATCAAACAACAATGAAAAACGATTTGTATAAGAAGCCACTGCGAAACTCACATGTAAAGGACTATACTAACAACGGTGTAGTGAATGGAAAGTTATGAGATTGAAACCTAAACAATTTAGGCTAAACTTCTGGTTAGTTAGACGAGCTTTAGCGAGGATTCAATTTGACATACTGAAAAAAAGTGTTCGTTTTATATATATATATATATATATATATATATATATATATATATATATATATATATATATATATATATATATATATATATATATATATTTTTTCATGTTTTTTTGTCTGTTTTCCACAGGTCAAACGGCTACAGCTATCAACTTCAAACTTTTTGTCAATATGGTTCCTCATCTAACTAAGATCTGTGTAGTTTTGTGGCATTATCGGGTGGTAACTTTTTTTTATGAATTTTAGAAATTTCAAAAATACTCATCAGAAAAACACAGCGGAAAAAAAATATTTTTATTTTACAAAAAAATGAAATTTTGCGTGAATCTGAATTACATTTTGATACACATTTCTGGAAACTTTCAACTTCATCGGGTCCGACATTTTAAAGAAAAAACATAAAATGTGCTGAATTGGTACCACTCGAAGCAGTTTTTATACATTTTTACCCATACTATTACTATACGCTCGTCCAACAACGCACATATGGCGTTTTCCTCGTAGGCCTACACAGTCGGATTATAGCTGTCTTACTGACGATAGCTCAAGTCCCAGGTACAGATAACATAGTTTCAGCTATTTTTATTCCACTTAGTGCCAGCATTACCAATGTGACATCCAGCTCTAACTTGCCGTTTAAAGTTGTTGTTCCATGTTATTTGTTTTCACACCTCCCAGATGAAGGCTAATTGGAATTGGTAATACCGAGCCTGAGGATACGTTATACCGATTCATATACCAGAGGATCACAATAAGGTAGTATAGGTGTTTTGAATTGGTTAAAGAAGGCAGTCGTTGCCTAAAAACTAGGAAAACGCCATATATGCGTTGTTAGACGAGCGAATAGTAATAGTATGGGTAAAAATGGGTAAAAACTGATTCGAGTGGTACCAATTTAGCACATTTTATGTTTTTTCTTCAAAATGGCTGACCCGATCAAGCTGAACATGTTTAGAAATGTGTATCAAAATGTAATTCAACTTCACGCAAAATTTCATTTCTTGGGAATTTATATATTTTTTTTTCCGCCATGTTATTCTAATAGGTATTTTTGTAATATCTAACATTCATGAAAAAAAAGTTACCCCCCGATAATGCAACAAAACTATAGAAATCTAAGTTAGATGAGTAACCATACTGAAAAAAAGTTTGAAGTTGATAGCTGTAGCCGTTTGACCTGTGGAGAACCGACAAAAAACATGAGAAAAAAAAAGAACACCAATCATTTTCAGTATGTCAAATTGAATCCTCGCTAAAGCTTCTCCATCAGCTCCAGTATTTACTTCAACGATTGAGAGAAACATGTCCGAATGACGGGAATCGAACTCCGGACTGACGCTTTGAGTGCCAAAAACAGATCTACCAGCCGCTGTATTCTTATCTTTAATAATAATATCATGAAACAGAATTGATGTCATTTGACAGAATTTATTATTAGTACGGCATTTTTAGCTATGTGAATAAAACAAAATTGCCAGAATTTGTTAGAAGCCAGTATTTCATTAAAGGCAGGGTAGAAAATATCATATCGTAGCCCTACGATAGCATCACTTTCACAGGGCCTTTATCTTTTATTATACATGGACTCCGGTTGCTCATCCACTTTTCTACACCTGGTATCTCGATTTAGAACTATATTCTTATTTTTCAAAAAACATCGAACTACATAACTATAGATAATATTCAACATTTAAAAATAGATCAATATAATACTAACTTAAACTATTGAATAAATCGAATAATTCATTTTAATACTTTAAAAACTATTTGTTGAATGTATATAGACTTATTAGGAAAAGAGCGAATGTTTTATGAATGTATATTAGATTAATGTAAAATCGTGAACATCTGTCAATGACGGTTGGTCTCTGCTAGTATAAGTGTGCTCGTAACTTGACGGATCAACACCTCCCATCGTTAATGATTGTACATACGATGAGACCCGTGTTCGTAGTGGCATGACGGTTGAGAGGGTTGATGTATTATTGCACATAATGTATTCGTTGAAGGGTGGGGGGAATGGGGAGGGGGTACGTGCAGAGAAGAGGGGGCAATGGAATCAGAGATATGACATATTCGGTACGCGTAAATCAGACTCATAACTAGACTTGAATTAAACGAGTGTTAGCACTATAGCTATACCAACTGAATAAAACTTGATTACCTCTGTTATTTAATGTGTACAGAAAATGATGTTCTGCAGATATATATAGAGAAAAACTATATATTTTTGAAATTTTTTCGATCATTATTCTTTGGTATTAAAATTGAATAATTTTTGGTTTAAATGAGCTGATATATGAATATGTTTATTAGACGAGCTTTAGCGAGGATTCAATTTGACATACTGAAATAAATTGGAGTTCGTTTTTATGTTTTTTTTTTTCGGTTCTCCATAGGTCAAATGGCTACAGCTATCAACTCCAAACTTTCTTTCAATATGGTTCCTCATCTAACTTAGATCTGTATAGTTTTGTGCCATTATCGAGCAGTAATTTTTTCTTTATGAACTTTAGAAATTTCAAAAATACTCATTAGAATAACATAGCGGAAAAAAAGAGAATATTTTTATATTCCAAAAAGATGAAATTTTGCGTGAAGTTGAATTACATTTTAATACACATTTCTGAAAATTTCAGCTTGATCGGGTCAGCCATTTTCAAGAAAAAACATAAAATGTGCTAAATTGGTACCATTCGAAGCAGTTTTTACCCAATTTTACCCATACTATTACTATTCGCTCGTCTAACAACGCATATATGGCGTTTTCCTAGTAAAAAAACTTCCGCTTTATGCAGGACTCAAACCTTTGCTTGCATGGCCTATATTCTCAATTTTATCCTATTTCATTATATATGTAAAATTGCTTAAAAAACGAAAATTTGACAGCAAGAACAAGATTTAGAAATGAAAATAAGAATGAAATGAATTAATTGACTCTAGTTTCAAATGCTAATTTTGATTTCCCTCATGGTTCATATGCAAATGCAACAATATCATACACTATAATACCGTACCCCCAATTAACCACTCTGACGTTGGTACGTAAATCACCATCATTATCACGATAAACAGTATGGATAGATATTGAAATAGGTAAGGTTAATCCATAAACTGTATATTAAATTACATTGTTTCATCCCATAGTTCAAGCAACTATAATTGGAGGACCGAATGACCGTCTCCTCTATTAATTAATACGGACGGTCGGATGTTTTGAATGTATACATACTTGTAATTAATTGGAAGGTTATCTACCAGATCTTATATAATTAATACAAGTTTGGTTACGAAGAATCCGATGCAGCTTCAAACAGTTGACTCTAAGATGTAATTGTGTTTCGAATTGTAAATCTCGTCCCGAAAAATCATTGACTTTCAAAATACAACAACTTGACAAAAATATAATGGTATTAGAATAGAATAGAATAGAATATTCCATTTATTACACACTTGGACAATAACAAATTATCAGATTTGTGAAGATGATTACAAATTTTTCTCTTCATTAACCTATAGCCAGGTGGAATTCTTCAAGTGTTTCTACATTACTCATTTTTTATTTTGGTAACTTGTTCCAGTGTCGTATTGTTCTACCCAGCAGCGAGTGGCGAGTATTTTCTGTATTTTTGTGTATTATTAGTGTTTGTTATGTTGGTGGACATATTTTTTTATCGTGGTTTCGTGTATATTTATCCATTAAATGGATTACAAATTTTATAATTGTGTAAGTTTTCAGACAAAATTGCAAGATATACTAGTATTCACGAAAGTTGTAGCTTGTCTACCTAGATCGCTCCCACTGTACATATATTTGTGTAGTTGTGGTATTGATGGTTCATCATATTCTCAACGACGATATGCTGGAATTGAAACACAACTACGTATTTCAAAAGCGATAGAGTTGAATGATGCACAGCGTGTTTCTCTTAAATTACCGAAGTGTGTACAATTATTTTGTGTGCATGTAAGACTATTCGCAATCTTACCTTTATTTACATCGAGCCTGATTTATATTATATCTAGGAAAATACCATATATGCGTTGTTAGACGAGCGAATAGTAATAGTATGAGTAAAAATAGGTAAAAACTGCTTCGAGTGGTACTAATTTAGCACATTTTATGTTTTTTCTTCAAAATGGCTAACCCGATCAAGCTGAAATTTTTCAGAAATGTGTATGAAGATGTAATTAAACTTCACGCAAAATTTCATTTTATTTAAAAATTTTTTTTTTTTTTCGCTGTGTTTTTCTAATGGGTATTTTTGAAATTTCTAAATTTAATAAAGAACAAGTTACCACCCGATAATGCCACAAAACTATACAGATCTAAGTTAGATGAAGAACCATATTGAAAAAAAGTTTGAAGTTGATAGCTGTAGTCGTTTGACCAGTGGAGAACCAACAAAAAACATATATTAAAAAAAACATAAAAACGAACACCAATTTTTTTCAGTATGTCAAATTGAACCCTCGCTGAATCTCGTCTAATTATTCTATTTTAAGTGAGTGCAATTATTATAGTTGATAGATTTCCCTTCATCTCTCGTGAATACAAGTAACTGAACTCCCAGTAACAAATTTCTGTGGATGCGATAGACTGTTTTTCCTATTAAGTAACTATGATAGATCATGCGTTCATGTTATGCAAGATTATCATTAATATGGTGAGTGTGTGTTCTAAATTGTATTGACCTATATCTACTAATCTGCATAATATTCCCTGAGCTACATACGATAATGTAAGATCTTAATAAGGAGCAATTGAGGATGAAATATGTTGAAGATGTTTAGAATAGATCCATATAAATACGAGTGAAGTATTAACGTGTTAAAAGTACCTAGGAAAACGCCATATATGCGTTGTTAGACGAGCGGATAGTTTAATAGTATGGGTAAAAATGGGTAAAAACTGCTTCGAGTGGTACCGATTTATCACATTTTATGTTTTTTCTCCAAAATGGCTGACCCGATCAAGCTGAAAATTTCCAGAAGTGTGTATCAAAATGTAATTCAACTTCACGCAAAATTTCAGTTTTTGGGAAAATATTTTTTTTTCCACTGCGTTATTATGATGAGTATTTTTGAAATTTCTAAAATTCATAAAAATAAAAGCTACCTCCCGATAATGCCACAAAACTATACAGATCTAAGTTAGATGAGGAACCATATTGAAAAAAAGTTCGAAATTGATAGCTGTAGCCGTTTGACCTGTGGAGAACCGACAGTTGTCTATGACTACTCTACAAGTAGTTTATGAAAAACACTGTGGTAAAAATCACACAATTCTATATGAATTTAATCATCAATTAATTGTTTAAATCTCAATTTATGTAACTACGTACAATATTGTACAATATTGTACAATTCACATTACAAACTTGGAGAAGATCTAGGATACCTTGGTGCCCCTTACGAACGATCCTACCTTAGATTCAATTGGAGAATAATAACGATGTGTCGATTTTTATAAGTATTACAAATCCAAATCGATATGGAGACATCACGAAACGATTCTAAAGATTCAACTATGGGACATTTGACACATTTTGATCAACTTCATCTTTGAAATGAAGAAATAATGAAACATTCCCATCAATATGATCAAAACTATGTAAGCGATAATTTTTCTGTTACGAATTCTTGAATTGACTTTTTAATATTTCTCAGAAGTGATAATACTGAGCTTCTTCCAAAAGTATTAAATTATACATTTCTATTTTAGTTATAGACTTTTTTTGAACAATTACATGAATTCACAACTATTACTCTTCCGAAATATAATCCAAAACCTCCGTTTCAGCCTAAAATTTGTCTATTCCGTTGTCAGTATACTATTAGGTCGTGTTCAACTCTAGTTCATTCCAGAAGTTTCACGAAAGTGGATAAAAAAGGAAGGGTTATCAATATCGATAAATATCGAATGCACCTTATAAGAATCAGTCCCTCCCCCTGCCCCCCCCCCACACCGCCCTCAGTCCCGCTAATAACAATTGATGATCCATTGGCGCGATATTAAGATAAACGGGCGAAAGTCTAATAGGACAAAAAAGGGTAGGACACTAGGGAAGAGGGTTGGGGAACCTCCCAATATAAAGTTGCCTGGGTAGGAAAGTATAGCTCCATTACCATAGTATGTAACTTACATACTTTTTCTTATAAGGAGATATTTTCAAGTTTTTGTCGATATGGGTTTCATAACATTCTCTCCCCAACTTTGGCTTTCACAAAACATTACGTAACCCATGAAATTCTGCGAATACAAATATATATTTTATATATCTACTAAGAAAATGTCATATGCGTTGTTAGACGAGCGGATAGTAATAGTATGGGTAGTAATGGTTCTGCTTCGAGTGGTACCAATTTGGCACATATTATTTTTTTTCTTCAAAATGGCTGACCTGATCAAGCTGAAAATTTTCAACAATGTGTATCAAAATGTAATTCAATTTCACACAAAATTTATTTTTTTGGGGAAAATAAGAATATTTTCGTTTTTTTCCGCCATGTTATTCTAATGGTTATTTTTGAAATTTCTAAAATTCATGAAAAAAAAAGTTACGCCTCAAAAATGCCACAAAACTATAAGGATCTAAGTTTGATGAGGAACCATATTGGGAAAAAGTTTGAAGTTGACAGCTGCAGCCGTTTGACCTGTGGAAAACCGACAAAAAAACATAAAAACGAACACCAATTTTTTTCAGTATGTCTAATTGAATCCTCGCTAAAGCTCGTCATATAATATTTCACTAAAGTTTGGTATGTTTTATCCTTCTGATCAGGACCCTTATTCCTGAGATGAATGAGATGTGAGAAAAATAAAAGTAAATGAGAAAATGATTATCTCACATAAAATGGCCAATTATTATTCCTGAATCAATTTTTCTCCCTTCTTTCTCATATCTCAATTTGTATTTCACTTCCTATTTTGATGGATCTGATGGTTTCTCACAATCTTTATCGTATTTCTTTATCAAGAATACTAAATCTGATGAAAAGTGAGATGAGAAAACTTTCTCACTTCATTTTCTCACATCTGATTTATCTCAGCATCATAACAGTGCGTCGTTAAACCCAATATATATATATATATATATATATATATATATATATATATATATATATATATATATATCTCAGGAATAAGGCTCCAGCAAGTTTATTCCTATTTTCTCTCATCATTTCAATTGAATTATGCTTGGTGATTTTATTTTCTTCATCTCTCTGCTAGTGTCTGGTAATTATTGTATTTAGTACAACTCGTAATAATTAATAGTAACATCATATAAGATATGTAAAGTAATTCATAGTACATAATTATATTATTCTTACATAATATGTTATGCAGATGCATGACAGGTTGCAGTCTGTAGCAAAATGACTGAGAACAATAAGCAATTGCAGTAGCTTACTATTATAGTATTATAGAGTTATCATAAAATAAAATAACTCAACTACATATATCTTTCTGATAATAATTGAAAATAAATTCGTGATTTAGTTATAAATACAATTCAGTTGACTTATAACGATAGTACCATAATCTAGGATGAAAAATGTACACTTTAGTAATCAACCTGATATATCATCCAATAAAAGCACTATAATACTAAATGGTTTTCATTCTTACTAGTAAAACATTTTATTTTGTTCAGAGTTGGGCCTAGAGATGTAAATTTTAAAGAAAATGTTTTTCGTTGAAAATTTTCATCAAAATTTTCATGAAAATAATCAAGAGCTTGCTAATTCTCAAATTTATTTTCAAGTCGATTGTTTTTGGTTCGTGTGTTGTTGCAGAAGAAGTTGGCGTTTGAATTCACTCTTTGCAATGATTTGCTGAACCACCACATGCATTTGCAGTTTGCATTTAGATCCTACAATAATTGTCAAGGATAAGGAAAATAAATTGAATGTAGGTTGGGCCAGTACTCCTTTGTGATGTCCCATTTGAAAAGTAAATGAGGAAAGATGCTGGAAATTTTCACTGAAAATTCAAATCACTTACATTTACATTGCAATTTTAAATGATTTGGCATTGAAAATTTCCAATCAATTGAATGAAACCCAATGAATTTTTGAGAAAATTATTGAAAAAAATCATTGAAATGAATTCAGTAAATTCAGGCTAGGCCTACCGTATTCCATCGGATTCATAGACATTTTTTAATGAATTGAACATTCGTTGAAAATTTTCATTGAAAATTTTCAACGTTGCATCACTAGTTAGGCCTACGTATCAAGAGACGCGATTCCCATATTCTGAATATTTTTTTTTCAAATATCATGGATACTACAGAAGAAGTACACCTGTAATGGACAACTGTATTGAAATAGTTATTCAGATTATCATATCATATATAATATATTGAAAATTTGATTTTTGGTGAATTTGAGAAAGGAATTATAAATACAGCAATTATTACAGTTATTATTAACTTCAACAGCCATCTTATATGGCATTTCATTTCATTTCATTTTTATTTTACCTTTGATCTGTATGTACATGGTACAAATATAGGCTTAATAGATACTTAATATGTACTTCAATATTATAAAATAGGTACTTGGGTAAAATATAAAATAGGTACTTCAATAATTATATTCTATGGGGAGGTGAGGTATTCATTGATATTATAGTAGGGGTTGGCACTGAGGAATTTATTAAGTGATGATTCGAAAGAATTAATTGAGGGAGAGGACTTTATTGAGGCTGGTAGGCTATTGAAAAAAGTGGAGCATAGACGTTGAAATATGAAATAATGAAATGACGCTCAAAAATTCCGATCGCATGTTGCCCCTGTGGTGCCCAGTGGGACTCGAACCCATTCAACTTACCAATGTTACCAACCTTCAATGCGTCCGTATATGAATGGTCTAGTTTATAATTCTAACGGAAGTGGTTGGAGTCTTGAAACGGAAGTGGTTGGAGTCTTGAAACGGAAGTCAAATATGGCGATTCCTGTTCTCAAAATTATCTCAATCTATGATCGATATAGTTGAGTACAGTCTGCCCTATTTAGTAAGTTCAACTACATAATCAACATCTTCGAATACCGTCATACTTAAATAGGTAAAATACGTGGGTACAGCTTTTACCGAGCTGCATTCTTATAAATGTGATTTTAATTATCATTTATGATTGGTTTTGTTGTTTATTTACATAACATTGTTATCATGTTTGGAAGGTTAACCACCTGATATCTGATTGGATAGTTTTAATATATAGAGTTTTTAATCATGGTTGCAACTTGCAAATTTATTTGTAGCTAAATTCATGGAAAACATAATAAATAGACCATATAATATGAGGAAGCATTTGTAGAGGATCGAGAAATAAAACTTCCAGTCATATGCGTTGTTAGACGAGCGAATAGTAATAGTATGGGTAAAAACGGGTAAAAACTGCTTCGACGTGGTACCAATTTAGAACATTCTATGTTTTAACTTCAAAATGGCTGACCCGATCAAGCTGAAATTTGTTAGAAATGTGTATCAAAATGTAGTCCAACTTCACGCAAAATTTCATTTTTTTGTGAAATAATAATATATATTTTTTTCTGCTATGTTATTCTAATGGGTATTTTCGAAATTTCTAAAATTCATCAAAAAAAAGTTACCCACCGATAATACCACAAAACTATACAGATCGAAGTTAGATGAGGAACCATTATGAAAAAAAGTTTGAAGTTGATAGCTGTAGCCGTTTGACCTGTGGAGAACCGACAAAAAAACATGAAATGAAAAAAAAAAAAAAAAAAATGAAAACGAACACCAATTTTTCTCACTATGTCAAATTGAATCCTCGCTTAAGCTCGTCTAATTAAAATTGACGATTTAAAAATGACTTTTCTATTAATATTCCATTTTTAATTGAATAGCACAGTGGAGTGGATCCCTGTGGTCACACATGTATTGATGAAAAGCTGCCGAATAAATGGATTCCTCTCCGATTGATTCTACTATATTTATTGAAAATACCCCGAAAAAATTCAGCACACAATTAAATTATATTATGATTGAATTTATAACAAAGATTTATTTTTTCAAATGTACGAAAGCAGAAACTTTGTTAGCATTATTTTGTTTCAAGATAACGATATTCAAATATTCAATATAGTAATTCTGTGACAATGTAAACCTGTATATTCAAATCCACACGAAACTAGCAAATGCAATTAATTATAATATTTTGAGTTTTCAATGTACTTTCGATAAGTACCAATATCGTCGTAATAACAAATATCGCAATCCACTTCTATAACCTCACGTGCACAAGAAGATATTATAGTAATTAATTAATAGTTAATCCCACACAGAACACTAGAGTATGTAACAGCCAATTGACCCCTCGGGCTCTCTATCTCTTCCCCTAATTCCCTATTGTTCCCGGTTGACCTCTGACCTCGATATTTAAAGTCAACACTTAAGTCCACCTACACGGCGAATAATACGAGGCTATGGGGAACAGTTTATGCAGCTTGGTTTAATAATATGGCTACATGGGACATTTATTAGAAGAGTTAAGGTTAATTGAATGTTTAATTCATTAGAAGTGGGATGGTTTTGAAAAGCAAATAACTAGAGTTTCTTGGAACCTCAGTTTTTATCCCATTCTAGCGGAAAATAAAATATTAATGTATTATTTTTTTAGTTGATATCATCTATGAATGTTGAACCTCAAACCTAGAACTCAATCGAATCAATTATTTCTCCCACATTTTACCCCATGGGTTATTTTTATGAGGGATATCAAATTTAGGAAATGAAAAAAATTAGTTCAACCGATTGCACCTAAAAACTATATAGTATCAAGCTAGAGTAAACATATTATAATGTGCAAGTCAGGTTTCATAAAAATGTGTGTTTTCGTTTTACCATGTGAACTTTTTCAAGTACGATACATCTGAGTTTTCGCTTACGCTCGTCCAAATAATGAATTTAGGTTAGAATTCTTGATTATTTATTGCTAGGTTTAGCATCGTCCTAAAAGAATATATTTTTATAGAATTGATGATGATAGCACCTCTTTATTCAATAATAACATAGCTATCTGGACAAAGAATGAAAAAATAAAAATAAAGTTTTGGACACGGTTCGGTATTTGCTAGAATGGTTGAGAGTCAAGTAGAAAAAAGGAATCCTACGAATAAAAATTAATTATACACGTTGGTTTGGTGTGACATTTTCACAAATGAACTTTAAAGTTCAGGGTGTCAAGTTTGCTCCAGAATAACAAACTTAGTTTCTCCACTTTAACTTTCTAGGATTTTCTTAATTTGTTTAATTACAGAATAATCCGAAGTGTAATTACTTGGTGTAATCACAATGTATAAATTAAACTTCATTTGGGTAATCGAAAATACAAGGAGATGAAAATTGTCGTATTTTTATTTTCACCCTAAAACGCATTTGAGTAGAAACAAACCACTCCAACCATTGTGCAAGATTAAATTTTGTCACTTTTTTGGAATGTTGTTAGTATTTTTTCCACCTATCTACATTTTTCAGATCTATTAAATACAGAACGGTTTAAGCGGTAATCTTCATTCCAAAAGATAACGGAAAAGTCTTGAACCTTCTTCTTAGAGTAGGTGAGTGAAAAAAAAAATAGTAGTTTAGTAGTTTTATTTATTCATATTACTAATTTTTCAATCGAAGAAACAGTTTTCACGAGGGCCACTGTGTCAGTACACTACACTCATCGTCCCAACACATGAGGATCTCGTTGGTTATCAAATGACAGTTAAAATGTTTTTTTTTTCTTTTCAATGTTGCTTAACGACCCCACCAACAGCTAGGTTATACGGGGGTACGAATGAGCGGATGATAATGAAACGATGAAGAGATGATAGATGAAAGGACGTGTACAAAAACCCATGCCTTATGCGGGACTTGAAACCACGCCCAACGGTGACTTCAGTTACTACCGATGATAAATGTATAACTAAGTGTCAAATCGAGTCAATTTGATTGTTTTATCAGAGTATTATTATATTAATAATAAGTATCACGAAAAATTATGATAATCAACATGTTAATAACTATCATTCAAGTTCTTTTATTCTGTGATAATTATTACTTGGTTCTTTTTTCTATCGGCAGTTATAAATATATTATATTATATACAGATGATATTGTTTGAAAAATTGGTTTTTCATTAATTTATCCCCGAATTATAGAGTGTATATTTGTTATTATTTTCCATACTTCTATCCCTGGTAGCCGTATTGATTTCTATATTCAATATTTGGAACGTAGAAAATTGAAATTTTCCAAATTTTCAACAATTTCAAGTCATTTATGATATTCATAGAGGCCTCAAGAATGTGGTACAGCTATCCTCTTTTCTAATTTCATGCCACTCTTCCTTGAGTGCTCCGATATTAAGAATTGCGGTTCGCCTATACCGGGTTCACAAATAGTTTCACAAATATGTAAAATGAATTTAATAAATTGGATCATCTACAAACTTTTTTTTTACTTCCAAACGACTTGTTAGAGCTTGGATTTTAGAAAAAGGCAGAGATTTCTTTTGTATTACTAATTAACAAAACCATTTATAATTTCTAGAATATATATAAAAAATTTTATCGTCAGTTATATTCAGAAATATGGTGTTTAAAAGTGTATGTTTTCATGTTTTTCTTCCATGTTACTTGTTATATCGAATGTGTATGTTTTAAGTTTCAATTATTTGAAGTTGTTTATATTTTTTTCTGTTATTTTCTTCCGCCTTCAGCGTTTATTAGGCAACTGTATATCAGAAGTTATTTCATTGTCATTTTTACCTATTTTCTTCATTTGTGTACATATTCTACCAACTTAACCGATTCAGCCCGCACACAAGCCTCTGGTCTTACGCGGGCTTCTGTTTATAATATATTTTTATGTTTATTGTTGTAGAACATACTAAGAATTGCAGAATAAAATGAAATACAATTTAATTCATTGTTAATTATTTCTCATTCAATAACATATTTTTCCTTCATCATATTCTCCGAATTCATTTCACGTTTCTACGTATAATATTAAACATTATCATCCCTTTCTTTTTCCAACTCATCTCATGCTCTATCGTTTTATTATCATTTCTCAACTTCCCTTTCAACTTCTTCAAGTCACCTGTTAAATACCCGACCGGATGTCTCCAGTTATCTGTTACGATTGACGGTCGGTAGTTTCGAACTGGTAATTCTTGTTTATTGATACTAGGATAGTTCCAATCGAGATCATACGACATGTAATTCAGGAAGTTTATCTGAAGTATCATGGTATTGGTCAGGACGATAATAACTACTATCTAAAGTCTGTCTTTGGGGTAATCTGTTGAATACAGGGGTGGGTGAAGTATTTGGGAGAACGACATACATGTAGCGTTGATAGTTGAATGCATTTTGAGAATGTAGTTTCAGATAATATAGACCTACATACAAAAATATCTAGGTTTTTATTTGATCACGTACATAGGCGTGCGCAGCCCGAATCATTAGATACGGCATCTTATTGTGAGGGTATAAACGACGTACATAACTACGTCTATGATTATAATGGAAGATGGCATGAAATTATGATATCAAGTTCACCATCTGATCAGACGAATAGTAGGCCTACATAGTATATATATATATATATATATATATATATACATATTCGAGGGGAGGGGGGCTCGCCCCCTAATGTCAGTCTCATAGGGAATGTTTTTGATTTACTTGATTTGGAAACAGTTTCGTAGGATCTAGAAGTAACTCCAGGGCCGGCTCGTGATGTTTTTGCGCCCTGGACGACATATGAGTAGATTTTATAAATTCGAGGGCGCAGCTTGAGATGACACGCGATCCTAGTTTGCCGATCGCGATAAGAGAATTGGACACTTATAATACTCGATATAGAAAGTAAAGTTTATTTAACTGTTGTATTTACGAATGACAAATATATAATATGTAAAATTAACAGACAGTGTAAACAAAAACAGTATAAAGACCGTACCTAATGCATTAGCTACGGCCCAGGCCTACCCGGCGTACCCTGTGCGCACGCCTATGATTACGTAGAAATGTTTCTTAAAATTGAAAAATGAACTTGTCAGAAGACCTCTCAAAACACCATTGAATGAAACAATTTCGTAAATTCACCGGCGGGGATTGGGTGATGCCCTTTCCCCACACCCTTCCACTCGACTTTGAATATTCAAGCCTTGCAGAATTTTGCTTCCCATTGAAAATTTTCCTACCAACGCTCATGTTTATGAAGTAGTGTTATTTCTATTAATTCATAACAAAAATACATTCTCCATCACCCCTGCTTTCTAGTTCATCCTCTAGTCTCATGGTTCAGTGAACATACTGAAAGCTACCGCGTCGTGTACAAATATCTTGTGAGGGATTCACTTTTCATCCAGGAGTGGATTTCAGGGAATCAGGGAATCAGTGATGCTTCAGCGAATATACATTCACCCCGAGTCGTCGTGTACGGACTGTAAGTTGTAAAACTAGGGAAGGCTTGAACCAGCTAGAGGCTTGAAGTCTAAATAAAATCCAGGGATACGTGGTCGGGATCTTGAAGTCAAGTCGATGAATCGATATACTCGATAGTGATGTGTATCGAGATATCTCGCGTTGGGGATAAAGAGATTTCAAGTTGAAACAGCGTGGGATTATGTAAAGCAGTATGGCAATATTTTATGGGAGACGTAAAGCGTAAACATACGGAGTGATTATGTATGTGATTTGGAGCAAAATTTACATAAATGAACACAAATTTCAGCAAAATGTTATTCCGATACTGGAATTTTCATCACACATGTTTTTGTTGTAAGCCATTGCTAAATCTATAGGCTACTAGGCAACACTTTTCTCAATAATTAAAAACATATGCATTTATAACCTTTTGTAAACTTCAAAAATATTTTCGAAATATATCTGTCATGAATGAATCAATTGAGTCTACTAGATCAATTTTTAATTTAAAATTATGTATATATACTTGATTGTTAATTGAAATACCCCTAAAACATTTCTTTTGTTTTGAACTTCATAATGTCATGTTCTCAAAATAATCTCAAGCGCTGTGAACAGTTTCGGAAAAGCTAATTATCATTATACATTAAGTATTAATAAATTACTGTCTATGTTATTCAACAGGGAAACAGATTTTATCAAAAATACAACTGAATCTTCATTTTCATTCAATTTTATTCAATCTTCATTTCAGAATATCATCTTGCAAACCATTTGGAACACCCACCCTGTAATCTTCCAAGCCTTATATTTAGACAAGAATGGATTTTATGTAAGTTTTCTACTTTTTCGATTCGATTCAAAAGAATTAATACATACGCAAATATCGTGGGTGAACTCAGGTGATAAATGCTTTCACGAATTCCCAATCAGTTCAATATTTATAGATCGGAAATGCGATAACGCGACATTATTGCGTTAATCGTGAATCAGTTAAAGTGAACAAATAGATCGAAAGAGCTAATAATAAACTGAGAATGAAAATGACAATATTAGTTCAAGATAATTCATTTGATGAGGTTTCAGTACCAGTAGACCCACGCTTTTCAGCTTGATTATAGAATTGAAGAAGCTTGAGCACAATCAACAATCATTTATAAACTAGGAAAACGCCATATATGCGTTGTTAGACGAGCGGATAGTAATAGTATGGGTAAAAATGGGTAAAAACTGCTTCGAGTGGTACCAATTTAGCACTCTTTATGTTTTTTCTTCGAAATGGTTGACCCGATCAAGCTGAAAATTTCCAGAAAGTGTATCAAAATGTAATGTAACTTCACTCGAAATTTCATTTTTCTAGAAAATGAAAATATTTTTTTTCCCGCCTAGCTTAAGACTAGCTTAAGACTAGCTTAAGCGAGGATTCAATTTGACATACTGACAAAAATTGGTGTTCGTTTTTAAGTTTTTTTTTCTCATGTTTTTTTGTGGGTTCTCCACAGGTCAAACGGCTACAGCTATCAACTTCAAACTTTTTCCAATATGGTTCCTCATCTAACTTAGATCTGTAGTTTTGTGGTATTATCGAGTGTTAACTTTTTTTTATGCATTTTAGACATTTCAAAAATACCCATTAGAATAACACAGCGGAAAAAAAGATAATATTTTTATTTTCAAAAAAAATGTAATTTTGCGTGAAGTTGTATTACATTATGATACACATTTCTGGAAATTTTCAGCTTGATCGGGTGAGCCATTTTGAAGAAAAAACATAAAATGTGGTAAATTGGTACCACTCGATGCAGTTTTTACCCATTTTCATCAATACTATTACTATTCGCTCGTCTAACAACGCATATATGGCGTTTTCCTAGTTTATAAATAAACAAAAAAAAGAGATTTCTGTCGAGTAATTTTACTCATTTTTGAAAATAAAAATGTCCACGAATTGATGTTGACCAATCGTAATTCCTTGATGGGCTTATTTCAATTGCTGTGTTCACGTTTTCTGGTAATTAATCATTTCCAAAGCTCAATGTGGCCCATATAGAACATGACAATGATCATACTGAACCATGCAATTAAAAAGCGAATTATCTTTTTTTTCTTTTTTTTTCTAATGGTTGGACGTCGTTTCCAGAGTGAATGTTAGTTTACGTAATTAGATACAAAGTTGTTAGTTAGATCAAGTAATTAATCAATTCCCTTGATTATTTCAGAAATGTTGATTACAAAATAAAACTTGATATATTTAACTAGAAATTCAACCCCCTTCCATTAATTCCGTTCTAGGCATAAAATTAACTCCACGTAATAATAAGTATACTATTTCTGTATTAGCCCAGCTACCACATATTATCTATATTGGCTAAACGTAATTGGAAATTCAGACCATATTTTAAAATTATTATTTCCAACATCCACTCTCAAAGTATGAGTACTACACAGATTTAAAAAAAATGATAGGATTAATTTCACTGTTATCAATTTTTATTTTCAATAACTGTAGCTGTAATTTCGAAATCAATGTACAATATAGAATAATCTAAAATGTGTGTTGTCAGTTTTAATGCTATATGGATCTCGTTTTAATCTCTTGAGTACAGAATATTCCTCCATTGAAGCTTGTAATATGTTGTGCTGGGAGTATTTTTACAGCAAGTAGATTGAATATGTGTCGCTGTTGAAATGTGCTAGCTACATGTTGCTGGTAACTGATTCAACCGTAAACAAAACTTGGCTCAAAGTAAGTAACTAACCAAATCAATATCATACTCACCATATAATTTGAAAAGAATCGAAACGGTTTTAAATTTCCTGTTATACTAGGAAAACGCCATATATGCGTTGTTAGACGAGCGAATAGTAATAGTATGGGTAAAAATGGGTAAAAACTGCTTCGAGTGGTACCAATTTAACACATTTTATGTTTTTTCTTCAAAATGTCTGACCCAATCGAGCTGAAAATGTTTAGAAATGTGTATCAAAATGTAATTCAACTTCGCGCAAAAATTTATTTCTTTGGAAAATAAAAATATATTCATTTTTTTCCGACATTCTAACGTGTATTTTTGAAATTTCTAAAATTCCCCAAAAAAAAGTTATCACCCGATAATGCCACAAAACTATACAGATCTAAGTTAGATGAGGAACTATATTGGAAAAAAGTTTGAAGTTGATAGCTGTAGCCGTTTGACCTGTGGAGAACCGAAAAAAAAAAAACGAACACCAATTTTTTTCAGTATGTCAAATTGAATCCTCGCTAAAGCTCGTCTAATAACTTGAGCACATTTCTCTCTCTCTTTCCCTCTCTCTCTCTCTCTCTCTCTCTCTCTCTCTCTCTCTCTCTCTCTCTCTCTCTCTCTCTCTCTCTCTCTCCCTCTCTCCCTCCCTCTCCCTCTCTCTCTCCCTCTCTCTCGCAGTAGACCTACCATAAGTAACATCTTCGTCGGAAAATCTATTGTTTACGGGTACAGTCTAAATGGAATCATTACACAATACTGAAATTCGCTGGCACCAAAGTAATGAGAGTAATCAGATGAAGAAATGAGTAATGTAACCAGAGTAATGAGTAAAGTGGTTTCCTCCCATTGTTACGTTATTGAATCGTTATTGAACTGAATGTTTCGAGTTTCTATTAATTAAACAGAGGTATAAAATTACTTTTTTGTTGAATAAATTTAATTTTCCTTTCATTCATTTCACGCTTCTGTGATCAAAGAGATGAACTATTTCTACAATATCGAACTAATAGGGATCAATTATCTAAATCATTTGAATGTATTATTATGTAAAATTCATTCTGTTAAGTGGAGTAGTTCAATTCATAACAAAGTTTTAGAATCCCATACATATTTTCAGCATTATTATTCCGAAAAATTAATTTTATCACTAAATCATCACATATTATGTCAAATTTTACCGCCACAATGCTTCATTATTTTATGAGAAGTCAAAATCTTTTTCCGTCTATTGCTAGTAGGAGAAAAAAAGCTTGAAACTCTGGTTTTCTTTTCTCATTATGTCCTTTATACTGTAATTAAATCAAGTTTCAATTAAGTTTTTGTACTTGAAATGACTGTTGCCTTGGCAACCAAGTGAGTGTGGTAAATGTTCAACGTGCTTCCATAATTAAAAAATCAATGAACCACTTTAGCCTGAAATGAAATAAAAGTTTAAGCTCGTTTTGTATTTTATGCTCATTACCTTGGTTTTTAATTATTCCAATTCCTCAAACACTTTCATTAGGTCTTACGTGTAAATGAGTCGGAGAAAATTCCCACAACTAATACCGTTTTAATTATTATAATTAACAATTAACCCAGTAAAACTAGATGGGTAACGATCTAGAAAACATATAATTTTAACCGACTTGAATCTGAATAAGATACTCGTTTTTAATTGTGTTTTCACTTCATTTAGATCATATCATAAATTTGTACACACTTCCACTGAAAAGTATACATATTTGAGAGATTTGAATTTGGTTTATAGAATGCATTCTATGCAAGTGAAGTATAAGACAGCGGGTATACTAGATCCAACAATAAGATTCGAGAGAGGTGTGGATCAGGTTCAAGAAGTTAATCAAGAAAAAAGAAGATTTATGAACCCACCATACTGTACTGCTTGGAGAGGTATGCCATCCAGAAGATAGAAGTCACCGGGCTTCTTATTGGTGCTAGAGGGACTATCCCGAAGTTTTTAGAAGAATGCTTTATAAAATTTGGTAAAACTTCAATTATTAAGGATATAGTATTGTAGCGACACGATCTACAGACCCTGGATGAGAATAGATCCAGGGGGTTGTGAGAAGGATTGTTGGGTGTTTTGTCCCGGGTTGTTCGGGGAGATAGATTCATTCCCTTCTGGTCTGAGATATAGATATGATGTTTCTAGTTTTACACATTTTGTATAAGTAATTGAAAGGTATTTTTCACTTCTGTGTTCTCGTTCATTTATTGCTGTTAGCTCACCAAAGTATTAAGCGTATCACGCGATTCAATTATTATTCTCAGAAATCATTTATACAGTCAAAATTAGCTTCATTATTTCAGTCTCAATTTGGCTTCATCTTCAAAATTTTATTTTTTGTATGTTCTTATCAATTTTAATTTTAAATTCAATTGTTATTCTGTGTCTAACAAGGCAACCCAATGTACATGGGCAGAGATCGAATAAAGATTTTTATATTTGAAAATCACAATAAATCATACATTTTTTAGTAATGTAGCTTTCAGTACGGTACGCATATAATGCAAATCATTTCACTCAGGATGCATTCTAATGTGGATCGATCGATCGCTTCATCAAACGTATGAACGTTTATTATGCATCCAAAATTGTTCATACTTTTTTCAAAAGAATTTTGAAAGCAAATTTTCAAGAAAGTTATAAATGTTACATTACAAATATAACATTATACATTATAAATAACATTACAACAATGACCATATTTTCCATCTTGAGTTGTATACATCGAATCGAATCGAATCGATATATACAACTGCATGGCATGGTAGATAATGACCTTGACAATCAGGAGTCGATAGGTCGAACACACCGTTAGCCCCATCCAAATTCGAAAAAAATCTCCATCCTTTTGAGGGCTTCCCAAACATAAAATCACCTCAATATTAAAAACTCAATTTTAAATATATTGTCAATTTCTTAATTCTAGCTTGCTTGGAACACTTGAACGGCCATTGAACACAGCCCTCTCTATGAAGGTCGGGGTTTAGCATACGATTAAGCCGTCAAACGACGTCGGTTTCAGCCATATTGCACATCGACGCTAGGCGTCGGCGACTGAAGGCGTCGGCACGTGATACGTGTCTTCTTAGAAGCGCATTCAAGCATGTACGTACAAGGCGAGACTCGAGGAGTGATAATGCCAATATGTTCAGTGAACAGAATGATAATATTGTGGTGAGTTGATGGTTACTAAGTGTGACAGGATATTGAGTAAAAGAGGGATTAGTTTTTTAAGAAATGCCACGTGTAATGGTGTTTTGTGATATCAGGCATGTGTCCTAGTCTTCCTCGATCTCAACAGCCTATCTAGAGATCATGAGGAAGGTCACTCTAGAAATTGGTGTTCAATTATTCACATTTTAAGATTCAGATGCAAGGAATATAATTATGAGTTATTATTAAATCAATATAATTAAAATATCACATTTAACCATACCGGTATAGAGAAAATATGCATTGTGATTGGGAATAGAATTTCATTATGATCAAATCATTGGATTTAGGCTATTAATATCAAAGCATAGACAAAAGATTTTTCGAGTCAAGTGAAATTGAGTCTTTGCTTTGCTCATACAATAATCACTGATCATTTTACAATGGAATTATTATTACTAGGAAAACGCCATATATGCGTTGTTAGACAAGCGAATAGTAATAGTATGGGTAAAAATGGGTAAAAACTGCTTCGAGTGGTACCAATTTAGCACATTTTATGTTTTTTCTTCAAAATGGCTGACCCGATCAAGCTGAAAATTTACAGAAATGTGTATTAAAATGTATTATTCGTATATGTATATTGATATCATTTTTTTTCCCGCCGTGTTATTTTGTAGTATTTTTGACATAGTATAGTAAAATTCATAAAAAAAAAATATTACCCGATAATGCCACAAACTATACAGAACTAAGTGAGATGAGGAACCATATTGAAAAATTGAAAAAGCGTTCGAAGTTGATAGCTGTAGCCGTTTGACCTGTCGAGAACAGACAAAAAACGTTTGAAAAAAAAAAAAAAACGAACACCAATTTTTTTCAGTATGTCAATTTGAACCTCACTAAAGCTCGTCTAATGAGATTTTGCATTCTCTTCCCAACTAACATATTTTCTCATTTTAAAATAAAATATTACAAAATCATTCCGTTCTATAATTAATGTCAAGATCACTCGATATCACTTTTTGAGAGTTATACCTTATATAGGCCTAGTCTCAGCACTCACTCAAGGCCTAACCTATAAAGAAGAGAAGTATCTCTCGAAAGCCACTTATCGCTCGTATAACATGTCACTGTCAGTTATGTCTACAACAGGTGACATGACAGGCGTCGCGGCGTCAATAATAGACGCCATCTCACGTCGTTTGTGCGTCGGTTCGAGGAAGCATGATGTAACGATATACTGGTCAAATGTTAGGGTAAAAAACTGTGAATCGAAATATGTAGGGAATTCAATTGAGGTATGTAATTTTTGTAAAAGAGTCAAGACAATAGAATAATAATGTGATTATAATTTCGATAAACGAATGATAGGTCTTCCTAGTTCATAGGAACACCATGAACATATGGTGTTCATATAGTCTATATTCCTGAATACTTGATACATTTTGTTGATAGATTTATTCCATATGTGCTAGATTTCCCGCCATGGTCGACCATCCTGACTGGTTTTCGTGGTTTTCATTTTGTCGTTTAGGTTCTTACAAAAGATGATTCCACAACAACAGGCCAAGACTGAACCTTTCCCACTGTCTAAAAATGCATAGTTAGATGAGCTTGAGCGAGGATTCAATTTAACATACTGAAAAAAATTGGTGTTCGTTTTTTTTTTTTTTTTTTTTTTTTTTTTTTCCATGTTTTTTTGTCGGTTCTCCACAGGTCAAACGGCTACATCTATCAACCTCAAACTTTTTTTCAATATGGTTCCTCATCTAACTTAGATCTGTATAGTTTTGTGGCATTATCGGGGAGTAACTTTTTTTTTATGAATTTAAGAAATTTCAAAAATTCCCATTAGAATAACATGGCGGAAAAAAAAGAAAATATTTTTATTTTCCCCAAAAAATTAAATTTTGCGTGAAATTGGATTACATTTTGATACACATTTCTAAAAATTTTCAGTTTGATCGGGTCAGCCATTTTGAAGAAAACGAATATAATGTGCTAAATTGGTACCCCTCGAAGCAGTTCTTAACCATTACTACCCATACTATTACTATCCGCTCGTCTAACAACGCATATGGCGTTTTCCTAGTAGGAACACCATGAACATATGGTTTTCATATAGTCTATATTCCTGAATACTTGATGCATTTTGTTGATAGATTTATTCCATATGTGCTAGATTTCCCGCCATGGTCGACCATCCTGACAGTTTTTTTGTGGTTTTCATTTTGTCGTTTAGATTCTTACAAAGACGATTCCACAACAACAGGCCAAGACTGATCTTTCCCACTATCCAAAAATACATACTGGAATAACATTTCGTTAAATAACCCCATCATCCTATTCAACATTCTCAGTCCTTCTCTCTTTCTCTGTCTCTCTCTCTTTCTTCTCTCTCACTCTACTTATAATTTAACCATATAGGAAAACGCAGAATGTGCGTTGTGAGATGAGCGTCGAAGTATGAAAATTTGGATTTGA
Source organism: Brachyptera putata (assembly GCA_907164805.1). NCBI lineage: Eukaryota > Metazoa > Arthropoda > Insecta > Plecoptera > Taeniopterygidae > Brachyptera > Brachyptera putata. Next base: position 8,166,913 of record OU015469.1, read on the forward strand.
AAAATACTCTGTCAGCTCAATCTACATCTACAAACCTTGGATTCCTTCAAACGCTGAAAAACCTGCAACTTGTTGCTATTTTTAGAGCAACCTGTCGCATATACACTTTGCATTACTTGTTTTGATCCTGATATTTCATGAGAGGTATACTTTTATTGCGTTATCTTCGTTATGTCTCATCCGATTATTGCAAAAATTATTGAAAATGTTTATGATAGTTGTTTTCATATTCTGTGTGAATTTGAAAGCATTTGAAAATTTTTCTTTTCGATGTATTTTCCCCCTGGGTTATTCTTATGAGGATTTTTAAAAAATTTCACAAACATTTTCGGAAAAAGCGCTTGACCGATTTCTCTGAAAAACAATCCCAACCTATTTTGGTGTGACACCAATATGTAGAACTGTATGTATGCCTGTATGCCGCGTACAAAATTACAAAATTACAAAAAAAAACAAAAAAAACATAAAAACCAAGTAAGCAACTAACCAACTCAATATCATACTCACCATATGATTTGAAAAGAATCGAAACGGTTTTGAATTTCATGTTATATAACTTGAGCAAATTTCTCTTTTTCTCTCTCTCTCTCTTTCTCTCTCTTTCCCTCTCTCTCTCTCTCTCTCTTTCTCTCTCTCTCACTCGCTCTCTCGCTCTCTCTCTCTCTCTCTCTCTCTCTCCTCTCTCTCTCTCTCTCTCTCTCCTCTTCCCTTCTTTCTTTCTTTCTTTCTCTCTCTCTTCTTCTCTCCCTCTTCTCTCTCTCTCTCTCTCTCTCTCTCTCTCACTCTCTTTCTCTCTACATATAATTTAATTAGGTAGGGTAATTTGAAAGTATTACAGTTGCACTATTATCGCATATTCCTTGTTATTTGACGCACGTTTATTCCTTCACACACGTGTTTACGTGAAACTTCAACGTTGATGACAACACGATGAGATGTTTCTATATATGACATTTTTCCCGATGATCGGAACACAACAATGGTTTCACTCTGTCCAAATTCGATATCGTTGCTGATTGAAGGTGACGACTGACAGTCTCTCGTATCAATTATCGCTAACGATCGGGGTTTTGATACACCAATAATCAATTAGTCTCCATTTATTGGACTATCGAATTATGTTACCCAGAAGGACGTTATTGACATTGTTGCGCACACTTAAGATCCCTAAATTGACTCAATTTAGCCAATTTAATCGACCTAACCTAACTTAACGAAAGTCAATATTTGTAGAGTGAGTGAGAGTGGTTGTCTGACCAACTTTACAAAAAAATTAAATGGTAAAAATCATTGTTACTTGGGTGAGCGGAAAATACGGCATTGATTCTTAGATGATATTTTTGTATCGCAATAACTGAAAATGGGGCGAATATCAGTTTGATCATTCAAACCAGAATATTTTTCCAGCTTTAATTGAAACTAATGTAAGAGTATCAAATACTTCTATATAACCTTTATTGTGAATAATTGAAGAATATCTATCAACAATTAATATTATAGATAAATCTTGTGAAATAGGTAATGAAGTATATAATATTCATTAATAATAGTCCTCTATCTAGAATGTCTATTTCTATTAACCATTAGTCTCCATTGGCAAGTAGTTAACATGAATTGAATGATGATTTTCAATGCACAGGGGCAAGCTTAGACTCACCCGCAACGCTTCCAGGTAAGACAAGTAAGAGAAAATAAGGAGCAGTCCATATAATTATATATTAAATTGGATTTTCTCCTACTGTGGTTCATCAAATGCAACGAAATAAGGTGATAATAATGACAAGAAGATATGCATTTGATGAATATAAATGATGTATTATCTACCGTATTTTTTTCGGTGTACAATATATTGATATAAAAATCTAGTTTGATTGATGACTCGCCAGAAATAGATTAAATACTGTAGTGAGGTAGCTTTTCCTAAGCTACAGAATCGATTATTGACAGCCAACCCGATAATTTCGAAGAAGTAATTCTCAATGAAAATAAAGCTAGTACCATGTTTCAATAATTAGAGTACGACTAGCTTTCGCAGGCAAAATAGCATTCAAAATTGAATAAAATTTCAACGTCAATAAAATAAGAATCAAATGTTGTTATTCAATAGTGTATCAAGTTAGAGAAAATTATGCAAAATCTAGATAAAAAAAAACAACAACATGGAATATCGATATTTTGTGATCGTTTCTTTGGAGTACATAATAGGCTACATAAGCTCACCAAAAATTGGTTATTTCATTCTATAGAGAAAAGTAAGAACAAAATAATATAGAATAATTATATATGATCCAAAATTTAAAATAATAGATTCATTTATAATTTATTGTCACCACAAAAACAAGATAGGCGTCCCAATGTTATCTGCTCGTTAAGCCTGAACAACTAGGAAAACGCCATATATGCTATGTTAGACGAGCGCAATCTTCATGATTGCCAAACTTTTGCCTACATTCGCCAATTGGGTGAGATTCAAGTTATAAATGGGTAAAAACTGCTTCGAGTGGTACCAATTTAGCACATTTCATGTTTTTTCTTCAAAATGGCTGACCCGATCAAGCTGAAAGTTTCCAGAAATGTGTATCAAAATGTAATTCAACTCCATGCAAAAGCTCTTTTCTTTTAAATTTAAAAATATTTCATTTTATTTTTCGCTCTGCTTTCTAATGGGTATTTTTGAAATTTATAAAATTCATGAAAATAAAATGTACCACCCGATAATGCCACAAAACTATACAGATCTGAGTTAAATAAGGAACCATAGCTAAAAAAAGTTTGAGTTGATAGCTGTAGCCGTTTGACCTGTGGATAACCGAAAAATAAACATAAAAAAACGAACACAATTTTTTTTCAGTATGTCAAATTGAATCCTCGCTAAAGCTCGTCTAAAAATGTATAATCTCAGAAGTTAACTTAAAACCATCACTGCTTACAGTTTGTTCAACGACCCTACCAATAGTTAGGCTGTTTAATTACACATATGTGGTTAGAAAAAACAAGAATCAGTATTTTCAATGTGTATTCACACCACCTATATGCTATTCATACTATGTTATGTGCTATGCTGTTTTCTGCTAGTCTGATTTACAGGGACCACGATTCGAACTTTGTTAGTGTTTGTTGCGGCGACAGTGGTATAAATATCAGCTGTTACAAAGCTACCCTTATGTCTCGACTCAGTATTCGGCGAAAATGCGAATATATCCGAGGACATCCGAGGATGCCCGAGCAAGGTCGACTTCAGGTCACTTATTAGTATAAAAATTATCTCAGTCATAGATCAGTCATCGCTCTCGAAAGTTATCAGATATTATCAGTACGCATTATAAACTCGATGTATTTATTATTTATTATTGGTGAATAAACCGTCATTATTATTTGTAAAGTCTCTTTGTGTTTTCTCTCTTTTTTTGAATAAAACAAGCACACTGCCTCCAGAAAGTCTCCCTGAGGTGTAAGAGGTAACAAACAAGTTACACCCAACATTTTGGTCCCTTGAGCCGGAGACGTGTGCATTGTTATTATTTTCTGCATTCCAACGACGCGTTTATTTTACCTTCGATTATTGCGTGTGTCTCTTGAAATCCCGGGTAAAGTACACATAAACTATTTATCATTGTATATTATTTTATTGTTTATTATCATATTGTTGCAATGGAAAAACAACAATTAGAGTTAAAATCACTTCAAGACAGGAGAGAGGCAATATTTGAGCGTGTTCAGCGACATTTGGACGCGTTTAAAAACATCGCACCCAATGACGTGCCTATTCTAGAACCTCGTTATAATCGTATGTTGACGATGGAGGACGATTTCAATTTAATTCAATCAAGGATCATTGAAATCAATGTTCGAGTTATACCGCCAAATCAACCACTTGATGTTAAACAAGTGCAATCTAGTTTCGAGGAAATGTTTTACGCTGCAGAAGCTTTATATCTTGCATCTAAAGAAAAGGCTAGCAATGCGTCACCAAAAGCTTCGTTTTCAACAGGCCATGTTAGCTCGCTGCCGACCATCACCATTCCGATGTTCTCCGGTGATCTTAAACAATGGAGTGAGTACTATTCCCTGTTCAAGTCACTGATTCATGAGAACGATCAGCTCAACAACAATCAGAAGTTTCATTATTTGATTTCCACATTAAAAAACTCTGCTCTTGCAACCATTTCTGGCTTTCACATCTCTTCGGACAATTATCCTCTGGCATTTGCAACATTAGTTTCTCGTTATCAAAACATACGTTTGTTAGCTAGTCTCTATATCCAAGAGATCTTAGAGTTTACGCCTCTAAAAGCTAATTCTCATTCTAGCTTACAAAGCTTTCTGTGTGTACACAAGAGTTCTATTGAGGCACTCAAGGCTATTGCTATTCCTGATTTGGCTGATTTTATTCTCCTCTCATTGGCTTTGACGAACCTTGACATTTCGACGCGTAAGGCATTCGAGAATAGACATTCCTCGCAGAATACCCCGACTTATGCGTCATTGATTGCATTTATTGAGGATCAGTCCAGGACTATGGAGTTGTGCGGTCTTGATAATAGCTCTAGCTCTCTGAAAGTATACTCTTCCCCGCCTAAGCAAACAACTTCGGCCAAAGCTCGCTCTAATCACGCTGCAACAGTATCACCTGTTGTAAAACCTATCTCTACAGGCTCACAGACGTGTTCCCAGTGCTCCGGTCCTCATTATATTGCATCATGCTCTGCTTATCTGTCAATGACAGTCTCACAACGACGTGATCTTCTCGTCAAGAAAAGTCTCTGCTTCAACTGTCTTGGACCTCATAAAGTCCAGGCATGCCGCTCTCAGAAGAACTGTCGGATATGCAGTTCGCGTCATCACACATCTATTCATAACTCCGAGAGTACTGCTTCAACTCAATCGACGTCTGCGACGTCGACACCTCAGCAAGATGGATTCAACTCTCATCACGCTCTCCCTCGGCAAGCTAGCAAGCGGATATCAGTCCTACTAGCCACTGTTCTCGTACAAGTCTACACGCCTCAAGGTATCGTACTCAAGGCTCGAGCTCTTTTAGATCAAGGCTCAGAGATCTCATTTGTATCCGAATCATTAGTGCAGAAACTACATCTCTCACGGCGCCGCGCAGCGGTACCGTTACTCGGCATTGGTGCACAGCATGCTGGAACCACTCGAGGTATTGTTTCATTTAACATTCAACCTCATTATCTCTCAGACTTTAAGTGTGATGTTGATGCCTTCATCTTGCCTGATCTCACTGCTCATCTACCGAGCACCTGTATGCAATCCCGCGATTTGCCTCATCTCGCTGGTCTAACACTGGCGGATCCTGACTGTTTCACTCCTGGTAAAATCGATCTCATCCTTGGCGCTGACATCTACGGTCGGTTAATCGAAAGCGATCTAATCAAAGGACCACCGAACACTCCAATTGCACAACGCACCAACTTGGGTTGGGTATTGTCGGGTCCAAGCGCGTCGATTGAGGATTCAACTCATCAACCGCCAGCACAAGGATTCCGATGTTCGGTCGATAACGATTTGCATGATCTTCTCGAACGGTTCTGGGTCCAAGAAGAAACGCCGTCAAAATTACCTCTAGAACTGTCCGTCGATGAAGCTAAGTGTGAATCACACTTTGCCTCTACGCATTCACGAGACACCGATGGGAGGTACATCGTGCGCCTGCCTTTCAAGACGGAACCAGATGATCTCGGAGATTCTCACACGCCAGCCTCTCGCATGCTCTCTCGCTTAGCCAAGCAGTTCGCAAAAGACATACTCTACTTTCAACGATACAAAGAGTTTCTTGACGAGTACGAGAAGCTGGGTCACATGCGACGCGTGCCAGCATCGCAGCACGGAACTCAACCAGTGTGTTATTTGCCACACCATGGAGTTGTCCGGGAAAGCAGCGTGACAACAAAGCTGCGAGTGGTATTCAACGCCTCCTGCCGTACAGAGAAAGGATCGTCTCTGAACGACCATCTCTACATCGGAGAGAAGCTACAAACAGACTTGGCTGACGTAGTCCTCCGATGGCGGCAGTATCAATTTGTCTTCTCCGCGGACATAGAGAAGATGTTTAGACAGATTTTGGTACATCAAGATGATTGGGACCTTCAAAGGATCTTGTGGACTCCCAATCTCTCCAGTAGAACAAGAGAATATCAACTGGTAACGGTAACGTATGGCCAATCGTCGGCACCATATCTGGCCCTTCGTGTACTCAAGCAGCTGATCGAGGACGAAGGACATCGTTTTCCTCTTGCCGTTGACATTCTCCGCCGTGGCATGTACGTCGACGACGCCTTTGGTGGCTCAGACACTCTTGAAGAAGCTCAGATAGTTCTGAAACAACTCGACGGTCTCTGCACGGCGGGCGGCTTTAAACTCCAGAAGTGGACGTCGAACGACGACTCCATTCTCAGCACTCTTTCTGATGATCGGAAAGCAACGTCTTCGTCATTAGTAATCGACGATCAACCTCTATTCAAAACCCTTGGAATCTCGTGGCAACCTCAATCTGATAACTTTATCTTCTCCACAGGTCTAAGTGATATTTCTCCTCCTACAAAGCGCAAGGTTCTATCGAAGATATCTCAACTCTTCGATCCTCTCGGATGGCTGTCTCCTGTGACCGTCAGATCCAAGATGTTACTGCAAGAAATATGGTTACTAAAACTTGGTTGGGATGAGATATTGCCATCTCATATTGCTCATCAATGGTCTCAATTCATCAGCCAACTCGAAGACATCTCGGTAATCTCTATTCCACGTTGGCTTGGTACATCTACTAACAGTCATGCCGTTGAACTTCACGGCTTCTCAGACGCATCTCAACTAGCAATGGCTTCTGTGACGTACGTCCGTGTACTCTCTGAAGATGATGAGGCTTGTGTCACGATAATTGGGGCGAAGACAAAAGTCGCGCCATTGAAGAGAATGACAATTCCTCGCCTAGAGCTTGCTGCAGCGGTACTTCTCACTCGGCAGATGGCTCATGCTCGTAAGGTACTTAATCTCTTTAACGCACCTGTTCATTTGTGGACTGACTCCACTGTAGCTCTAGCTTGGATCCGCAGTCACCCATCTCGCTGGAAAGATTTCGTAGCTAACAGAGTCTCCGTAATTCAAGAGACGTTGCCCGAGGCTCATTGGCATCACATTTCTGGCAAGGAGAATCCAGCAGACTGTGCCTCACGTGGTGTTTCTCCTCAGCAATTGAAAGAAGAATCGCTGTGGTGGAAAGGACCTTCATGGCTCTCTCAACCGTCAACGACTTGGACCGATTGTACTCCACCACTCGACGACGGTGTACAACTGGAAGAACGAGGCTCTAAAGTCATTTCAGTAGTTGCGACTGAAGCTCCGCCGCCATGGAACTTGATAACCAGGTACTCTAGTCTTACTCGTTTGCTCCGTGTTACAGCCATTTGTCGAAGAGTCATCTCACGGATGCAACGCGTTCCAGAGTCATCACTCTACTACCCACTCTCACCTGCAGAGATTTTATCTTCGCGTCTCTATTGGGTAGGAGTCGTGCAGAGGACTCACTTATCCGATGAGCGGAGACTAGTCTTCCGAAATCATGTACTTCCTCGAAACAACTCATTGTCACGACTAACTCCGTATCTAGACTCAACGGATCTTCTTCGCATCGGTGGTCGCCTCAAGAACTCGCTCCTCGATCCCGACGCGAAGCACCCACTCATTCTACCCCGGGAATCAGCTTTCACTCAGCTGGTGATCGCTGACGCTCACAACAAGACATTGCATGGTGGAACTCAGGTAACTACGGCACTAATTCGTCGAGATTATTGGATTTTGGGCGGAAGAGTGCCCGTGCGTTCATACATCCTGAGATGTGTCAAGTGTGCACGTCATCGGAAAGTTGCCGCCAAGCAACTCATGGGACAGCTTCCAGCCACGAGAGTGACGCCATCGCGCCCATTTCTCCACTCTGGCGTCGACTACGCTGGTCCTTTCACTGTAAAAACTTGGAAAGGGCGGGCGGCAAAATCCTACAAAAGTTACATTGTTCTTTTTGTCTGTTTCTCGACGTCAGCCATCCACCTGGAACTCGCTACTGACTACTCTACCGACGGGTTTCTAGCAGCCTACAAACGTTTTACCGGTCGCCGCGGAATCTGCGAAACACTCTCCAGCGACTGTGGAACGAACTTCGTCGGCGCAGATGCAGAACTTCGGAATTTGTTTTCAATTTCAGGTAAAGAATCTGCCCGAATAGGCAACCTTCTCGCAAACGATGGAACCAAGTGGAAGTTCAATCCACCCTCCTCTCCACACTTCGGAGGAAAATGGGAGGCGGGAGTGAAGTCCGTTAAATTCCATCTTCGTCGAGTCATCGGCGAGACTCTACTCACCTATGAGGAGTTCTCCACTCTCCTAATTCAGATAGAGGCGGTGCTGAACTCTCGGCCACTATGTCCGATCTCAGATGACCCCGCCGACGTCGCGGCGCTTACTCCAGGTCATTTCCTCATCGGCGCCGCTTTAACTTCGATTCCTGAGCCAACCATTTCCGACATTGCCACAACTCGTCTCTCTCGGTGGCAACTTCTCCGCCAGATGCTAGAACATTTCTGGGCGCGCTGGTCAACCGAATGCCTTCAACGGTTCCACGCAATTGGCAAGTGGCATCAACCATCTGACGCAATCAGAGTTGGTTCATTAGTGCTAATCATGGACGAGCGCTATCCTCCCGCTAAATGGCCTCTCGCTCGTGTCACCGCGACTCATCCAGGCCCTGATAGGCTTACACGAGTCGTGACAGTGAAGACATCGACGTCTACATTCAAAAGACCGGTAGTCAAACTATGTCCACTACCCGTCTCAATCTTCGAGTAATCATACACCGAGTCATGAGCATTCGACCAAGAAAATACTTCGTCAACTCTGTCGACGAGACGGGCGGTATGTTGCGGCGACAGTGGTATAAATATCAGCTGTTACAAAGCTACCCTTATGTCTCGACTCAGTATTCGGCGAAAATGCGAATATATCCGAGGACATCCGAGGATGCCCGAGCAAGGTCGACTTCAGGTCACTTATTAGTATAAAAATTATCTCAGTCATAGATCAGTCATCGCTCTCGAAAGTTATCAGATATTATCAGTACGCATTATAAACTCGATGTATTTATTATTTATTATTGGTGAATAAACCGTCATTATTATTTGTAAAGTCTCTTTGTGTTTTCTCTCTTTTTTTGAATAAAACAAGCACACTGCCTCCAGAAAGTCTCCCTGAGGTGTAAGAGGTAACAAACAAGTTACACCCAACATTTGGCTACCTTAAGAGAGTCATAGTTACTCCCGCCGTTTACCCGCGCTTGCGAGAATTCCTTCACTGTGACATTCAGAGCACTGGGCAGAAATCACATTGCGTCAACACGTAGCTGACGCCATCGCAATGCTTTGTTTTAATTAGACAGTCGGATTCCCCTTGTCCGTGCCAGTTCTGAGTCAAACGTTTCACGACGGTCGCCGCGCAGAGTCCATAAGTGCTCCATAAGTCCATACAAAAGCTTAACGAAGTGATAAATAATTGTACGTGTATCTACGTAGACAGATAAGTCACGTGGTACATGCACTAGTGACTGTGGTTGAACTTTAAACTTCCACTACTCAACTTCCAATGGATGCGTTCGCGTCGAAAACAGAGAAATTCCACGCGACAAATTGTTATTACTATTGAATGTAATTATATTTACGATAGTTATTGTTCTAAACTTGTGAAATATGAATAGGGAAATTTAATACTAATACTGTACTGTGTGGGAAACTAGATCTGTGATAGTTGAGGCGATGAATTATTTGAGAAAGACACACACAAAAACGCGAATAGTTGTGAACTGGATGGAAGGAAATTAAAAGTTCTGAATTTTAAAACGATGATTATCATTTTTTTTTGCTCAAAGGATTGTTTTTTGATGATAAAAGAGAGGACAAACGAGATGAATAATTGATATGAATGAATGAATAGCGTTAAATTGCTTGAAATATGCCATTGTTGGTTTAAAATGTGGACTGGGAATAAACTTTCTTCATATGATAATTTCCCATACAATTGAAAGTGGAGATTTAATTTGAAATTAAAGAATCATGATCCATATTCCATTTGATGAATTTAATTCAAATTCATTTCTTCATTTATTCGTATAAATTCGTTCGCAATTTGTTTTGTCATGTTTGTGTATCATAATCAATTTCTACGAACCATTTTATTTTCAATGTTACAAAATTAGGATGATTGATATTTTAATTTTTTTCATGAATAAACTTTTTGAAATATAATATCTAGACAATCAACTTCATATCTTGAATAATCATTTGTAATGACAACTCAAGACTAGGTTTATAATAGTACGATATGATAAAATATGTGTGAAGGGTGGCTAGGGCACTGAACCGTCATTCAGGAGACCGGGGTTTGATTCTCGTCCTGGTCGACCATCCCGACAGTGTTTTTTTGTGTGATCTGTTCATACTGGGATAGTTCCTGAACAATAAGTCACGACCGACTATCCAAATTCCCAAAATCCAAAAATATGTATTGAAAAAACATTTCATGTAATTTATCATCATCTCGTTCATTATTTACCGAAGCCAATAGATCGTAGTTATCACACAGTACATAGTTGAACCAAACAAAGGGTCAACATTATTAATTTACTTCATTTTAAATTCAAATTCAACTGGTAATTAATCGCCAATTATTTCTGTCATGGTCTAATACTATTATTATTAAAGTTTCATTTTATATATCTATATAAAAATATAATTAATAACATAAAATAATAACTTCTGACCATAACCAACTATAAACTATATCCATACCAACTATATCAACTATAATAAACCCAATACTCATACAAATATAATCCTAACTAGGACATGTAGGTACATTGTTATTCACAGCGTGGTTATATATGATACTCACGCTATTGGCAGCTGAATCTGATTTGCATATATTGATATGAAGTTTGACATAAAACCTAGAGAAATTGGCTCAATGTTCAATAAGTGTAAAATATAAGACCTTCAAAATTCTGTAGGCCTACATTATGTTAATTTAGTAGTTTACGATGAAAATTATTAATAAACAAACAGTATATATATATAATGATAGAGCTAGAATAAAATGAATGTATACAATTATTGTATGAATATAATGTGTAATTGTTATTTTCCAGCGTGTCTATATCCACTCATCAGTATTAACAATATATATATATATATATATATATATATATATATATATATATATATATATATATATATATATATATATATATATATATATATATATATATATATATATAAATAATATTAGTATCAATACAATCAATATCAATATAATCAATATATTTATCAGTATCAATATCAGTCTGTTGCCAACCGTATTACTGATATTTGTGACGTATGTTCGACTGCCAATGAAGAAAATTATTTTAATTATTTTCTCGTGCTGGTTTTGTCGAACTATCACTACGACGATGTTTTTTCAATAAATCATAATTTGTTGATATTGATATATTCTTTTGTAAAGTGGGAGTTGGAAGAAAAATTTCAATGAGAATAGATAATTGAAGATATACGATGTATATATTTGATACATAATACAAATACGTTTATGAAATTTACTTTGATGATAAGCATAAGAACAATAATGCGATACTCAAGTGTGTTCAGCTTTTCTGGGAATTAGCGTTCACAACACATGATAGTGTAGATATTGCACAAGTTGCAGCCAGCGATACAATTACTGCGCAGATTAAATAACACTGCACTATCGTCATTAAAGTTCTATACATCATATATATATATATATATATATATATATATATATATATATATATATATATATATATATATATATATATATATATATATATGTAACCAGCCATGACATAAAGAGTAATCTCGGTAGCTCAGTGAGAGAGCAGCAGACCGGCAATCTGAAAATCCCGGGTTCAATTCCCGGTCGGGACTTACCTTTTATGACATGGCTAAAATATCCCACACATCTCGATATTGGATCGTATCCAAGAAGTTTAATGATCATACATAAATATGTAACGACAGTCACAGTAGGGTCCATAATATCAATATTATTATGTTGAAGGTTTCATTAAAAAATTGAATTTTAATCTTTTGGGCATCAATTCTTATTCTAAATCATTAATTATTGTGGTTTATTCACTAAATGTGATTTATTTTGCAGGAAAGATGACTGTTGATGGCTAAATTGTTCCTGTCCTGAATTATTAAGAGTTGAAACAGTTATCGAAACAAAAGTTAATTCTTCTATATGTTATAGATTGCTCTTGTGGGTCCTCCTGCGATAGGTTCTATCTTGTAATCCATCCTGAAAACGTTCAAAATCTTCTCGTTAAAAATTAAACGTTTACGGAAAAATATCATACCAGAATGTAGTTTAAAGTTTCACTTGACACTCCCCGAAGTCGAACTCTAAGATGAATTTCGAATTGCGATTGATTATTTCATTATGACGTCATGACTGTCATTAGTGACCAGTTCACCGAACTGTCACATCTCTGATTCCCTCAATATAGTAGAGCATCTAGGAAATTATGATCAACGTGATTGTATTTTATATTCATTATCATATTTATTCAGATACTTCACTAAATAGTGAATACGAATACGATAATATAAATTATCCTCTCATATATTTATAAATTGGAAATAAACTAAACATTAGATGATAAATCGTAACCTACAACAAATGATGTTATTTGAAAAAATGGTTAAACAGTAATGGTGGCGAAAGCTGATTACCGGTATTTGAACAATAAATAAGTGAGATGGCCATAAAAAGTATGAATGAGTTCGATGTCCTGTTAGTCCAATATTTATATATATATATATATATATATATATATATATATATATATATATATATATATATATATATATATATTTATATATCGCTGTAAATATATTCATTATGATTTAATATATCAGAGTAACTAAGTGTAACTATAGTGAAGTGTCAAGCTGTAGAATTTTATCTGACGAAACACAACGCTTTCACAGTTCCGAACCATTATTAACATAGCATTAACTAACATTTTTCCATGAAAAATAAAATAGCAGAGATGGAATGTCTTTCATTTTTTCAATATTGAACATTTTTCTCCAAGCTCTCTAATAAAAATACTTCTTTATTTAGCTCTCTCATGCGCTATTCACCTCTCTATCTTTTCATCATTCTCTCTTTCTTTTTCTTTCAATTCACTTATCATTTCTGCCTATCCCATAATGTTTTATCCTATAAACTTGGAATCGATTTTCGAATTGGAGTCACGAAATGAATAAAACATTCATCATTTGCCAGTACCTTGAAAATTGTAACCTTCGTCTGACTGCAATTTGAGAGAGCATTCGAATAAATTCATGGTTCATTTCTCGTTACATTTTAGAATTGTTCTTTCATATATGTAATGTAAAATATTGAAATAAAGAAAATTCTAAAATCACTGCCGATATAAGACTCACCATTACATAACGTGATTATAATTTTATATATTTTTTTGCGATTGTAATGTCACATCCGACGTTATAAACGACAAGCGATTGTACTTTTTTAATAATTATGATAGTACATTAACAATGGTATTGCCAATAATTTGTGCACACATAATTCGAATTACCATTGATAATTTATGATAATCTAATATAAATAATCCTGCATGTTCAGCTCCTATCGCGAAGTGTCATCAAGAATACCTATGTAATGTGATAGTTCGTACCAACCTTACAACCTGTCTATTTATATCATAATAAACGGCATCCAAGTGGAATTAAAACGCACCTGTTCATTTGTTACACCCACTTTTGTTTATATTTCACATTTTTCTCACACCAATCGAACTGAATCTACTTGAACACGCTTTTAATACACTTTTCACACCATCTTTCTACATCCTCCCGCAATTTCAAAACAACTTCAACTAAATACGTTTTCATTTCTGTCTTTTTTGTTTGTCGCAGCGGTATGGGTTGTGCGTGGAAGACTGAGCTAAGTCTGCAGTAAACGATTTCTGAGTTAGACCGGTGTTGCTCGGAGATTGTGTGTGTTTTAACGTGCTGAGTGGATGAGATTTGAGGGGATAGGTTTGTGCTAAAGGAGCATAGATGGGATTGCAACGTGCTTGCTGGTAATAACGGTTTTATTGTGAATGGTTCTACGGCTAGCCTTCGTCTATAGCTAAAGGTACCGTGTCAATAGCAGAGCAATGACATAGAATATATACTTTATTTATATAAAAACATTTGATTTAGTGAGATTATTTTTGTGATTTTTGTAACATCGAACTGAATAATTTCGTTGTAATTACAAAAAAACATTTGCTATTTGAAAAATCTATCAAGTAGATCTTTCAATTTGAATCATAAAATTAATTATTGAAATCAATAATCGAATAATTAGAATAACTGAATGCATTTCTCTTTTTATATATAATATCTGATGAAACGAAAATGTTTCAGAATTAGTATTAGTGTAATAAATTAGGAATAATTCTTCTTTCCAGTACATTTGATATACAACATAAAAATACGCGCGCTTTTTCCTTGCTATTTTTGTCTCATCGTATTAACGTGGTACCACATCTGAAATACCGGTTCACCTCATCTGTACCACCTACCTGTTAAATGGTAGTCTCGAGTCAGGTATCGAACTATTGCCAACTATAGCCAATGAAATATGCAGGGTCATGGTCACAGATTTTTTACTATAATTGTCTGGATGATTATTGGATACCCTTAAAACGAGGCTTTTGTAAAGAGGGGTATTGTTTTGAATATTGATGCGGACAATAAGTGGAGCATAGGAATTTGATGCGTGAATATTTATGTTAATATTAATAAACGTTTGAGGTTTCGAGGGCAGTGCGTATGAGATATGCGAATCAGAAGTGGAGGTGCTCGCTTGATAGAATGCACTTTCGATTATTGGGTGTGAGATTGCTTTATTGCGACGATCTCCATGCTATGCTTGTGTTGATCGTTGCATTTATCCAGGTCTTATTCGACAATGACAACTAAGGAAAATGCTAGTAATTAAAAAAATTAATCTGAATATTTGATGTTTTTTCTGGCGGTAATTCTTTTTTATTCGTTCAGATCATTGAAATATGTTGATTTTTTGTTGATATAGCACCATTGAAACTAATTGTTCTCTTCAGGGTGTTGATTTCTAATACCATCCCCTTCCCAACGATCCTACCTTAGCATTATTACTCTTTATTTTGTAGCAATAATATAGTGGCACGTTATCGATGACGATGAATAGGCCTGAAGGATAATCGTTCATTTATAATTGAACTTATGGATGAGTGAAGTGGGAGTTTATGTTTATTTTTTCAAAGATTTGTACATGATTCAAATATAGAAAATACTTAAAACTAGGATTGAAAATAAGTGAACAGAAAGATATGATTGAAAAAGATAGATAATACATGTAAGATGATGGAATGGTTGACTAGTGTGACTTTGAAGTCAGAAATTCATTGAGGTCATAGAATGGGTTCTGAAGTAGAAAAGATTTCAGGTTGTATTTAGAAGATGGAAGTTTGGTAAGGCTGGTTATATGTGCGGGTAGTTTATTAAAAATAGTTGTGCAAAGATGGAGAGGGCTGTGAGTGAAGAAAGCGTGAGAGTGTGTGAGAGAACGGATTGAGTTCCTGTGACTTGTAGGGTAGTTATGTATAGAGGAAGTTTCAGGAAAGAGGCTGGTATTGGAGTGAACATAATAACTATGTAGTTAGTGTGAGTAATGTAGTTAGTGTGAGTATGGTAATGTGGGTGGGTAATGTGTTGAAGATTTTTTGATATTCATACATACATATGCTATAATATAGTAAATAGTTTTGTATACTCGAATCTAGAAACTGAGAATACCATTGGAGAATATTCTTCTCCATAATATCAGATTTGAAATGAGATTGAAAATAGAATATGAAATAAGTTTTTCATACCGAAACACCGATAACCGATTACACCGATTCTTACCGATTAAACTTATATCACATTTATTCACAGAACGGCATTTCATTCTAGTAACATTTTTTCACACTAGGAAAACGCCATATATGCGTTGTTAGACGAGCGAATAGTAATAGTATGGGTAAAAATGGGAAAAACTGCTTCGAGTGGTACCAATTTAGCACATTTTATGTTTTTTTCTTTGAAATGGCTGACCCGATCAAGCTGAAAATATTTAGAAATGTGTATCAAAATGTACTTCAACTTCACGTGAAATTTCATTTTCTAAGAAAATAAAATTATTCACTTTTTTCCGCCATGTTATTCTAATGGGTATTTTTGAAATTTCTAAAATTCATAAATAAAAGTTACCCCCCGATAAAGCCACAAAACTATACAGATCTAAGTTAGATGAGGGACCATATTGAAAAAAAGTTTGAAGTTGATAGCTGTAGCCGTTTGACCTGTGGAGAACCGACAAAAAACATGAAAAAAAACACATAAAAACGAACATCAATTTTTTTCAGTATGTCAAATTGAATCCTCGCTATTGCTCGTATAATTATCTATGTGATTTATGATTCAAAATGAGAATAAAATGATTTGAATGAATAAATAAACAACAGCACAGAAGTAAAAAATATGAATACTTGAGCATTATTCAAGATTGTACATTTAAAATCACGACCTCCTAAATATTTTTGTGTAAAATAGTAACTTACAATATCTGCAAATATCAAGAATGTCCCAATGACAGTGATTTCTAATCAATCATGAAATAAAACTTCAACAACTGACGACCATGGTATTGCATTGTTCATATGGAGGTTGGCGAGTTGGGGGGGGGGGGGGGGGGGGGGGGGGGGGGGGGGGGGGATAGGGCAAACAGCACTTATAGCTATCATGTTATGATAATTCATATAAGAAAGTAGAAGATTCTGTATTATAGATTTTGCCTCAAGAATACTAGACGTTAACTGCAGGTCTATTGTAGAATCATAAAATTATATGAAAATCATATTATCTACAAGTGGTCAAATGATGAAAAACTAATATAAAAAACTGATAAATTCCCTAAGTGCTCGTAGAAAAAGAAAGATTTGTATCGAATGATTGAAGCAATTACCTGAATGAGGTATTATGGATTATTTGTAATTATGAGTGTTTATACAGATGATAAGGCAGTTTGGTCTAGAGAACTGACCAGATTAGGTTCAATTCATGGCTTTGTATCATTATGGTGCTATTTTGCTAGATATTTTATTTTTTTGATAAATTTATAGTGGTAATTACCTTCTCTCACTCTCTCATTCTCTCTCTCTCTCTCTCTCTCTCTCTCTCTCTCTCTCTCTCTCTCACTCTCTCTCTCTCTCTCTCTCTCTCTCTCTCTCTCTCTCTCTCTCTCTCTCTCCCTCCCTCTCCCTCGTGCTATCAGGTAATTAATGCAGCACCATTTTCGTATATTTTATTATGGAAATCAACTTGCAATTATAACTCACTTAGGAGGTTCAAGTTATTTTGTCACGCACTGAATGATTGTTTCGTTTTTTCATAATTGAAGTGCAATTCGAAGTGCATTTTGAGCTATTTTTATTAGAAACAATTGAAATGAATAAATGGATTATTGTTTCTCGAACACAATTTGAATGATAAATAGAAAAAAAATGGAATGATTTGGAATAATGAAAGACAAAGGAAACATACTTGAGAAAAGAAGATCCATTTCAATGAGAAGACCGTAAAGTCTCCTATCTATTCTCAATAATGTTGTTTTGACGGATTTTACCCAAAAATCTTTTTTTAAATTGTTCATCAAGTTGCACTCGATGTGCATTCAGTTCTAAAATTACTAGAATGAAAAGCTTTCGAAAATAATTATGACAATTTTCGAAAGTAAATCTCTCACAAATGCAATGAATGATATTATGTATTCACTTAATTAGACGAGCTTTAGTGAGGATTCAATTTGACATACTGAAAAAAATTGGTGTTCGTTTTTATGTTTTTTTGTCGGTTCTCCACAGGTCAAACGGCTACAGCTATCAACTTCAAACTTTTTTTCAATATGGTTCCTCATCTAACTTAGATCTGTATAGTTTTGTGGCATTATCGGGGTGTAACTTTTTTTTATGAATTTCAGAAAGTTAAAAAATACCCATTAGAATAACACAGCGGAAAAAAAGGAAACATTTTTATTTTCCAGAAAAATGAAATTTTGCGTGAAGTTGAATTATATTTTGATACACATTTCTGGAAATTTTCAGCTTGATCGGGTCAGCCATTTTGAAGAAAAAACATAAAATGTGGTAAATTGGTACCACTCGAAGCAGTTTTCACCCATTTTCACCCATACTATTACTATCAGCTCGTCTGAAAACGCATATATGGCGTTTTCCTAGTAATAAAATATTAAAGGCACGCAATATTCAGCATTCGAATTTGGAAGCATTTGAAATTAAATCTAGATCGTAGCCATTTCTCAAGTTAGAATACCACCTGGTATTTCCTACAAACCTGTGTAATTTCCGTGAAGTAGTCAGTAAAAACACGGTATATCAAAAGAGCAAACTCATTTCGTCCTGCCACAGAACAAGGGGATCAAACAAACAATGCAATATAATTTAACTGAGCCAATGACGTTTCTCAACATAGACACACCCGCACATCTTGCGTGTCAGTTGGGATGCCTACCCTCGTGCCGTTCGAGCTGATGGGTAGACGGGTTGACGTAAATCTGGATTGTCCTTTATTTGGTGACGGATGTGTTGAAAAGTGAAATGAGAATTTTGTGGGTGAATAACAAAGAGTTTTTTTTCATTGTGATAAATTGAATTTGAACTGATTAAAAAAAGTATGATGGTTTCTTGACATGGAGAAAATGATTGCAGTAGCGATATGTTAATATAAACACTTCTCTTTACGTGTTCATGAATTTTACAAATGTGAATATTACATAATTTTAATGTAGAAGGTTTTGATAACTGGGTTAATAAATAAACATGTGAGAAATAACTCTACAAAACATCAAACGATTTGTTGAAACACCTGACTTAACGACTTTGTAAGATCAAAGTAACTCATACTCATTTATTTCAATTAAAAAAGATAATATAATTCGAATAATTCTAATTTATTAAATATGTTGAAGAGATGAGAGAAATCGTGCCACTAAAATGGCTGTTTCACAATAGATGATAATTAAAACATGACAAAAGAATAAGGGTTCTGACGTATAGAATAACAAATGAGATGATTTTGTAATATATTATTAATAGTGTTCTATTATTAAAGACATTGAAGATACAAAGAGTAATAATAAATAACCTTTCACTCCAATAAGAGAGGAGTATATTTTTATTTGTCAGACGAGCTTTAGCAAGGATTCAATTTGACATACTGAAAAAAATTAGTGTTCGTTTTTATGTGTTTTTATGTGTTTTTTTTAAATGTTGTTTTTCGGTTCTTCACAGGTCAAACGGCTACAGCAATCAACCTCAAACTTTTTTTTCATCTTGGTTCCTCATCTAACTTAGATCTGTCTAGTTTTCTGGCATTATCGGGTAATAACTTCTATTTTTATTGATTTTTAGAAATTCCAAAAATATCCATTAGAATAACACGGCAGAAAAAAAAATATTTTTACTTTCCAAAAAAATGAAATAATGCGTGAAGCTGAATTACATTTTGATACACATTTCTGGAAATTTTCAGCTTGATCGGGTCAGCCATTTTGAAGAAAAAAACATAAAATGTGCTAAATTGGTACTACTCGAAGCAGTTTTTACCCATACTATTACTATCCGCTCGTGTAACAACTCATATATGGCGTTTTCCTAGTCTTATACAACGCATATGCTGAGTTTGCCCGGTTTTATTGAGAAATACAATTCTTGAAATAAATTTTGACGCTGCAAGTATTAAAATCAAGAAACATTACACAGAATGAGTGTCACGATATATTGATTTCTTTAATAATTTGTTTCTCTTATGATCAAATTTATAAAATTCACTTCAGAGTTTTCTACATAAACGGGTTACCTCCCACTTTAATCATACTCAAGGATATATCCTAATGCTACAATGATGATAGCGGTGATTGTAGGCCTGCTTATGCTGATAAAATCCTCTCCGCATCAGAATATTATCAGAGAAAATGTGTTGGTATAGATTTTTTCAGTATACCGTACTTTATAACTGTATAACTATTCTGAGCTTGAAACTTTTAATATAAAATAAGTGTAAGCTCTTTGGAGCAGTAACTCCTTGTGATGAACTGTTACTGCTAAATGCAAAAGTTCCATTTTAAAAATAGAAGAATCACAATTATGAATTTTGCCTTGGTCATTTTGCTCTCCAGATAGTGGATTGTATTTAGGACTAACTTGGACTTATCCCATGTTCTCCTAGCTGTACCACGATGTAGGGATACCAACTTACTTCATCATAATATAAAGAAGGGGTGCTGACTCCCATACTAATAACATGGCGGGCATTATTGTTTGCTTGCCGTCAGATCAGAGCTCAAATCCCCCATTTACCCTAGCGGACTCTCTTGTCAACTAGATGAGATTGAGTGGCTACGGTACCGGTGACATTGATGACGTAATTATTTGATTGCTATCAAACAATAATATGTGCATCACGCATGTTATCTATTGAGCCGTGATCAGTAGTTCGATATAAAAGCGATAGTTGCGCAACAGGCAAATGTGGCCTCTATGACGGCGGACGTCCTCCAATTGGAAGGTTGAGTCGGCACACCTTCTTTACATTATGATGAAGTAAGTTGGTATCACTACATCGCGCCTGTACTAAGAAAATTTCTGACGCCACCTAGATCGCCATCGACGCCCTCTAGATCGCCTATATGAGCTATAGCTACAGGCTCTACAGGGCTCTGATGGCCTGAGTAGTCAATGTTTATATTTATGTTCATATTTATTTTGTAAAAGATTTGTACATGATACAAATATAGAAAATATCAAAACTTAAAACTAGAAATGAAAAGAAGTAAGCAGAAAGAGATAATTGAAAAAGATAGATAATACATGTACGATGATGGGATGGTTGACTAGTGTGACTTAGAAGTCAGAAATTCATTGAGGTCATAGAATGGGTTCTGAAGTAGAGAAGATTTCAGGTTGTATTCAAAAGATGAAAGTTTGAAAAATTGTAACATCGCCGCCTAGATCGCCTACAAATTAGCTGAATGCCTGAGTAGTCGATCTTGGTGGCTTATATGTACTCAGTTTCATAGATCCAGAACCACGTTGAGCTTAGTTGCGTATTCATCGTAGATATTGTCCTAGGTTGTATATACGAATATTGGTGTGCATGAATCAAGAGGGCTGGTTTTCATATAGACAACTCTGCAAAGTTGGCCTTAACTTCGGCTTTAAACAAAAAAAAAATTGCATCTTACCATACCTATTACATAATTCGAGATCAAAGCAATTTGACAAAATATAAAATATCTCGACAGCATATCGTAAATTTCATACAATATTGTCAACTAAGTTGACACGACGGACCAAATTCGGTTCGACGCTTGCCAATACTCGTATTCCCAATAAAAATGTAATTCATTACTATCATACTCCTCTTCCCTGTTGCTGCTTTCTGTTTCCCACCCACCGTCATTCATTCTCTCTCTCTCTCTCTCTCTCTCTCTCTCTCTCTCTCTCCCTCCCTCTCTCTCTCTCTCTCTCTCTCTCACACTATCTCTCTCACACTATCTCTGTCTCTCTCTCTCTCTCTCTCTCTCTCTCTCTGTCTCTCTCCCTCCCTCTCTCTCTCTCTCTCTCTCTCACACTATCTCTCTCACACTATCTCTGTCTCTCTCTCTCTCTCTCTCTCTCTCTCTCTCTCTCTCTCTCTCTCTCTCTCTCTCTCTCTCTCTCTCTCTCTCAATCTCTCTCACTCTCTCTCTCTGTCTCTCTGTCTCTCTCTCTCTCTCTCTCTCTCTCTCTCTCTCTCTCTCTCAATCTCTCTCACTCTCTCTCTCTCTCTCTCTCTCTCTCTCTCTCACTCGCATTGCCAATGATTTAGATCATAAGTCCAGACTTTTTGTAACGAGTTGAATCCCGTTAGAACATTGTTTACAATTAGCTTATTGTGATTTATGCTCTTATATTCGATAGTAAAAAAAATAGTCCTCTCCCACACACCAAAAAACATCGAAAAATGTGTAATTTAATTTCATCTGCTGTTATCGAAATGTGATGTTCTGAAATGTGAATTACCGGAACTCGCAAAAGTTCTTTGTTTACAGGAAAATGGCATCCTGTTTTCAAATTAGACGTGAATAATCAAATGATCTGTTAGGTCGAGTTTGTCAGTTAATTGAGTAAAATCAAACAATATGGACTAATTTTTCCGCCTACGGAAAATTGGGTGAATGAAATTAGCACCTCACAATTGAGCTAGGGAGCAATGCGAATTGATTTAGTGTATTTTCATATCTTTTCATTCAGTATTTCATGGCAAAAATGGGGAAAATGAGATTATAGATTCCCGTGAACTACATTTGAGAAAGAAAAATTGAAGAGAGAAGTTTAAAGACCTAGTAAAATATAGTAGGAAGCCGGTTTTCAGACCATCATCTGAACTGTTGATTGTAAAACAATTGAATGTTCATGAAGTTTTAGCTGATAAATTAAGGGGGTACATTCACCGTGCTTATTAAGATAGAGAATAGAGAGATAGATTATAGAGATATAGATACATTTACTAATTTTTTCTATGTTAAAAAACCAGTATAATTGAATGAAGAGTTCACATCTCCAGGATAATTTTATGTTCTCTAATATTATTATGACATTCTATTTCAGTGAAATCAGTTTTAAGATAATACGTCAATGAATAAAAAGAATGTGATGACATTCATTGACGTATTATCTCAAAAGTGATTGAATTCACACAAATGAAATGTCATGTTGATTGAAGAGCATGAAAGTATCTTGGAGAGGTGAAGTTTTCATTCAGTTACACTGTTTTTTTTTAAATGGAAAAAAATAGTAAAGATACATTTCCCGATTTGTGTAAGCACCGTGTAAGCACCCCCTTAAACGTACGAATTCACAGAAGTATGCAACAAAATCAAAAGGAAATATGGCTACTTGACATGTGATCGGTTTTCTCTTGGAAGGACAACTGCTATGGCCTAACATTTTTTTCAAAATTCCTGTAAAGAATATTGCAATACAAAGAGCTAAGATCTCGGGTCTCATTGAGACTTCGATCAATACATATTCATATATTTCTTCATAATCGTTTCAACAATTACTCAGTCCAATTTTGATTTTTTTTTTAATTGAACATTTATCACTAGACCTACAAAAAAACACAAATTCTCAGATGCATTACACAGAATTCACAGAATACACTCAATTAAATATACATCCAAGTACTTGAGAAATAATTAGGGAAATAAGAAAACTTATTATTAATTGTAGTAATGAGAATAAGTAGAGTTTTTGTATTTAAACGTTTGAAAACAATGACTAATTGCACTCGATATCAACTTCTTATATAAAAGCTTTTATTAAAACACTGCCGAGAATACGTTTTCCACTTGGACAGAGTATATTAACAAATGATCATTAAGGAAAAACATGGAAGTAAAAATTGTGATATTATCTCAAAGTAAAATTATATATATATATATATATATTCATATATATATATATATATATATATATATATATATATATATATATATATATATATATATATATATATATATATATATATATATATATATATATATATATATATATATATATTCGTATAAGAACAAATAATTATACACAGTCAATAAATTATTGATTTCGGAGACATTATTTCAAACACAATAACGATATATCAAACAAATCACATAGCTGAATACAACTGGGAAACTCTTCAATATAAAAGCGTTCGTTTTATAGTGATCAGATTACGATCATATTACTGCTTTCCTCAATATTGTCCAGATTGACCATTATATTTTTAATTCATAACAAATTGCTATAGGTAATTGCAATTCCTTTCGTAGATCGACATTGATAGTTTTTCTGGATTCTTGTTTTCACGAACAAATACTATTTGTCATACCATTTGCTCAATATAATATTTAGCATTCATTTATGTATTTATTTATTATTTATTTACAATTGCACCAAAGTGCGGTGGCAAGGCCTCAAACTTAATTAACAAAACTCTTAACAAAACAACATCAACAAAACAGGAACAAGATGAAAAAAACAAATAATAACTTAATCATTAAAAATACACCCAACCAACAAAAACTATCAAATCCCTATCAATTCATATAACTATCAAATTCATATTTCAAGATCAAATAAATTAGCAGTAAACTTACTTCAAGAATGAGGTATTTTCATATATAAATCTTCATTAAAGACAATGTCGTGGTAAACATGGTTTCCGTTCGACATATAATAAAAATCAAATAAAAAATTATTAAAGTAGGAAAAACACATAATAATAACTTATCGAACATGAATGATTAGTAAATAATGATGGTAGACAATAGTGAAGAGTATTATTATAAACATTAATATGAAAAAGTATAAGTATAAACAGTAATACGAAACTAATATAAAATTACTTCATGGTCCCGTTCACAATAAGACGCAGTAGCAGTGAGGATGAGCAATTATATAATTTAATCTAATTTTACGTCTAGATGTAAACGCCAAACCAACACATTGCAAATTCCAACAATGTGAAAAGCTAGCAGGTGCTCGCTGCAAGCTTTCTCATTGACTTCTTTTTACTGCTATTTAGTTGTAGTGAAAAGCTATAAAAAACTCACAATCTAAAGTCAACTTCACGGATAATTTCTGTTGTGGAAGACTCTGTATATTTGAAGTTCAAAATGTACAAAAGTTGATAAAATTCATTCGAAGAAATCAAACGTAGTCGTTAAAAGACAGTGAAAAAGATAGAGCTATGAACAACTAATTCTCAAATAACGAATCTCAGTCAGTCAATAATTCTCGTTTTATTCTCACAGAGTCAGAACAACTGACACGTTAATAATTAACACGGCTACCAACATAGTAGAAACAAAGTATAAATCGTGGAATTACATTTTCCGAACGAGAATCGCGTTGGAAATATTCTCACGAACGCTAATTCGATTGGCAGCAATTAAATTACCATGGCGCTGTACTGACATCACGGTAATCAAGAACAATCAATAATGATTAATGGATTAATTAGTTTTCGTGTTTCAATCATTTATATTCGATGGAAATAATAGGATATTTTGTTCGGTTGATTTGATTTTCATCCTGATTGAAATAGAAAATCTTTAAACGCTAGTTTACGTCAATTAGAATGCAGTAAAGACTTTGACATTGAATTTGAAACCTTATGAAATGTACTTATGACTACTGTAGGCCTATACCGAATTCTGCATGCAATTATTACATACTTGTCACGAATTATATGAATGTAAAATACTCATTTCTAATTTCATAAATACAACAATCTAATTGGGTATGTGTAAACATGTGAATTATACTTAATTGCATTATATTAAAGTAGTATATTAAAGTATATATATTGAATTAAAGTCTGTCTTATACACATAAGATTGCTTAGAAAACACAGAATAAAAATCAATTAATTAAAATATGAAAAATAACCATAAAACATATTTGAAACAGTAATAAAATAACAATAGAATGAATAAATTATGAATCGTGCCTCGAGCACCCACCACCACATATCACTGTTATTTTCTTGAGACGGTAAGCTTCCATGAAGTAAGATGGTATGCTAGTGGATAACTTTTTTGCTAATTCTACAGTTATATCTATACATTTAATAACAATTGAACTCTATTGTCTGTACTGTTGGTACCACGCGTGCTTGTATGTGCACACTATATGACACATATGCTTGTGTGACATCACCAAAAGTTGGCCTATTAATTATATGGGGTTGTATTGCCAATTTAGTGATTGAACCACTTAATTCCATCGAACAATAACCATTTTGTATGACTGCTCGATTGAAGATTTGTTTTTATATATATTTTCACATATCATTAGTGTTTTGTTTTTCAATAAAGGAGTTATTATCACTCACTCGAGTATTTAATCCATTTCTATTTCATCATGAAATTGATTTTCCTCTTACGATCTGTGCAATTCACTTTTGCCCGTTTATAAAATGTAATCTTCTCCTTTTATCTTTTCCGATTATCAAAATTTCGTTAAATTAATTATCTTAAACGTCAAAAAGACTTTTTAATGAGATGGTGTTGATTTTTTTAATGAAAAAAGTTAATAGCCTACTTTATTCGGGAGGATTTGCACCATTCCGCTCACCCCATCCCCACCATTTTGCTTATCTTTTGCATTCTTCTCATTTCATCCATGAAGTTCACAACACGCACAAAATTAGATTCATTAATACCAACGATTATAACTAGAAACTTGAAAGGTCTCTAAAATAACAATAGATGAAAATATTGAATACAACCATACTCAAGAGAAACATTTTCGAATTCAATAGATAGTATACTAAGAAAACGCCATATATGACGCCATGTTAGACGAGCGAATAGTAATAGTATGGGTGAAAATGGGTAAAAACTGCTTCGAGTGGTACCAGCACATTTTATGTTTTTTTTTTTCAAAATGGCTGACCCGATCAAGCTGAACATTACCAGGAATGTGTATCAAAATGTAATAATTTCATTTCTTTGGAAAATGATTTTTTTTCCGCTGTGTTATTCTAATGGGTATTTTTTAAATTTTTAAAATTCATGAAAAAAAAAATTCACCACCCGATAATGCCACAAAACTATACAGATCTAAGTTAGATGAGGAACCATATTGAAAAAAAGCTTGAAGTTGGTAGCCGTTTGACATGTGGAGAAGCGAACATGAAAAAAAAAACGAACACCAATTTTTTTCAGTATGTCAAATTGAATCCTCGCTAAAGCTCGTCTAATAAACATGAATATAAAAAAACTGGGGATATCCGTTACTTAGATCGCCCGATTCAAGACATGAATTGTTTCATAATGCGATGCTTCTTTTACATTATTATCCTCCAAATTATTAAGACCATAATAATTCGTTATTCACTTCGGGGTGGAAAGATCTCTTTCTCGGTACTCGTTTCAAAACATTCAATCGTTTCTTTTCATCCGCAACCTTGACTGGAAAATAATTACTCCGTGTCAAGTTTTAAACGTTATTGAAAAATTAATTTTTACCCTACAATGTACAATAGACTAAGAAAACGCCTCATATGCGTTGTGAGATGAGCTTAGAAGTATGGAATTGTAGAATTAAGAACATTTGGTCAGCTCAATGTACATATACAGGCCATGGATCACTTCAAAGGTTTAAAAACCGCGGCTGTCTGTTGGTATATGAACCTTGGTTTCCCAACAATTATACCAGTGCCTTCTTCATATCCATCACAGATTTCAATCGTTTTTATTTATTGGTGACACTTGTTGCTCACATTTAATAGTTTCTTAATTGCTTTCTTAATTGCTTTTATTGATGTGTAAAAGAAGTACTTTGAAAACGCCTCATATGCGTTGTGAGATGAGCTTAGAAGTATGGAAATGTAGAATTAAGAACATTTGGTCAGCTCAATGTACATATACAGGCCATGGATCACTTCAAAGGTTTAATAACCGCGGCTGTCTGTTGGTATATGGACCTTGGTTCCCAAACAATCATACCAGTGCCTTCTTCATATCCATCACAGATTTTAATCGTTTTAATTTATTGGTTGCTCACATTCAATTATATTGTAATCTTGAAAGGTCCGCGATACAATTAATTATATGATCTTCAGTGGGATAAAATTATTTACGTTTGAAGTTAGTATAGTCTTATTACGAAATCTTTTCTCGTTTGAAGCAATTCTTCCTGATAATTTAATAATACATCATACAAATAATCGTATACTATACAATGAAGAGAAGGTTATTGAAAGGTTGTAAAACGGAGAATTTATATGTTTCACGATTCAATAAACAAGAAATCTGGGGCATAACAATATTTCACAGGAAGTCAAACAATGGGAGTATATATTCTGATCATGTTTAGATTTAGTGAGAACGACGTTTCGGTTTATTTCGTTATTACACACAATAAATTACGTCTTGATTTTTCCTGCTTCCGAGTAATCGCGTCTTATGAAAGTGCTATTTTTATGCCTTCGAAATGATTATACAAGAGTCGATAAAGAGCTCTATCTTCCGTTGATATTCCGTTTTATCGACTATGAACTAATGCATGTATATTTTGAGAAAAGTTGTAAGTAGTAATTCGCATTCCTTAGAGCCGGTTGTACCAACTGATGATTAGTGAATTAAGCAAAAATTAGCAAATTAATATGTTAAAATTGAAATTACCTATGTTATTTTTGTACCTCAAGTAATGATTAACTAATTAATATTTAATCATCAGTTGGTACAATCGGCTCTTAGTTCGTTATTCTGTGTAGGTTTTTTTTATGATTTATAGATCAATTTTAGTATTTCAAATTATCTCAATAAATGTAGTGTGTCTCTGTATGTTAAATTTCTATTGTGTTTTCCTATGTGTTGTTTGGATATGTAATTTAATATTGTAAGAAAGTCGTGATGTGTTATCGCATGCTTTATCCTCATGTAAACCTTCATATTTCGTTTACGAAATTTTCTGAAATTTTGTGATTTAATTCAACGACTCTACCAATAGTTGTATCGATCAAGCTTGTAGGATTCCTTTTTTCTACTTTACTTTCAACCATTCTAGCAAATACCGAACCGTGTCCAAAACTTTTTTTTAATTTTTTGTCCAGATAGATATGTTATTATTGAATAAAGAGGTGCTATCATCATCAATTCTAGAATTCTAACCTAAATTCATTATTTGGACGAGCGTAAGTGACAACTCAGATTTATCGTAGTTGAAAAACTCCACATGCTAAAACGAAAACATACATTTTTATGAAACCTGACTTGCACATTATAATATTTTTTTTTATATTGGTAACGACGCACTGTTATGATAACTGAGATCTAATGGCGTCGGATGGATGATTAATGAGATGATGGGATGATGAGATGAAGGTTCTTGGGTAATCAGAAGGATAGTGGGAAGGAAGCGGTCTTGGCCGACTTATTGTAGGAACCATCCCGGCATCAGCCTAGACTACAGAGGGAAACCATGAAAAACCTCTGTAAAGACGGTCGGCAGCGGGGATCGAACTGGGTTCCGAATTCCCCTCGCCTCCCAGATCACATGAAGCGAGCGCGTTAACCACTGCGCTCCATGTGCCGGTAATAGTTAGTTTATTTTGGTGTGAAAATGGTTGGATGATAATTATAATGAATGATTTCACGCAGCATGGTCTGTAGGGGATTCAAACCCACGCTCAACTTGGATCCAATAAACAATACAATGTGTTGCCTGCATGACTGAGCCAATCGGGCGGCTCTTTGTGGTTGTTCGTGATTGTTCAAGTTAGTTGAACTGACCGATCGAGAATTTGTGTCCACACTCAGACGAAACTTGAGTAGAACCATAAATAAGATGGAACTGTAATGTATTTTATGGCATTTCGATTTGGCAATTGGTTGAATGAGCAAATTTTATGAAATCCTATAACAACAATGGGAACTAATTAGAAATGTATACATTTATAATAATTACTCATCCCGGATAGATTGAAATCTCATATATATATATATATATATATATATATATATATATATATATATATATATATATATATATATATATATATATATATATATATATAAAGCTCGTGTTACATGTTAGAGGATAAACTCCTCCGAAACGGCTCGACCGAGTGTCGTGAAATTCCTAACGCACATTCGATAGGGCTGATAGAAAGTCCTGAAGTATACGAGATCTTCCGCCAAGCTTTCTCCTATGAGCAATATCCGAAAATTGGCACTTCAAGGACGACACCAGTAATGGCGTTGTTCATGTGACATTGACGACCTTGACTCAATGTCGGTCGCACTCGGCAACACATTTGCGGGGATGCACGCTAGATAGCGCCTTATCCGCCTTCCAGCACATTATTTTCAGATTAACAACCAACATTCACTACAAATCACTTCGATGGCAGAATAACGTTTGCCGAGTCAGCTAGTAAATTGATAGAATGCAACAGTTTTGTTGTATTTCTTGTAATTTGATAGTTGCCATTTTTATGACAAAAGATCTGGATGTACTACTATGGCCCGTTACTAATTTTGCTACTTCTTCGGTTCATAAATAGAAGCGCAGCTGCAAGTTTCACAGGTTAGCCAATTACAGTTGCCACTAAAATGGTAGCCTTCAATTTGAAATAATTACCACTACTGTTCTCTCACATGGAGTTTACGGGCCTTGATCCATCCTATGTCTTGTCGTTAAAATAATTGACATAGGCCTTTTAATATAAACATATGCCACCGAAAGGGGTAGCCTTTTTTTAAGACAACTGAATGACACTGAATGAAATATTTGATTTGATTTGATTTAATAACAAGATTCTTATTTTTTTTTCATTCTGACAAAATCTTTTTTTGTGTTCAGTTTAGTATAGATACAACAATTTAACAAACATGAATCAAATTTCTATAATATGTCAGTCATGTGAACCATTCATGAGTAACTAATCAAACATTGAATTTTGTCTTATGTAATGAAGCAATCAGTTTGACGTTAATTTATCACAATATTTCATCATATCATTTTATATTCCACATGTTCAACTCATCCTTCTGTCACCGCGTGCCTTTAGGTTTAGTTCTTTGTTCTATATGTCGATAATTACATACTACTATACAACCGAATGCATTTGTTTTACTGCATCTTGTCGATGAAAAGAGAGAGAGGAAAAAGCGATCAACCTCATAGTTATTTATCTCTAGGCATTGCGTATACGATTCAACTTTTTTCAGTCATGTATTAGAATTTCATTCCTAAATAGTTTCGCATTACGTTCTGTTATAGTGTTGTTGTTGGTTGAGGAAGTTTCGGTGGGGTGTGGAGGGGGATCACATCAACACCGGCTCTGTTGCACACATTCTGTTTCTCTTTGTAACACAATATTGTCATCCCATATTGTATTTTCTCTGATAACAATAACGTTATGTAGAAGCTCTACATTCCGCGTTTCGAATTACTCCCTATAGAAGATGAAAAAAAAATCATCATATTGATGTATAAATTCCATAAACAGATTTGATTTCCCAAATAAACATATATTCATCTAATTGTTAGTCTATACAATGATAATTCAATATATGATAATATACAGAATAAAATGACTTGATAATAAAAAGAATAGAAAAGTCATGTCTAAAGCTCAACTTCTATATATAAGTAAGCAAATTGAGCTTTTAATGTGAGTAAAAATACTTACATTATTCCCCTCGAGGCGTCGTTCAGGAATTTTAAAACTTTCCTTGAATATTACACTTCATTAAACGCGGTAAAGAAAACTTTACTTCGAAGTAAACATATTAAATTGTTCCGTCTTTGAACATTATTCCGTGCAGTCTTCTGTAACGTCTTCTTGTAAGAATGATAAGATCTTTCTGATGGCTTCACTTTGTACAAACATACAACTCTATAAGGTTGATCGCTCTTTCCTCTCTCTCTTTTCATCGACAAGATGCAGTAAAACAAATGCATTCGGTTGTACTAGTATGTAATTATCGAAATATAGAACAAAGAACTGAACCGGTGACAGGAGAATGAGTTGAACATGTAAAATGACTGACAAAACATTGTGATAAATTAACTGATTGCTTTACCATTAGTCAATGGTTAAGGTATCATGTGACAATCTATGGTGAAAACCTCATTCAGGATTGAAAACGAAAACGATCGATGTAGGAGATACACATCCACTTTCGTATCTGGTGAGAAGAGAATCAAAATATGTAAATAGGCCGACATCTTTTCATAAATCCGGCTTACGTTTCAAATTTTAATTGAACATTTTTCATATTTCTCATAATATGTCTTTTTTATGCTTTTTATTATGTGTAGTTAATTTTGATACTCCTCCAGATTCTGCCGTGTCAAAACGTGTTCACAGGTTTGAGAAAAATCAACTTGAAAATGTATTTTACTAGATAAAAATTGGAAAATGGCATTTGTAGAGGTGGAAAATGTGAGAACATTCAAGATTCTCAAATACGACTGAAATATTCTCCGAACTTCAAGCGTATCATTTTAATTTGGACTCCCACACACAAGAATACTATCTTTTCATGCTTACTTCCATTTTCTACATTGCTGATCTCAAAATATTTGAATATGTATTTTCAATTTGTATTTTCATTTTCAATTTGTATTTTCATTTTCAATATGTATTTTAAACTTCCATTTATTGAGTGCCCATTATTCTTTATTTATGCTTCATATCATTTTCCATAATTTCATGTAAAATTTATTCGAATTGTGATATATACATCTAATCACCATACAATTTTATATATACAATTTCTATCAGAATAATGAGAAAGTATTTGAAATACATGTCTATTTTATGTGTTATGAACAAAACCACAAATGAAAATATACAATTAAACACGAATTAAGTTATTGATCTAATAAATTCGAACTTCATAACTCAATAAAAAATCAATTATTTATGACAAGGATGCACTTTTCTAGAATACGCTAGGTACATACGATAAACCACCGCTAAAGTAATGCAAATGAGGCTTATCATATTTCATAACTTACTTGAACATTCAACTTCCAACTCAAAAGGAATTAGGTATCTCTTGTTAGTTTCCTAGAGTTTTAGGTCGCGATCGAATAGGAATAAATTATTCTATTACGCAGCTTTTTCCGTTTACTGTTTCTCTGTTTTACCCCAGAATCAACA
Source organism: Brachyptera putata (assembly GCA_907164805.1). Lineage (NCBI taxonomy): Eukaryota > Metazoa > Arthropoda > Insecta > Plecoptera > Taeniopterygidae > Brachyptera > Brachyptera putata. Next base: position 8,199,825 of record OU015469.1, read on the forward strand.
TCTTTATGGTTTGATCTTCTGTGAACAAACGATTCTACTTTCATCTAACATACACTTCATTTCACAATCAGTCTTTGTGTTATAAAGATCGATATTGCTCCTGTCGTGAAGAATAGATCTGAAATATTCTATTTGAGTTTCATTAGACGAGCTTTACACAGGATTCAATTTGACATACTGAAAAAATTGGTTTTCGTTTTTATATATTTTTTTTTCTTTTTTTTTTCTTTTTTTTTCTTTTATGTCTTTTTGTCGGTTCTCCACGGGTCAAACGGCTACAGCTATCAACTTCAAACTTTTGACCTGTTTGACCCGTTTGACTTGTGGAGAACCGACAAAAAACATTAAAAAAAAACATCAAAACGATCACCAATTTTTTTTCAGTATGTCAAATTGAATCCTCGCTAAAGCTCATCTAATAAAAAACTGAAGAGTGATAATTTACTCTCCATAAAAATAAATGAATGCGAAAGTAAAATGTTATATAAAACACTGACAATGTGCATATAGTGCAGTGACTATCCGAAATGAATATGTCATCAACATTTTCTGAGATGTACCCAAGGTCATGAAGTCAACACATTTTATGGTGTATGCATTTCGATTACATTACATATACATTTCTCGCATTTCGCGTTTGTACACACTAAATGCTATCTATCAATATCAGCATAACTGTGCTATTGCGGCATTGCGATAGGCGTCGGGACGCCACGATCTTGTGGCATTACATTATGCGAAGCGTCGCGCTGACTGAAGCGTTGTAATTTCAAACCACTACACTAATTACGCAATATACATAGACGCAGATAGTTGAACAGAATACATAATTTATAACAGAACTATTTTCATTGTTTACTGGGCTGTAAATTCAATGGCAATAAGTTTGTCGTCTATAATTGAATTAATCTTTAAATTTCTCTGCAATATCGAGTGGTTTACGTTGTAAATTTAATGGATGTCGATGGTCTCTCACCGCGACTGCCAGTTGAAAATTAATTACACCACTATGGCTTGCTTTCTCCAAATGACTAAGACTTTAATTTGTGAATGTTTACTTAAAAGAGCTAGTTACCATGGCAATACGATGTGATAACAAAGAACATAACTCTTAGACCACAAAATCGTGTCATATTTCGTGGCCCTTATGATAAGCGGGGCTTTTTTTATGCTGCCATCAATGGAAATACCCCAAAAAGTAATAAGATTTCTAATATCTTGGAGCTAGCTAGATTTGAGAGTGTTATTTTAAATTGCAGCCACGGGGAGAATGTGCGTATAGGATTGGGAGGGGGGCGAGATAAGGGGAAATGATATCCCCACCGATGTGTCTGCACTGCCATTCTATATGCCTTAACACCCTCACAATCACTTACCGCCGTAAGAATACACGCCAATTCGAGTTAGGCTATATGCTTCTAAGCTGGTCAACAATTAGGTTGAGATGGAAGTGGAAAAAGTGGATAGAGAAGTAGGTAAATATGGAAACATAAAGAACGACGCGGGAATGGAATGAATTGGAAGAAGATATCAAGAATATAATGAAGATCGGTGATTTAAGAAGAGAGCTTAGAAAAACATAACAAAGTACAATTTTATCCAGTATGTTTGATTCTAATTTAATTAGGTATAGTAACCATTACCACCTGTTTTATGAACAATCTGTAAAGAATAAATAAAATATGTAAATATGTTGCCTAAAACATTTTTTTTAAATGATGGTTAATCACCCCACCAACAGATAAGTTATATTATTATTTTTAATTTTTTTACATTGAGTTTAACGACGCACTCTACTGATGACTACGATCTATTAGCGTCAGTAAATGATATACGAGATGATGGGATGATGAGATGAAAGGTCATTTAATTTAGGTATTCTTGCATAGTGTGAAGGAGTCAGTCGTGGCCTGTTGTTGAGGAGCCATCCCAGTATTGGCCTGAATGTCAGAGGGAAACCAGGAAAAACCCTTGTCAGAATGGTAGACCATGGCGGGAATCGAACCCCGGTCTTCTGAATGACGGTTCAGTGCACTAACCACTCGGCTACACGTCTTATCGGGTAGATAAGGGATATATTGAACAACTCATAATGAAAACTTGAAGTGGGCCGAAAAAATGACGTTATAAGAACATAAAAGTCTTATGTGAGATTTGAATAATCGAACCTATCCCTACTGTGTCCTTAATTTTCAAGTTTTTATTTCAAGTTGTCATAGCTGAGGATAGCGGAAGAGAATGGATACATTCACTAATCGAATTAAAATAATATCCTGATTGAATTGTGTTTTGATATTTATAGCATGGTACATAAAAAGGAACCAATATTTAATTCACTGCGCAACTGCTCAGCACTACGCTACTGCGCAGCACTACGCAACTGCGCAGCACTACGCAACAATACGCAATGGTGATGCGCCGGTTCATGAAAAAAATCATAGTTAACTGACGTTTAACGCAATGTACGAGAATTAATCAAAATTCGAACTCTAAAGCAAGAATTGTGTCCCGGGAAATCTTGAATTTTTTCTCCTTGAATACATAGTTTCTTCAAATAATATATTTCATTATTGTCACGGTGAAAATAAACTCATATTCATATTTTAAAGATTCATAGTTCCACCTTAAGCAAAACATAATTTCTGAATTACTCCATATAATCTCTTAGGCTATATAGGCCTACACTATTCCATGCCTACAGACGCCTATGGCGTGTTTGCGTTCTACATTGACCTACATTGTAGTAATTATAACCATTAATTGTAGTATTCCCTTCCGAGGATTATACTCAATTTAATTAGCTTTGACCGGTTATTACTTTCGTTATGATATGGTATTTAAGTCCATTGAGTTAGTAAACCCATAATGGCTTCCATTAAAGTCTAGACCTCTACCCGAGAACATTTTGAATTTATTCAACCATTGAATACGCATCCTGGGAAATTACATGATACAGTCTGTCAATTGAAATGACTAACTGCTGTCTCACGATTGAAATTTCAAGTTATCAAATTTAAGAGCAACAATAATCCATTGTGAAGGATTAAGCTATTTTGAAAGTCATTGAAAAACATTTCTTTTTGTTATGCAATACTTATAAGAATTGAAAAGTATAATGGGTCCACTATAGTATATAATTGAATCTATTATGAATCTAATATGAATCAATGGGATAAAATATATATTATATAATACAATATATAATAATTGTGATACATACAACGTTTATGATTGAACAACTATAAAACCTAACTGCTTACTAAAGCAGTAACCTGGCACCTCCACCGAAAACCTTTCATAATGATTTCATTTTAAAATATATCGTATTTCAATAAGTTGATGTTCACAATTGACTTGGTGTCTACTGACAAGTTGTAAAAAAACTGACATCAAATAATATTGGCTTTTATTGTACCAAGCAAGTCGGTGCATATGTATACATATACAGCTAATTAAGACTAGGCGCATAGTAATAGTTTCCCAATTATTTCTAAGGGTGGTAAGGTATATACCAAAGTATAGAAGAAGGTATATAATAAGGTATATGTAAACGCATATCATAGTTCAAACAGGGAACCACAACACATATAACAACACCACAACGAACATCAAACATAAAATCAGACATGAATGTGAATATATATTTCTCCTTTCAAATCCTTTCCCTCTTCTACAATATTAACGAAGTTAATAATATTACCAAGGGTATTTTACATTAGCACCACTTGTACTCTATCGTTGTTATGGTGACCAACACAGCTGGCTGTGTACTTATACTTTATTACGTTGGCAACTTCATGCCAGACGTAATATATTCTTAGGTTATAACTCAGCGAAGTTGGCTGCATAAACTTATACAAGACCAGGATGGTTGAGACGGTGGGCGGGAGGGAGGGGGAGGGGGGTTGGAAAGTGAACATTTTGATGACATTTTGCTGTGAGGTTAGTCTTAACTTCATTGTTCTAACTTTAAAGTGAATTTTGAATGTGTGTTCGATGGAGCATAATAATTAGATTTTTGTTGAAATAGAAGGAACAGATGCAGTTTTGTAGGTGGTTATATTTATACTGTAATTATAAAGGAAACTTGAGAACTAAATTGGGAATTGAAACAATTATTGTGGAAGAAATTATTTCTATTGAATTATTTATCAACGCATTCCGATGAGAGTGCATATCGTCGTCGACGTTAGTGCTAGATCCGAATGAACATGCATCTATCCAGACAAGTTTCATATGTGTATAAATATATATATGAATTAATATACCCGGGAATACCATATGTGTGACAGTTATAAGAAAATCGATTAATATTATTTTCCCAGCGTTTCAACATGTTTTGAGATGTTATCATCAGATTGAATTGAGATTTGAGGTACAAAATGTTAAGAGTAAATTGTTAAGAAAATAGGAACAGAAAACTACGTGAAAAGGAGTATATATATATATATATATATATATATATATATATATATATATGTATATATATATATATATATATATGTATATATATATATATGTATATATATATATATATATACATATATATATATATATATATATATATATATATATATATATATATATATATATATATATATATATATATATATATATATATATTTATATATTTATGAATATGTATGGATGGTTTTATTTTGATTCAGGCTTTAATGTTTGATGCATGTTATTATGTTGCGTGATTTAAGTCTACTTCCATCATGTGTGATTTATCTATTCGAGCCAGAAAAAAAAAACATTTTTTTATCTTCACAAATTAGTTTATTCCATTCGGTAATACACAATTCAAACTCTCGTCCACTAAGCCCTATCTGGCTTATCTGTGGTTAAAATAGATGAAAAACTAAAACATTCACGTACACTGTATTGACAATGCCAATACGTAATAATGAACTATATTATTAACATAATTCAGTTCAAATAGGTTTAATGATAATGAAAATGAAATAAAGATACAAAACATGGAAATGAAAAATGAAAATGAGCGGAATTTTGATTATAAAAATGAATGAATGAATAATTTACCTTCATCATGTAGACCTTACATAAGGCAACCTATTTTAAGCTAATCTTAGTATTTTCATATTATATCAACTTATTCAGTATTTGACCTTGACAAAAATTAATGAAAATAAAAAAGAACAAACAGTCACCATAAGTAAGTGATGTATCTGAAATGTAATGATTTTGTGACTGATTATTGTTAAAGTAATGAGCATATCACATTATAAACCAGTTATATGGAATGATAATCAGTGAATTGAGTAATAATTGATGAAATGTTATCATATAATCACATTTGATTCTGTTGATTGCGTACTTCGACTTGTAATAATATAGTAATATTATCGATTGATAATTATTATGATTGATGACGGTCAGTATACGTACTTAACGACCCTATTCATCAACATCGAAGTTATTTGTTAGAAGTAAAAGCAGGTGTCACATGCATAATGTAGATGAAATCGAATGTATTAAAAGGGACTCGAACCCATTCCTGATTTGACGTCGATTTTCAGTACAAAACGACAGCTGACTGCCGAGCCAATAAACATGGATGAAGACCAGTTATAGTATATTTAAGAGAGAGTTATGAAATGAATTGAATTAGAATGTTTGTATTCAATTTTTCGATTCACTTATCACAGTCATCTTATTTCGCCTACTAAGGCCTGGTTTTACGAATCTTAGTTAAGTACTAATCCACTAACTATTTGTTAAAGGTACAAGAATATCATATGTAATCAATGGTGATAACAAGTTAATCCGCTAACTATTGCTTAATCCACTAACTATCAATTCGTAAAACTGAACCTAACCAGTATGTAATAACTGCACAATGATCATACATTTTTCAGTCAATACATTTCTATTTTTCGTAAAAGGCTGTTCCAAGTTAGTTTATCCTTGACAGAGTATAGTGATGGACAGAAGGTATACATACTACAACAACAGTCCACTTTTGTGTATGAAAAAGAATGAATCCCCTTGCACACCACCATTTCCCTCACCTTATCAAACCTCACCAAACTTTCATCTTTTAAATACAACCTGAAATCTTTTCTACTTCGGAACCCCTTCTATGACCTCAATGAATTTCTGACTTCAAAGTCACACTAGTCAACCATCCCATCATCTCACATGTATTATCTATCTTTTTCAATTATCTCTTTCTGTTTACTAGTTTTCATTTCTAGTTTCAAGTTTTGATATTCTCTATATTTGTATTATGGGCAAATCTTGGAAAAAATAAATGTAATGTACGTCTGCAATTATTACCCATGCTTCCCACTGGAGGAACAACCCTGGTGACTGCTCGGTAGCAGCACAATCCAGAATCAGCATGGTTTTTCTGAATAGATACTGCATGAGTTACAGGTAAGGGTGTTAGAAGAGAGTGGTGATAAAGTAGTGGGAGTATAAGTGGGAGTCAGTATAAAACCTTGTGTGACATTCCTTCACAGTTATTAAAATAGTAAATTATTCTTTCATCCTGGTATAAAATTACGTTACACCACTCATAAATGCATACGCGTTTATGCAAATGACAAATATAATTCTGCTTTTGAATAATTTCCAGGTTTGTTAGTCAGTATTAAATTAGCATTTCGGTCAAACAATAATACAATTAACTACCACCAGTTTAGCAGTACTCTCGCTATTCATCCGTCTGAAGAGAACTTTTCCACCAATAAGCGTCTGACTATGTCTTATTACAGTTCTGTTCTTGGACTTTGATAGGCTTAGAGCACAACAGGGACGTATGAATAGCAATAGAGTAATATACAACGCCTAACTGGATTAGACTGATTTAGCATAGAGCTTCTTGATTGTATAATTATGCGAACGGCGGTTGAAATTCAACGTAGGACGGCTTAGGAATGAAAGTCATGTACGGTCTATGTTCAACGACAAACTTACGCGTTATATTGCGGGATGAAACTTCTGCTATCTTCATGACGAAAATATATGATTTTATACGACTACGAACCATTTTTAGACGAGCTTTAGCGAGGATTCAATTTGACATACTGAACAAAATTGGTGTTCGTTTTTGTGTTTTTTTTCATGTTTTTTTGTCGGTTCTCCACAGGTCAAACGGCTACAGATATCAAAAATGAAATTTTGTGTGAAGTTGAATTACAATTTGATACACATTTCTGGAAATTTTCAGCTTGATCGGGTCAGCCATTTTGAAGAAAAACATAAAATGTGCTAAATTGGTACCACTCGAAGCAGTTTTTACCCATTTTTACCCATAAAATGTATACTATCCGCTCGTCTAACAACGCATATATGGCACTTTCCTAGTGTATTCTCCATTATTTTTCATTCGACCATTGACAGTAACTTATATTATATTCTAGTCCTCAAAAAAGATTTTTTTCATGGTGACTTGACATGTTTTCTGAACATTCCGATTCATTCTTTAATTTATGCAAATATATCGTAATTTTGAATATACTTATCCAAGATAGTTAATAGCTGGAAAATGTATACACTATAGTTTGAGTTATTGGAGTTTTCAAGGTGGCTTGACATGTTTTCTGAATATTACGATTTGTTTTACCATTTTATGCAAATATATTGCAATTTTGACCATACGTACTATCAAGATGATTATCACCTGTAAAATATATAAACTATTTTGGATTATCGGAAGCACATGTACAATTCACTTTCTAATTGACCAAGGCCCAATTTTACGAATTGATGATGATTTTTTTTTTAATGTTGCTTAACGACCCCACCAACAGCTAGGTTATGCGGGGGTACGAATGAGCGGGTGATGATGAAACGATGAAGTGATGACAGGTGAAAGGACGTTTACAAAAACCCATGCCTTATGCGGGACTCGAACCCACGCCCAACGGTGACTTCAGTTACTACCGCTTGCGATAATGTATTAGTGGATTAACTTGCTATATTTGGTATGTTGGTATGATGGGAATCCAAAATCCAAATACATCAAAATACAAATACAAAAATAATGCATTTCCGTACCTCACTTGCTTGACTTTGTATACTTTGAGGAATAGCATTCAACTAAGATTCGTAAAACCGGTTTTAATCACACTAGATAATTTTGAGATAAACTCAATATTTTCAGCTACCATAGGTTAAATAATAATTGATGAATTAACACTAAAGATTCTGGATCAGTTGATGATATTAAATCTCATCTATCAAGTAAGCGATAAACAATCAACTGGAGAAAATATTTTGTGTCTTTCAATTAGTCGGAAGAAACCCAGTAACAGAGTTTAGTATAATTATATGAAACCATATATTGGATTGTCGACCATGCACGTAATGATCATGTAAGTGAACATGTGGTGTTCATGTTTTGAACGTGTGATACACATTGAACGATACACGTGATAATGTTATTGCAACATTTTTTGACGTTGAGGAAAACTCATTTAATAAACATAGATTACTACTGTGGGAGGATTTTTTCTAAATAGTTGATTAGTTTCAATAGGTCTTAAGGTTTCCAAGTAATATGACTACTCATAATAGATATATGTCAATTGCGACTTGCGATAAATTTGCGTCAATTTGTCAATTTGCGACATATCAGTGGTTCTATTCCTAATTATGTATTCCCAAGTAATTTTTCGATTTCTGAATACGCATATACGTCCAAATACAGATGTGATATAATCTTTTTATTAGGATAGTAATCATTGTCAGCTACGGAGCTCACATGAATGTATATAAAAAAAAACAGTTTCAATAATGCTCAATAGGCCTATCCTGAAATTCAAATGATTTGTGGTTACAAATGTGAGAAATTCAATTGTTGTAAGGGTAATATATATATATATATATATATATATATATATATATATATATATATATATATATATATTATATATATATATATATATATATATGTTTTCACGTAAGTTTTGGCGGATGTATTTGATGTTGAAATTTTCTTTAGGGTTGTTAATCCGCATGATGTCACTTGTAATAATGAGAATAGTACTCACTATAACAAACTCGACGTTTCGGTAGAATAGCATCTACCTTCTTCAGGACGGCGACACGTCTGTTTGCTTTGAGGAGCTAGAAGAAGGTAGATGCTATTCTACCGAAACGTCGAGTTTGTTATAGTGAGTACTATTCTCATTATTACAAGTGACATCATGCGGATTAACAACCCTAAAGAAAATTTCAACATATATACATATATATATATATATATATATATATATATATATATATATATATATATATATATATATAGATAGATTATATATATATATTATATAGATATATATAATATATATATAGTATATATATATATATAATATATATATATATATATATATATATATATATGGTAGGTCTATCTTTGCGGAAATTTGCCCTTCTTTGATGAGTGTTTTTGGTTCTAAAAAGAACCCTTCTACTCGACGTTTCGGCGAAAAACTGTTCGCTATCCTCTGGAGTCGTTCTAGTTTCGTGGAAGTCCTTGGATCGAATCGAAGTTCTTCGATCCAAGGACTTCCACGAGACTAGAACGACTCCAGAAGATGGCGAACAGTTTTTCGCCGAAACGTCGAGTAGAAGGTCTTTTCGCAAAACACTCTCAAGAACAAATTTCCAAAGA